>QEPC01011631.1:102764-272940 GCA_003113815.1 Sphenodon punctatus
ATTGTATTGGTTCAAAACCAAAGGCTATATGAAACTTTTTGGGTAAGTTACATGTGTGTTGTGTTTTATAACGAGTATAAAGTTCCTTAACAAATCTATCATGCTGGTGTAAGCTTTCAACTGTGTATTGAGAAAGAGATTTTTAAAACTATATTTCTTTAAACCCCCCAGTAACACTGAACACTGTGGTGATATACCCTGTATTGTTTTGGTATATTAACTATGAATTTCTTATTGAAATTTCTTCCTTTATTTTCCCATGTTTTGAGCCTGTGATAAAATACATAAAGCCACTGTGAACTAGCTATTCAGCTGGTGTAAATGCTTTATGCTAGCAGGGAATCTGGCCCATTAATTTTAGGGATCAGTTAAGGGTGTTTTTAGATATCCCAATACTTTGTTGTGCTTCTGCTGGAGTCCACGAGTAGTGATAATGGTGTCTGAAAGCACTCCTAACTTTTTATTACAGTTTTGTGTTGTGTTAATGATTGCAAAGATACCCTTTTAGACTAAAATTTCTCATCCATTATCTTCAGGCCTAGGTTAATCTTCTTTGGTTAAAAGTGTCTTTTTAGCATTTTGGTGTGTCTTTCGTTGAATGCCACGTGGTGAGTGCTTCCTGCTCTCTCCTGAACTGTTCATGCCTCTTCTCCCTTTGTAAAACTCTATGCATTATGGTGTGCCATTTAGGATTTCACATAATCCTGTTGGCCTTTGCAGCATTTTCTATGCATTGTAGGTGTGACCTACGATGGTTGTGCATTTCAAATGGGCCTGTTTGTTTGGACAGGCATTTGGCTGCGTGGGATACAGTGTAAGTAGGTACTAGGGATGCTGGTTTGCTTGCAATGTAGGCCCACATACAGGCCAAACTTTTTTAAAAGGCCTGTTTGTTTGGACAGGTATTTGGCTGCTGGGGATACAGTGTAGGTACTCTGTATAGTGTAGGAGAAAGTTGTGAACAGAGGATAAATTATGTAGGAGCATGGCAGAAGAGAAGGCTGCAGACAACAAGGAGACCCCTTTCCCCTGTCCCCCACTGAACCCATCTCTTCTCCCTTCCTCTTCTGGTGCTCCAAAACCAAACCCTTTCCCTCCTACTTCTCCTCCTTTCCTTTCCTACTTCTACTCCTTTCCCTTCTGGCTCTGCCTGCCATTGCCCAGGCTCTGCCTACCATTGCCCTGGCTCTGCCCCTAGGCTCACCGGCCCACCGCTGGCTTTGCTGCCAGCAGGCCAGCCAGCCTTACTGCCCCACCAACCTCAAAACCCACCAGCCGCCCCTGATTCCAACACATCTCTCCTACCCACCTGGCCCTGCACAGATGCCCCCTTCCTGCTTCCATCCTCCAAACCACCTGTTTCCAACTACCAGTGCCACTCACCCAACCCTGAGCATATGCCTCCTCCCCCTCCAGCCCATTGCTGCACAGATCCTCCTACCCCTGCCACCCATACCCAGCCTCCCCATTTTCCCCCACCTCCGCTGCCCATTCCAAGTCACCACCCCTCCACCCTGCATGTATGCTCCCACACCAACTGACCTATACCTGCATTCACTGACATAAATAATCCCCACACCTGCCTGCGTTGACCCATTCCCCCTGTGCCTTCTCTTTCCCCAGGTCTCCAATTCCCACTTGCCCGCATTGCCCCCTCCCCCATGCCTCCCCCAGCACTGTCCCCCTCCCATGAAAGTAATTATAGTAGACTAGACCAATTTCTGGATGAGGGGCCTGGAAAGTACATCACGGGGCATTTTGGGGTAAAATTTGGGAACCAGAACACATTTTGGGTATGCTAATTCCAAAGATTTCAGTTCCCAAGCTGAATTTTGAGTTGGTGACCTTCTAATTTAAAAACAACAACAACAACACATAATGGCCACCAAAGTCTTTTATTTAGATTTTCATAAACGTCACGCACATATACTGTTGTCCATACATTATTGTTTCTAAAGTCTATTTTTGTAATTACTTGATCATCTAAATGTAACTGCAAAAAACATCAAATTATACATGGATATAGCAATTATATATCATATATATTATATATGTATTACAGTTGGATATAGCAAAGAAAAAATGAAGTTAAAAATATGTAACATACAATTAGGATATACTTGTAAACCTCACAAATACTAGTAGTATTAACTAACGCAAGAAATTACATATTAATTCCTTTGACAGTCATTAAGGAATGTTACTGTGACAATCATTTTGAGTTAGAGGATATTCATGCATGTGTTCTGGTCATCAGTGTGTCCATTGCACCAACACATTGACGTACACCATAATTCATATTTGTGGCATTTGCATCTCAGAGTTATGCACTGCATTTGACACGAGCAAGATACTATTTCCAAACATGCAACCAAAATGGGACTCAAAGACATCAGAACAGGTTGCAGACCTGATTTGCAATGTTTCCAACCCATGTTTGTTGGTGGAGGGAGCTCTGGAATGGCACAATGGGCATTTCTCCAGATCATGGCTTAATAGTGCACCCACATTAAGTGAAAGTGAAGAGCATTACTCGTTGGCAGCAACACTTCAAGTTGCAGCACACAAACCTTTCAGCTGATGAGATGGTTTGATCCATGAGCTCACCTTCTCCCAAGTTATCAAGAAGGTGATGGTCCTCTCTGAAGACCATCCAACA
Source organism: Sphenodon punctatus (assembly GCA_003113815.1). NCBI lineage: Eukaryota > Metazoa > Chordata > Lepidosauria > Sphenodontia > Sphenodontidae > Sphenodon > Sphenodon punctatus. The sequence continues at coordinate 105,424 of QEPC01011631.1, forward strand.
TGATCGTTTGGTGCAATTTGATATGTAGGACATGGTATCACACCCAGTCAATGCATAAAAGGGTAGCAATGCTGTTGCAGAATCTGTCAGTAGCTTGTTGAATACTGCATTGATGGGTATGTAACACCTTTTCTTTGGCATTACCAACATCATCCAGAGCCAGAGGCTTTTACACTGTGGATGATGAAAATGAGACACCAACAACAAAAGAACATCAGTGTCTCTCACAGACACAACAACTGTATTGAACTGGCTCTCGATAGCATGCAACACCAACCTTGTGTCAGTGAATCAATCAATCAATCAATCATCCTTTATTGCTTGGCCTTAGCCATTGCAAAATACAAAATTAAATAAATAATCAAAGCACCCACTTCCATTTACAAAATTACTATAATACTATAATTACTATAATACATATCTCAAAATCAAATTAATAAATAATTAATTTATAAATTTAAAACCATATAAAGTAAAACATAACTTGATTTACATCCCAGTCAAAATACAACTGGGGGACAATTTGGGGAGCAACCACAACTATAAAGTGCCAATAAAACACGGCTTATTCCCAGAGTTTCAGCTTACCATCTTGCTGGCAGCCTTTAGTTTGAAAACCTGGCTCAGGTAGAAACCCACCTTCTTAGTGTTAATGTCGGAGCGATCGCTTAACAAATATACTACATAAAATTTGATCGAGCAACCCGGATAAGGGGCTAATATGGGTGCCAGATATCTCTCCCGCAACTGCACATATAAGGGACACCTTAATAAAATATGTTCCAGAGACTCTACTAGATTTAAAGAACAGCGACAAAGATGCTCAGTCAGGGAAATACCCCGGTATCTGTCCTCCATAAAGGCTGAGGAGAAAACATTAAGTCTAGCCAGGAGAAACAATCTCCTGGACAACGGCGGGAGATTTCCCCCCAGATAGGGCATGGGAGGGCCTACTTCAGTAGTAAGCAAAGGATAATGGCCCAGAGAACTGCAATCCCCAATTGTCGCATGGACCTCCTGGAGCAAAACATCAGATAATCTATCACACACAAGTCTTTGGGCCCCCTGATAACCCAACGGCGCTAAGGCTTCTAAGGAGAATCCCAACTGATTAATTTCCGCTTCAACATCAGTTACCCAGGCATTAATACATTTGTCTGCCAGAGCCAATTGCGCACAAGGGGCAGCCTTGTTGAAAAACAGTCGTAACCGGTAGGATATGGCCCTCTGCCAGATCTTTTCACGAAGTGGCAGAAGGCCACATTCCATACATAGGGTGCAATTCAATATGCCCCCAGGGGTAGCCAAAAGGGCCCTCAGAAAATCCGTTTGTATACACTCCACTGCCCAAATCCTGCGGAGTGCCCAAAACTGGGCCCCATACAGCAATTGGGGCACTAGTTTAGATTGATAGATTTTAATTGCTGGGGTAACTAACCGCCTCCCTTTAGACCTGAAAAAAGATAAGATGGATTTATGCAATTGCTTAGCCCTGGTTAGAGCAGCCTGGATCTGCATTGTCCAGGTCCCATTGGACTGAAACAGAAGGCCCAAGCACTTATATACTCGGGTTTGCATAATCACTTTACTGTCAAAAAAACCATCTGTGGATTGCAAGCTTCCTGGTAAAGACCACCACTTTCAGCTTATCATTATTAATTTCCAACTTGTTCTTCCTGAATGACAATAAGTCATTCAGATATATATTGAATAAAGTGGGGACTAATATGCATCCCTGCCTGATGCCCTTCTGTACCACGATCCTACCAGTTGTCATCCCACGATTATTAAGTCACACTACCAAAGAATTTTCCTCATGGAGACTGCGGACTAAATAAAGTAGCCTATAATCTATATTAAGAGCCTGTAATTTTTCCCAGAGAAGTTCTCTAGCAACAGTATCAAAAGCTGCTTTCAAATCGGTGAAGGGTTTAAACACTCTACTGGGCTTGAATGGTACCTGGATATTCTAGATGATCCCAGCTTACGTAGGGCCCTGACATTTATGAGATTTGATCTATTGCCTACCAAGGTTTTGCTGGGGAGGCGTTCTGGAATTCCCTACAAGGAAAGATTATGTCCTTGCACACTGGGCTGTGTCGGGGACTTGCTTCATGTTCTATTTGCTTGCCCCCTCACACAGTGTGTGAGAGAACGGTATTTTCTGCCCGGGTTTTTCCTAAGAGCATGCCTTTCCCCAGTGCAGTTGTTGACATATCTTGTCTCATTTAAATCTGCTGACCATATTACCAGCCTAGCTCTGATGGCTTGTGAGATCCATAGACACCTCTCCTGATGCTTTTGTTAGCTACCAGCTGGGAATTCCTTGGCATTTAATCAAGGAATGTGTAACTATCCTAGCAGGGATTAAGATACTTATACAGATTCCTTACTGCCTGACCTACAGGGGTCAAGCATTGCCGCCGTAAGCCCCAAGAAGGGTAAGGCATAGCACGAGGTGGGGTTGGTGCTCTGGAAGCAACTGCACCTTAGATAAAATCTTTCATAGTGCAGGAATTGGTTGCATGGGTCTGCCCCGATAAAAGTAGGTAATTAATTGATGGTTTTGTATTTTTGTCATGTATATTACCTTATGATGTTGAGTTGGTGTTACTGTCAAATATGTATCTATGTATATTTTCTTAAAAGGCTAAGGCGAAAGCTAATGCCAAATAAATATTATATTATTATTATATAGAGATATGTTTTGTTAACAACTCCCTAATTAAAAAAAAAAAAAAAATCGATGAAGGCAGCATACAACCCCGTAGAGGATTTCATATACTTATGTATAAAATGGGCCAAAACGAAACAGTGGTCATCAGTTGACCTCCCCTCTTGAAAACCATTCTGAGCGTCTAAAAGAATGCCTTTTGATTTTAGCCACTTATTCAGCCTCAAGAGTAAATATTTGGCATATAATTTGCTAATGGTGTTCAGCAGGCTAATAGGCCTGAAGTTACGTGGGACCAAAGGACTTCCCTTCTTGTACACTGGGATCACGATGGCCCATCCCCCCAACTTTGTGTCTGCTTCTTCATGTGTTGACGTGAGAGGAGTTACATCAGTTGTCCTATTTGATGACTTAATTTCTACTGCATCTGAAAATCCACCAGCAACAGCAATTTCCTTATGGCTTGGTGAACTGGAAAGCAGTTCCTCAGACAAAAACCTTGCAAGGTCAGCCTCATTCAAAGCCAGGAAATTTAGCCAGTGTTTTAAACGAGGGAACATCACAGCCTTCCACAACTTGTTTAACTGGCTGCAGAGTCTTGTACATCCTGCTCTCATGTTGCCCTTTATAGACCCTTCTTGATAACGGTCAAAAACTATTATCTACCCTCTGATATCTTGATCCAATTTGCAGTACTGATCTGACAAATGTGTCTGCTAGATCACAGAAAGTCACTGCATAGGCAGGCTTACATATTAAAACTATTAGTGTTTGTCTATCTATAATGAGACATGATGACTGATTGTAAAGATCAATTTCTTCAGGGTAGACAATACCTCCTGTTAATATATCTGAAAGCACTGACTTGTTCCCCTTCCAAAGTGTGCCATTTATTTCAGCAAGTGACACAGGTACTGGCATAACCTCATGCTTCACGACGGTGGGAAAGTCAACTAGATGACCAGCTTAATATGCATGTCATGTATTGGCATGTATTTTGGTATATTTTAATATGTGCTTGGCAAACCTCTGATTCAAAATGTGAAGAGATCTGAAACACCGAGTAGGAGAGAGACTAGGAAGACTTGTTTTTGAAACTCTTTTTTGAAACCCGGCAGTTTTCTTATTCAGTTCTCTCTTTGGTTAACCCCGCTTTACCTTTGCACCTGTCTGTGTTAGTGGCTTAACCTGAAACTCACTTGTAAATAAAGGATTGTGAGAGAAGTTAGCTAGTGTGTATTTTGAAACATTCCAGCTTCTACAGGTAGGATTTTTGTGTGTTTTCCATTGATTATAGGCTTAAGATATTAATCAGTTTTAGTGTGTTCAGTTTCTGGCAAAAGTACCTATTTCTGGAGTTTTTTATTTCGACTGGTCAGTCAGTGGGTAAACGCTTATTAATTTCAGAAAGCACTGGAACATACAGAAATGTAGGATAAATATGCCTGCCCTGGAAGGGAGAAATTTAGAAAGCTTTTGGATTCCTGAAGCCTTCTCAACCAGGCAGATGCAAGCCTAAAAAACTGGTAACAATGGGTGAAAACAGACATGACACTAACCACCCTTTAACCACCCTTGGTGGTTATTTATGCATGTTGCAGGGCTGTATTGGTGCCCTATGCAGCCCTGCAACATGCCTAAATAACCACCAAAGGTGGTTACCGGGTGGTTAGCGTCATGTCTGTTTTCACCCTATGACACTGAGATAGATAGATAGATAGTTTTTCTTTAAGGTTTTGACTTAGACAATGTATGATGTTCTTTGAATGTCTTGTGCATCATATTCATAATTGTAACTGAATGAGTTTTCCTTTTTGTACTATCTGAAACTTTATTTGAATTTAAGTAAATCTGTATGTTTGTTTATATTCTTTTTGTCTTGAGTCCTCCTTTAAAAATGTACTGTCATTACATATACGTACTAAGGAGGGGTTTACTCTTACCCACATAGTAGGTGTGATTTCAGTTTAACCCTCAAATTGGAAACTAGTACCCTATATTCCGGTCTGATTATGTCTGGTTTGAACCACTAAGTACTTTTTCCATTTGGGAAACTGAGGCATCTGCGACATGCAGTAATGAGATGTTGGAGGACGTTTCTATCTGTTTTCAATGTGTTTGGGTTTTTTTTTTTGTCTCTCTCTCTACTGTGCTTGACTATAGCATCCATTTTAGTCAAAGTGGGAGTGTTACTCTTCAACAATGGATTATAGATGGATATTTTAGGCTTGTCACCTGGTTCAGTTGTAACCAAATGTTCTTGTACAAATGTATCCACTTGTTGACCTATCTTGGGGCACTTAATGAGTTTTCTATTTCCTCAGTGGCAAGATCTTTCGTGGCAATGTTTTGTAGCGAAACAGGTTGAGCATCAGGTACTACTTGATCAGTGAATCTTCACCTTTGTTGTCACGTTTTTGTCAAGCTGTTGTACCGTTGTTGTGAAGACGAGTGTCACTAGGATATAATTGGTACACTGAATGCATTTCTGTTGCAATGTGAAACCCGACGTTGTAGGAGAGGATCCATCTGTATAGTGCTGATGCTTTCTTTGTAATGCCCACAATTCAGTTTTACAAAATGTTGTCTCCATGTACATACATAGATATAATATTAGAATGTAAAGTAGATTAGAATTAGAATGTAAATTAGATTAGAATGTAGATTAGATTAGAATTAGAATGTAAGGCAGATATGGCTCAATATTCTAAAACTATTCTGGGGACGATCCAAGGGACAAAAAATTACAAAATGGTTGCCATGATCTGGAACTTTGAACTATGTAATCAAATATTATTTACAATCATATTTAGATGAACAAGTAACCATATGTTTAACAGTCTGGAGCAAATTCACGTGGACATCATATGTATGGGAAATACTAAATTCAAAATCATGGGTTTTATCAGCCATTTTGTTGTTGTTGTTGTTGTTTTGAAATTAGAAGGTCAACGAATCAAAATTCAGCTTGGGAACACACCGTTTTGGATTCAGCATAAGCAAATTGTGCTATAGATTTGGTTCCCAACTTTTACCACAAAATGCCCCTAATAGTTACATTTTCTAGAAATCCATCTAGTCTATAGGGGGAGATGGGGGTGGGGTGGGGGATGTGTCCCCTGAAGATTTCCTTTCCCCATAATTCTAGAGATTTGGGAGGGTGGAGCTTATGTGGGTCAATATCCCCCCAAATTTTAGCCCAAAGTTATACCTATGCCCCCCTTCCCTCGTGCCTCCCCTTCCACCTGAAATCTCCCACCCACCCACATTGCCCACCTCCCCAGCACATCTCCCTCCCTTCATCCACCCACATTACTCCCTCCCCAGCACATCCCCCTCCTCCTGGATCTCCAGTTTTCAATTGCGTGAATTGCTCCCTGTCATGGAGAAACATAGGGTCACACACATGTAACACGGGACTACATGTAGACTACAAGTCTGGAAAATATGTAATGCAAAAGGTTCCACATGTATGTAATGTTACAATTGAGAACTGTCAAACTCAAATTGGGGCTGTGACATGTCACCAACCTACAGGAAATGCAAAGAGATACCAAAAAGTGTCTTTGGGGAACACTTGCCAGACGGAACCCTGTGGAGATGTAGATGGGCCTTTATGTTTGCCTGGGTTGCCTACGTGTCACATTGCAGGTCTCCCCAAAGGCAGGAACAGAGACAAAGAAGGAGAAAGACTATTTAAAGAGGCCAGTGAGTCACCTTAGGAGTTCTCTCCCAGAGCCATCTTGGGCATCTGCATACGAAAAGCTGCCAGCAACAAGGCTGCGGAAACCATGAACTGAGAGGCATGATTTTGCTCTCTACCAACTAAGAAGCCAGTGCCCAGTCATTCTACCTTTATGACTGAGGAACCAGAAGCTTATGGACCTTTATAGGGTAAGATGCTTATTTAGGAACTCAATCAGTATAGATCAGGAATGTGTTATATTTACCTTTGATTTCTAGTAGCCACTCTGTATCAACTATCTTGCTTATGTAATCAATAAACTTACTTCTTATCTTTATGAAGAAGTGTCTGTGTCTAACATTGGAACACAAGTGAACAACAAGAGCCCTCAAGCTCTTGCGAACCCAGAGAGTAAAGAGTCTGTAAACAGGAAGGATCGGGCCCTTGAGTGACACAGGCTTTGTCCCTGTGGCAGACTTGAATTAGCCAGAGAGAGAAACTAATTCAAGTGGGCTGTGCACAAGGGAAACTGAGTCACTCAAACCCGGTAAAGTGGGGGTGTGGACCTCCAACCTGTGACACTCCCCTCCCCCAAATCTTCCTGTCCCCTAAGTCTCCTCCACTGACAAATTGCCTCTATGATTTCAGTACAAGGAGAATCAGTGCAGGGGATTATTCATACTCCTACAGAAACATTCTTTTAGACCTTCAAAAATGCTTAGATTTAGACCTGTCCCTTAAAGGTGTGTCCTTGCTACATCCATACATTTAAGGTCCCGGGTGGAGAGGGTAGGACATCAGAACTTATGTTCTTATCCCATCTCAGCTGGAGCAATCCCTTAGTCTAGTACAATTTAACCTTTTCCTGACTCCTTAGAGGGGACAGAAAGAGGTCATTGGCTTAAAACACGGTCTTACGTTTTGGGGTGCTATGGGTTTTAAACCACACACTGTTGTAACTTTGCATGTGTGTAAACAACCCCTTGTGCCCTTTCTCTAGGTTTTGTCCTGTAAAGGGCTCAAAACCTTTTACTTTTCTCCTGCTTTTGCAAACCAAAGACATTTCACCATAGGCTGCTCTCCTGGAAGTACTAAAGAGCTCGTAAGCAGTGTCAGGGTTGTATTGGTCTACGCTTAACCAAAGAAAAACACTTAACCAAAGAAAAGCATCTTGTCTCAATCAGTGTGAAACTTAACATCTGTTCTTACAGACAGTGTGTTCAATAGTAATAGGATGACATGTGCATTGGGTTATGCTCAGGCATTAACAACTCAGCATTCATGTACCTGCAACAGTGACTGGCAGTATCTCTGCAGGATTATTCCAATTATTTGGGAATGTCAGATTCTGAGTTTCTGCCAAAGTCTCCTACATCAATATGGGAGGGGTGCAGGGATATCAATAGGCATGTACTACTGATGCATCTACACAGGAACCTGTACAAGAAGGGACCTCACCAGTATCTCAGTGCACTGCCCCACAATGGGCCCCATGCTAAGAGGAAACCCAATGGGGCCTGCATTAGGAGGGGCTCCATGAAAGTCTCCATGTACACTGACCTGTAATGGGACCTGAACTAGGAGAAGTCCTGTGAAGATCTCTTACAATAGGCCCTGCACTAGGAATGGCCTCAGAGGGTTCTCCGAGTGCCCCAGCCTGCAATGAACCAGGGTCATTGCACAGCCCTGCATATTCAAAGTGTGAAATTTAATGTAGGTTAGAGATAAAGTAGCCACATTAGAATCTTGTTTTTACTCCAGAAATATTCTACAAACATGTACAAAGTTTTTATTGTGAAGGCAGCAAATGAAATAAAGATAGTCTGCAATCAAGCTTCCTGATGCTCCAACTGAAGACACAGGGTATCGTGTTGCCTGTTACCGGAAGTTCACCACAGTACTGTCTGTCTGTTCCAAAGGCAGCACAATGGCTGAAACATCAGTTTATGAACCTTTATCAACCAACTAGACATCAACATCTGCAGCTCAACCTACTGCACTGACCACTTCATTCCAGTAGTTCTGACATCAGAACCTCATTGGCAACAGGTGTGTTTGAAAAGAAATGCATATTCTGCCTAAAAGAATACAAGAAACATCAAGGAGTGAAGCAGAAGTTATTTAGCTTTATTACCTTTCTAGAGAGTTACCAACAATTGTCCCCCTCACAGCAAGCTAATGCAGTGAATTGTCCAAAAACAATTAACTCCTTGATACATGAGAACTGTTGCTGTAAAGTGCTTAGACAAACAACTGATAATCTGTCATTCGAAATAAAAGAGATGGCAGGGGGTATTGATCAGATTAGGCGCATCCTAAAGGGAATCCAGGACGAAACGGTTAGATAACAAATAGCAAATCCTATTAGTTTGTTAGATAAATCGAAATCATTACAGCATAGGCAAATGCAGACTAATCTTGGTGGGACAAAGGATTCAGCTTTGTTCACATCTGGAGGGATGCCACAGTCCGAGGGAGTAGCTCCTATGAAGTGTGAAAACTGGAACAATACTTCTTCGCAGAATGACCATCTTAGGAACAGGGAGAAGGAGTGATATATCCTGGAAAGGCTGCCACAGATTGAGGGGACAGCCCAGGATACTATATTTAAAAACAAATTCTCAGACCAAATATTGTCATATATGACCTAGACCAACAGCAATATGAATCAGCTCACCACCCAACAGAGGGTGGTGGGTTATCTTGCTTCTAGGCTAAGAATACAGGTATCCAGATTGACTATGGCGATTGTTTTTGTTTCTAGATTACATCAAGCTAGAGGGGGATTCCACTTTGCGCCAGTGAGGGTTGGCTTTGGGGATCTGGAACTGAGGAGGCTCATACTTAATAAAGCAGAGGCTTCTATGATAGGGCTGGAGATAGGTGAGGACACCTTGCCATTTTATAGAAGTCTGCGAAATCGGACAATGGGTACTCAGCGGCCACAGACATACGGAACTGGAATGAGGAAATTCCTGGGGAAAATTATAGACTGGCGTATAGGGAATGGAGAGGTAATTATGCAAAACCTCATACTGACTGACTAGAACCGGAAGGAAGGAAAGATCTTAGCCCAGTCACTCAGTTGATCTCCTGGAACATAGCAGGACTTGGGGAGAAACTGCAAGATGGGGACTGGGTAGCCTTCCTTTCCGAGTTTAACATCATAGCTTTGCAGGAAACGTGGTTAGAAGGAGATTTGCATATAAATGGGTTTGCTTTTTGTGTGGTGCCAGCAACTAAATTTTATAAAAAAGGAAGACTTTGTGGTTTTTTGGCATTGGGTGTTTCAGTTAGAACTAAATGTACCATCCTGCAAATAGATCTGGACTCTCCATATTTCCAGGCTGTTCAATTGGAATTTTCATATTCCAGTACCCTGGTGGTTATGAACATTTATTTTCCCCCTAGGAAGAAAGGACAGATTCCGGGATGGTGGGTCCCTCTCTTAGAGACAAAGCTTGAATATGTTAGGCTACTGGTCCCACATGCTATGCTGTTTTTGGTTGGCGATTTCAATGCCAGAGTCGGAAACTATGAAAGAGTAATCAATGAAAATAGGCCAACTACAGTTTTAGGACAGGTAATGTTGGACCAAAGGACCAACGCCGATGGGACGTGCTTGTGTGAATTTATGAAAGGAAATAACTGGAGAATGCTTAATGGTAACCTCACTCGCGACATACCGGGCCAATTTACTTTTGGCTCAGCAAGGGGATTTAGTACTGTGAATTATGTGTTGGTAGATAACAACTATTGGAACCTCTGTCAGGCTTTTCAAATTCGGTTAAGGCCCGAAAGTGACCATCATCCTCTTACAGTCAAAATTAGCATAGGAAAGGACATTGGTAAGGGAGCACTCTTACCAACGATCCCTCCTCCTCAGAAGTCTGCAAAGAAGAACGCTAGGTGGCACAGGGAGTTAGAACAAAAGACAAAGAGTATTTGCTCTTTCCATCTAGCTGAGATGGAATTAAAGCAACCTATAGAACAATCCCCGGACCAAATTCTAGATGAGTATAATGCCCTGCTTAGCAAATTATATACGGTCCTCCTGATTCCTGGGGGCAAGCAGACAGGTAATGGAGCTCACAGGGGTTGGTTCGATAAGGAATGTCTTAAGGAAAAAAAGAAATTGCTACAAATTTTGGGAAATATTGATTTGTTTGAAGAGGAAGAGTTTAAGGTATATTGCAGAACGGCCAAAGGTAACTATAAGAGGCTACTGGCTTGTAAGAAAAAGAATTACCAGGAAACTATGTGGGAAAAACTGACGCAGGCAGAATGTTCCAAGGACACACGACAGTTCTGGAAAATAGTTGGAGGGAGTAAGAGGCGAAGGAATGCCATGCCGGATTCATATATAGCCCCCTCTGTTTGGGTGAGCTATTACGAGGAGAAATTTGGACATATAGACTTGTCCCAGGCTTTTGTACAGACCCAAGATTCCTTACAGGAAGAATTGGGGGAGGGCGATAGAAATCTATATACTGTGTTAAATTAAGATACTCTTCATTACATCCAGGACCTTAGGACAGGGAAGGCATCTGGCCCTGACTCCCTATCCCCCGAATTGCTCAAATCTAATCCATCTTTTTGGGCTTCAATCTTGGCTAAGGTTATAAACAATGTCATACTGGGTGGCCCAGTTCTGGGCACATGGAAAACCAACATACTGGTCCCAATCTATAAGAAGGGGAACAGGGAAAACCCGGGTTCTTACAGACCAATTAGCCTGATAGATCTCCCGGCAAAAATATAAGGAAAACATCTGCTGGGACACATAGTTGCTTGGGTGGAGGAAAACAACATAATAATAGAAGAGCAGGCAGGATTCCGCCACGGGTACTCTTGCATCGATCAATGCTTCTCATTATACCACCAATTGAAGAAATATAACTTTAAGAAACAGCCGATTTATGCAGCTTTTATTGATCTGCAGGGAGCGTTCGATATAATTGATAGGGTTAAACTGTGGCGGAAGCTAGACTTTTTAGGCATGGACCCCTTACTGCTGAAATTAATCCAAGATTATTACTTGGATACCAGCACAGCGGTTAGATATGTCCCACAGGGAGAACTTACAACCTTTTTTCCAATGGCTAGGGGAGTGAAACAGGGCTGTGTGATAGCCCCTATATTGTTTAGTCTTTATACCAACGACCTTGTTAGAACGTTGCAAAACCTGCGCCACCATCATCCAAAGACCGTTGGTGGTGACCTGTTTTTGCTACTCTATGCAGATGATATGATTCTATTGTCGCTGTCACCTATAGGGCTTCAGAGAATGTTGAATTCCCTAGAACAATATGCAAAGGATAATTCCCTGATTATAAATGCCACCAAGTCTAAAACAATGACCTTTGGGACAACTAAGGGTCATCAGTGGGCATTGGGGAAAGAAAAGCTCGGAATGGTTACATCATACATGTATTTGGGGGTAACCTTCGATGCAACACTCTCACGGAGATCCCATCTGGCCAGGGCTAGGTCAAAGGCTGAGCAGGCCGCAGGTGGAATCCTGAAGTTTTTTGGGAACTGTGGCAAACGACCTTGCCGGGAAGCTTTGAGAGTGGCGGAGGTTAAACTAGATGCCACCCTTCTGTATGGAGCTGAGTTGTGGGGGCTAGACCAGGGGGCTGGCAAAATAGTGGAGGTAGCTCAGGCAGCCTTTTTGAAAAAACTCATGGGGATACAAATCTCAACCCCCCAGAGCATTGATCAGACAAGAGCTGGGGACTCTAAATGTGGCAGTCAAGGCCAGGCAGCAAGTCTTTTCATATTGGCTAAAGCTCAGGACACTTTCCCCAAATCGTATTCCCAAGAGGTTATTCTTGGAAATGGAACAAGACCGGAGACCTAGGCATTCCTGGGCCCAAGATATAAGATCAGAGTGGCTGAAAATTGGTCTTGGGTATATGGGGGAATGTTTCGTACGTATCCCATTTAAGGGTGACAAGGAGCAGATTTTGGACCGCCTGGCAGACATAGCTTTTCAGGAGGATAAAGCTAAGGCAGCTGACTTAACATATATCCCTCTGAATCAATATAGATTTGTTACAACAATGCCAGCCCTTTATTTACAGATTCCCCAATATCACTTGAGATTAGCAATAATATGCATGCGATTTTCTCAGCTGGAATCCAGTATTCAGGAGGGCCGTTGGCGGAAAATTCCTTTAGCCCAAAGGTTATGCCCATGCATATAGAAGAAGGTGGAGGATATTCTTCATCTTTTGTGGGAATGCCCCCTGTACACTACTGAAAGAATAAAATGGCTGACCCCGTGGGTGAATAGGGGCAAATTATCCTCACATGAGAGGACAGTTTATCTTTTCCAGGAACTGACATTGAAGTCGGTATGTCATCTTGCAAAGTTTTTGTGCGAAGCACAGATACAAAGGAAAACGCAGGTTAATGGGAGATTATAATTAAATCTATTTCATGTGTGTAAGGAAAGTCAGTTTACTCAATTCACAGTTTACGAGTGAATTACAAGTGAGTTTCTCAGAAGATTAGAAGCTCGGAAATGAAATGTGCATACTATGCTGTGTAAATTGTGTGTAATCCAGACTGGTAATCTCCCCTCATTTGGCTGTTTTGATTGAAGTATACGTCTAATAAGTCGTATTAAGTATATGTTTTATAAGTCATGTTAAGAAAGACGTATTCCTTTATTAAGTTTGTATGTTGTCAATACACTGTGCTATTTTTGTTTATCCTTATGTGAAATTTGACCCATATGGGTCGTAAATAAACATCTATCTATCTAGTTATTTAGGTGTGCAACAAAAAACTCTGAAATGAACATTAGAAGATTTGCAAATATGCTGAAGGATGACCAGATGGCACTTTTAAATTATGTAGATTTCATTGCCAAAGAGGGGTGTGGTAACATGGTATCTGTTGCACTACACACCAGAAAAAACCCAGAAAAACTTCTTCAAAAGGTACAGAGTATTCTTCATGGCATATCATGAAAAAGGAACATAAAGCAGCATTTGAAGCCATATATGCTTTTGCTGAGAAGTCCATAATCAAGAATGAAGATTAAGGACATTCACAAGCAATCCACAGCTCTGTTGTTTGAGATCTACCAATGTGGTTTCAAAGACATATCAAGTGCATGTACTGCAGCATCTCGAGACAAAGCTATTGCACTATTTCAGAGATCAACTGAAGAAGGATGCAGGTAACCAAAGAAGAGAAGCATTTTCTTCAAGAGCGGCATGAAAGTGGAAGCAGCTGTATGGGAAGCATTCAGTGAAAAGAAGAACAGTTTGTAACGCAGCATTTGTTCTTTGTCATGAAATTCTGAAAGCTTACAATACCCCTTTACCTTCAAACCTAACAGTAAAAGATATGGCCCAGATCCAAGACAAGGACATACTATTACCAAATGAAATACTAGGAGCATGTCATTTTCTCAAGATGTTGTGCATGCTGTAAGAAATAGACATGTGAAGCCATCCAAACATCTCCAACATGGTATTGCAATGAAAAATCTCACTGGCAGCAGAAAGGTCTTTGATATTCTTAATCGTTTTGGACACTGTATCAGCTACAGCTGTGTTGAGGAAGTAGAGATTGAACTAATATTTGCATCACTGGATGAGCAGTGGGCCACCCCAGAAGAAATGAAATTATCACCAGAGTTAGTAATGGGAGTAGCCTGGAATAATTATGATTCATACAGTGAAACTATTGATGGAAAAGGAACTCTTCATGATGCAGTTGGTATCTGCTTTCAATATGTTGCAGGAGACATCTTGGAAGAAGAAACTGTTGAGACTTCACCAAACTCCTCATTAGGAACAAGAAAGAGAAGAATGCTTAGCTTACTACTACTGGTTTGGAAGTGGAACCATAAACAGGAAGAGATGAGTGACAAGGAGTCAATTTAATGGCATTTATACTGTTTTATGATAACAGAAGATCTGCTATCCTGGTCAGCTATGAAGATTACATCATGCTTGACAGTATGTGGATGATGTCCACTGGAATTTAAGATAGAGAGAACTCCAGTGTGGGCAGCTTGGAATTCCAATGTTTTGGTGGATCAACTTCCTCAACAGAAAATAACGTATCTCCCACAGATCAACCAGCATCCAACTTTGCTACAGGTTGTAGCTGAGATATGAATGCCAACTATGCAGTGGAAATTGTTATGGCACTGACCATATTACATGGTCTGATTTGGGGTTAGGCCCATGTAAAATTGTCAGATTGGATATTTTATGATACAGGAGGTGATCTCTACCAACTGGCACCAGTTTTAGCCATGCACCTTATGGTGTAAATAATGGTCCACCTGGGGTCAGATAGGAGTTAAGCCACATCATGGTTGTTCAGACTGCACAATTTGGAATTACATACAGTATTCAACAACACATATTACTTGTTTCATCCATGTACCTTACCAGGTAATTAATGGGCCCTAGAGGGGGGTGTACACAGGTTGCCACCCACTAAACACCCCAGCAGTTCCTCATAAGACTGGCAGTTTTGGAGATACCACAACTTCTGTAAGATGTTTAAATAGTCAAATCTTCTGTACCTACCTTATGACCTAATTATCTCAGCACAGGCTCATGGACTAAAAGGGGGACAAGGCACCACAGTCTTTGTGTGACCCAGTGCCACCACTAGAGGAAGAGCACCACAGTCTCTGTATGAACTACAATAATGGCTTTAGCCGCACAACATTCCTGTGAGTTAGAATTGTACCATTGCCCCCATTTCACAGCTATTTATTGTCTGTGTCACTACTGTGTCTACAAGTCCTAGCTGGGATCACTATATAGTTCTACAGAGCCAGATTTTCAAAAGAGCTCAGCTCCCATTAAGGTACCAAAATAAGGACCCTATTTATTTTCATAAGTTCTGAATACCTGGCAGCTCTTGCTAGGACAGTGATGGACAAACTTTCTGAAGAACTCAGCACACTGTGTAAGATGGGAGTGATTTTGAAAATCTGGTTCTGATTATGGACAGCTGCCAAGCTTTTATTGAAAATCTAATGCATGGTAAGAGAGAATCCTTGCCCTGAAGGGTTTACAATGAAAAACAGGCAAGACAGAGGGTTTGGGAGGGGGGTGATTTACCCAAAGCCCCACAGCAAATCTGTTGCAGAAGCAAGAACAGAGCTCAAACTCTCTGTTCTAGGGTAGTAGATTTGGACTAAAAATTTGTGGGGAGATGCTGATTGCTGATCCACATAAGCTCCGCCCCATATCTCTAGAATTATGAAGAGACTAAATTGTTGGGGATGCATTTCTACTGCTATAATTACTCCTATGTTTAACCAATATATGCCAGGCCATATTTCCCTAGACAGGAGTGTTTGGGCAACTCTTGTACCAAGGGTCTTAACGGGTGCTTAATAGGCACCTTAATAGGTGCCCCCACCCTACTAAAATGTCTTTACCACTCTTGAGATATGACTACAGTTATGACTCTGTTTCCCACTAGAGCCTGGAAGCTGCCTGTGATTCAATATCTTCTTGCCTTCCAACGAAACTGTAAGACCTGGCTCTTCCGCAGGCATTTAGCGGGGGAGGGTGGGATGGGTTAGGGGTTGGGAACTTTTATGCACAAGTTAGAGGTTTTTAGTGTAGTTTTATATTATTTATATGTTTGTATTTATACTGTAATTGTGGTTTTTTAAAATATAATTGTGAGCTGCCCGGAGTCGCTTTTGTGAGAGTGGTGGGGTAAAAATGTAAATAAATAAATAATTAAATATGGGGATTAGGGCTCCTGGTATTCACCTTCTAAGCTACAGACTTCTCCTTCCCTTTTCCCAATCAGGCTGTGGGGAGAGGTGGCACCAGGGGACATAGGAGCCAGAGGGTTCTTGAAGGTCATGCAGATTGAAGAGGGGGGA
Source organism: Sphenodon punctatus (assembly GCA_003113815.1). Classification (NCBI taxonomy): domain Eukaryota; kingdom Metazoa; phylum Chordata; class Lepidosauria; order Sphenodontia; family Sphenodontidae; genus Sphenodon; species Sphenodon punctatus. Next base: position 121,669 of record QEPC01011631.1, read on the forward strand.
GAAAACTTATTTTCTTGAGGGCCCCAAATTTCTCTCATGGGGCCTGTGAGGGGAAAGCTTGGACACGTTTCTACTCCTGTTTACATGTGTTTCATCTGTTATAGGGATAAAAAAAGGAGTCCAGTGACTAGTAGTAGTAGTAGTTTTATTTGGGCTGGCTTCTGCCATTTTGCCAAAGGTAAAACAAATAGACAATCTAAAACACATATGTACAACTTATAATTAATACATTAAAGCTAATTCCAATAAAACAATAACAATAATAATGATAACAATAATAATAATAGTACAGCCAGCACTGCTGTGCACAACACTCTTACAACAAATTGCGGAGTAGGGAATACTCACAAGGAGGGCGACGCCCACCGAACTGACCACCTCACCTCATACCTAGTCTATCTGGTAGCATTCCCTCTTCTTAGCTACCAAGTGGGCATATATCGCCACCGCTCAAATTACCTCCTCATCTTGCGTTGCTAACAGCTTCCCAAATCTTATTCCATTGGGTAAATACAAGTCCTCCTCTTTCCAGAGGGGGGTTAGTCATGTCTCCCTTAGTTCCTTATAATAATTGCAGCTAAATAAAATATGGTAACCATCCTCAACTTCTGTCAGGTTGCATTGACATAGCCGCTGTGCATATGGCTTTTGATGGTACCGTCCCACTGTCACTGCTGATTCGGATAACTGCATGCACAGAAGGGTATAAGCCCTGCGCACATCCCTATTAGTAATAAGGTCCAGATATTTCTCGAAAGTATGAATCGTTTTTACCTGCTGAAAATATGGTGCTACCTTCCACTCTATTATCCTAGAGATGTCCACTTGCTTTGCCACATCCCTGACAGCAGTCTTTATAATCGATTTCTGCTGCCCTAAAGGTTTACCCAACAGAAACTTGGAAGAGAGACCTACATTGTTCAATGCACGAATTACCCCTCTAATCCATGGATAAGTGGGTGCACACAACTGGTTCAGCTCCTCTTGAAGACACAAGGAGGTCAAACAAGATTCTGATCTAGCGCACACTTTTACCCAGTACACGAGATTTTTAAGGTGCAATATGCTTGCACTATCTCTAACTTCCCAACTAATGCCTCTGCTTGGAAGACTTCCGCCCCGTATGCAAGCACATTTTGCGTCTTTGCCAAAAATACCTTCAGGATGCATGACAGGGGGGTATTCTTGAATCTGCTTGCCAGACCCAAGATACCTTTAGCTCCTGCACTTGCTTTAAGGGAAAGATAGTGCTCATGCCGCTTCCAATTTGACTGGTGAGAGAAACACATCCCCAGATATATGAAGCTATCCACCTGTGATAGCTCCTTATTGTCCATCATCCAGGTATATTTCTTCTTTCCCTTACCAAGCACCATGACCTGGGACTTCTTGTAGTTCACTTCCAGTCCCTTCTGACCACAATAATACAGAAATTGTTCCAGCTGCAACTGCAGGCCCTTCCTGGTCTGAGCCAATAAGACTACATCGTCCACATACGTAAGTGTCGTTGCAGCTCGATCTCCGAGCTTTGGTGGATGACCCTCAACCATCAAGAGACTCTTTACGAGATCACTCACGTAAATGCTAAACAAGGTAGGTGCAAGCATTCAGCCCTGCCTCACTCCCTTGTTGGTCCTTATTAAGTTTTGAGATACTACTTGAGGAGACACCCTCACCCGTGCCCTGTTCCGTTCATGAAGCAGTATTATCCGGGCCAAGAGAGTCTCGTTTATACCTAAATTATACAATTCTTCCCAGAGCTTCTTTCTTGGCACTGAATCGAATGCCTGACGCAGATCCATTAAAGCCAAAAACATACTACCTGATCTTATCTGGGTATATTTTTATATTATATGCGATAACACAAAACAGTTGTCTATTACTGAGCATCCCTTCCTGAACCCTTATTGTTCTGCAGGGAGAATCTTACTCTTTGCTGCCCATAGCTCTAGCTGTTCTAACAGGCCCTTTGCATAAAGTTTGCCCAGTATTGGAATTAGACTGATGGGCCTATATAGCACCCTGGGTCCTGATGGTCTCCCTTTTTAAAAATGGGAACTATCACTGACTCCCCCCATTCCTGCGGGATATTCCCTGTCCGATGAATCCATGTGAAGACTATAGCTAGCCAGGGAGCCCACCAAGTGGGGGACAGCTGCAAAATCTCCGCTGTGACCCAGTCATGCCCTGGCGTCTTATCCTTCCTGAGAGCTCCAATATAACCGGTTACTTGCTCTTCAGTAACCACCTCTATAAATTGTCCGGCTCTTTCCTCTCAGATCACATTCCCAGTAAGCTTGTCCAACATCGTTCTCTCATCCTGATCTCCCACTGTGTATAACCTCCCAAAGTGCACTAACCAGTCTCCTTCCTTTATTGCTGCCGGCTAAGGTCGGATCTCTAGTTTCAGACTAGATCTTATTTGTTGCCAAAATTGTTTGGTGTCATTTGTTGCTGCAGCAACATACAGTTTTGCCCAGATTCTCTGCCTGTACTGGGATCTCTTAATTTTGATTAGAGCCTTATACTGATTCCGTGCTTGGAGGTACTTTTGCCTATGAGCCACAGAATACGACTTCAACCACCAGCACCTGGCACAGGCCTGCGCCTTTTTCCCTCGACGACATTCTATGTCAAACCCCCTCCCCCCCGATATTCGGCACTAATATTAACCGGCTTTGATAACACTTGAAGCCCTAGTTTAGCTACTATTGACCTGTAACTCTCCAGGTAGGTCTGCATATTATCCTGGCTTACTGCAAGCATTTTGCGCCTAAGCTCTACCATATCATCCCTCTGAAGAAATTGCCAGGCTTCCACAGCCACATGTGCTCCACTTCTTCTGACATCTCACAGGACCACCCAGAATTACAGACTTGCTTCTCTTCTCCCTTCTACTATCTCCCCTCACCTTAGCTGACAATACAAGCGGCATATGGTTGCTTTCAGGTCGGGTGAGTACCTGCATTCCTGTGAAGAACTCAGTGACTGTAGTCCGTAATAAAGAAGTCCACCACGCTCCTCCCATTGTGGTTAATAAAAGTAAAGCCCCCGTCCGATGGATCTCCCCCTCATTCAGTACAACCAACCCGCACAATGTCATAATCTCCAACATCTGTCTTCCCTGCTCATTAACTACAGGGTCACTTGTTCTCCTTCTCGAGCAGAGATCTAACAGCATAGTATTGTATTCAAAATCCGCATCAACACCATCTCCTATCCTCACATTCCAATCGCCTGCTATTACTGGGACTGCCCTGGGCATCTTTTCCAGCACCCGGTCCATCAAGTCTTTCAACTTGACACAGTCGTCTGGGTCGGCAAACCTGGATTTTGGGGGCAGAATGTACACATTCAACAGCAGAAAGCTGGTCTCTGGGCTATATTCCCAACTCAATAATTGGTATGCTGCAGCACTTTTGATCTCCTTGACCACGCCGCCTTTATAACCCGCCGAGATCAAAATTATCAACCCTCCAGATGGTCTACCTTTCTTGTTAAATTTCACTGCCCCTTGGCAATAACTTCTATATCCCTTGCACATCCTCATTCTGCATCATCCAGGTTTCTTGAAAAAAAAAATGTCATAGTCTACCAGGAATCCTGTCCAGTCCTTATCACTCACCCTCTGCTTATAACCACCAATGTTCCATGACAAAAATTTGATTTCCCTGGTCCCCGTTATCTCCTGCGGAATTGGAACTCCTGGTATCACCTGCCTCTCACGGCGGCTTGCACCCCCCTCTGCCATTGCAGGAGCCCCCTGATTGCCGCCCCTCCATACTACTGGCATCCCCTCAGAATCCTGGAGCTGGTTCCCGTAAGTTTGTTGCTGTAATTGTCAAGACCCAAACCTCAGCTTCATACCTAACAGTTCTGGCAACAAATCTTCTCCTCACCTAAGGGAACTCCTTCTGTGGAGCAGCTGACCCCTGTAAAAGGGGATCTGGACCTGTGGATAACAGTACAATCTGGAAGGAAAGAATTGAAGCAAGTCTCTAGTGACTGCATTACACCTCCCCCCACTCCCTCCCTGCCAGCTACCCTCTCAACACGATAATCCTGATCGTTTGAACCCACAGAGTTCAGAGACCCTGTTTTATCCAAAGTACACAATTTTCCCTCATTAATCACACACATCCATTCCCCTACTGGGGTCGTTTGAAACCCCCACTGACTCCTGCTGAGCGGCAATTAAGGCCCTAGCCAATGTGTTTTCTACTCTCTGCATGTAAATTCCTGTTGCTTTCAGACACCCCTTCTATCCCACAACCTTTCTTGAATCTTTGGGGAAGAAAACACTATTTCCCACCTACTAAACCGCCCCCTATCTAACAGCGCCTTAACATCACTCACTTCCTCCTCTATTGCCTCCAGAGACATCCTTTCCTGTAGGGAGATTGCAAATTGTGAGACATCCAAAACCCCATTCTTTAAAAAGGAATGTTTCCATCTCCTATTTAGCTGAAATGTCAGTGCCGGAGCCCACCTTTCCCTGGTGTCTTATGGCCAGACTGGAAGGGACACAAGATCCCCCCTGTCAGCTAAGCTCGATGCTGGGAGGGTCCGCCTTCTATTCTTTGGGGGGACAACACTGGAGATCTGCTGCTTGCCCTCCTTGGTGGCCCTGTCTACTTGCTCCTCCCGCTTCCCCGTCTCTTGCATCTTGGGAGGATCAGCCACCGACTCAACCCCTGCATGGAGTCTATCCTGCTATCTCCCTCTCCTTATACACTTTTGGGGGGAGAGTTGCATCTGCGTGGTTGCCTCTTTCTGGCAGAAGCTGGCTACTTCACGAGAGTTCATTTTGCCAGTCCAGGCACTGAACTCCCACCAGAACCTTCGTGGCAAAAAGTAAATCTGTAACCTGGGAAAGCTTTTCTCCCATTTTTTTGAACTGAGTATCAAGATCATTCTCCATCCTTATATTCAAATCATCAAACTTCTGATTTAGCAAGTTGAACAGATACTCTACATCGCTTGGTAAGCCCGCTCGTCCAGGCCTCCCTTGCTCCTGTGGTTGAGTGGCGAACTGATTTGACCTGCAGGTCTGACTACCTTCCGATAAGGTCTCTTGCAATACGCACACCTTGGGGCTATGACTGAAAAAATGAGTGAGCTTGGTTTGATTTACCTGGGGAAGATCTTAGTACCCCATTTTCACTCTCAGCCAAGGCTATTTCTTCCGCTAAGGACATCGGAGCTCGAAGCACCCTGGACCTTAATTCCATGGCTTCCTTTTTGTTAATTCGCTTATAACCCAATGCTATACACACCCCTCCTTCTTAATACATCCCTTCCCCCTACCTCCTTTACCGAGGGGGGGGGCGGCCCCACGTTGCGTTCTAAGGTAAAATACAGTACCTTCCCACAAATCCCAGAAACACACAGGAGCAAAAACAAGAGACAGTGCGAACACGGGAATAACACCAGCGGGCTGAGAACCCGATCAGCGGTAACTGAATGATGAACAGTACCTGGGCTCCTGTGCTGGATCGCGTCGAAGGGAGCGCAAAAGGGCGCACCCTTGTGCGTGCGACCCTTCGGCACGTGGCCTTTTGGCGTGCGACCTCGACGCATACCTGTAGGATCAGTCTCCACTTATGTCCTCCTCAGGTTCCCGACTCCGCCCTGGCTCCGCCTCCTGGCCCAGCTGCCAGGTGAGTGCAATGTTCAGTAACTTGTCGGCCCCAGCTCCGCTCCCCATGCGCTGCCATAGACTCAGTCTCCACTTATGTCCTCCTCAGGTTCCTGGCTCCATCCTGGCTCTGCCTCCTGGCCCAATTTGAGCATTAGATATGCTAGATGCAGAAGCTTCTTATCCAAGACATGGGAGCTAATGGTGCCAGCACTTCTGAGACCTCACCTGGAATATTATGTTCAGTTTGGAGCACTGCACTTTAAGAAAGATGTTGACAAACTGAAGAGGATGGTCTCGACTGCCTCCTGTCCTTCCTCACAGGTCCTTGCAGGCTAGATTCACTGGCAAGGCTCCAGGGAATGAAGAGGAGACCGCTAAGCAAGAAGCTCCTTCCTCAATGGTCTGTCCAGTCACTAGAGCACTTCCTCATTCCCCTGGTTTATTGTGAGAGGAAATATGGGGTGGAGTGAGGGTGGGGTGGGACAGATTTTCTTCAAAGTAAGTTAGTTAGTTTAGTAAAGCAAGTCCAGATGTAAAAAGAAGCCAAGGAAAGGCTCAGCACTGGAGAAAAGTCCATTTGTACTGAACATGTGTCATATTTGAGAGCAATCTATCGTGCACTGTAATAACTAGAACCCTGTAGGAGTGCCAAGGTCACTGAGACCTTGACCCTGCCTATACTAGACATTGGATGTTAAATGAGATAGTAGCCCACACCAGGTGGGTGTCCACTGTGTTTGCCCCCACTGACCACCACCCAGGTGGACATGCAGCCCCCACTCACGGCAGGGTCTCTGAGCATGCAGAACCTGCCGTACAAGTGAATATGGGTGAATATGTGCCCACATGTCCACGTCCTGTCAATAAGGTTGCGTGCAGCATTACGCACGTACTAGTTCACCAGCACCATGGAGTTGTGTTCTGAACAGTGACCTCTTCCTGCCCCTCTCTCCACTTTCACTCTCATGCACATCCACCTTAAAAGCCCAAGAAGCACCAAATTCAAATATGCATTCTCCTAGCTTGCATTCTCATGGTTTGCAGAGAAAATTTGGGCCCTCAAACCTGGTTTTGATCAAAGCCATTGCCTTCTCCAAAGTGACTTGCACAGCCTTTCCATTGCTGTAGGCATGGCTCAGAATGACATCCAGGAAGTCACCACCAGCACCACTACCTCTGCTATCTCCAGAGTTCCATTACAAGCACTCTCCACCTACCAAATCTGCCCACCAAAGATGTATTCCCTGGAGCGAAGAAAAGACCACTCTCTTCATCGCTCTGTGGGGGAAGCAGAAAGTACAATACCAACTGGTGAAGGGCTACAGGAACAAGGTGGTGTTCCATGAGATCTCTCTGCAGATGGTGCAGTAGGGATACATCAGGGACATGAACCAGTGCAGCAGCAGGCCAAGGACTTGAGGTGCGGATACAAAGAGATCCAGGACAACAACTTCACCTCTGGCCACAGGAGGCAAATATTACCCTATTACAAGCTTCTGGACCAGTTCCTGTGCATGGATGGAGCCATTGTGACATCCCACCTCTACTGCTGTGCTTCTGCCAGGGACCAGAAGCGGGTGGATATGGCTCCCCACTGCCTGCTCCCACTCCTGGTCCTCCCACAGAAGCTGTGCCTGCTGGCAGAGACCCCTCCATGCTCATCTCTGCCCAGAGCCAGCCAGGGTCGACATGGACACGACCACTGTGGCTCTTAGTGTATGCCCTTGCACTTGAGAGCCAAAGCCACTAGAGGTGCTAGTCAAGGGCAAAGAGGACCCTGATGCCATGTTTACCGAGGAGGTGAAGGAGAATGGTAAGGTAATGCACCTGGGAAGGGGGAACTGCATTTACACAGCTGCCTGATAAAGGCTTAAATTTATTATCTAAGTATGTGGGGAGGTTTCTTTACTGTGTGCACACATGACCAGGAGAGCACTGGGGAACACCAGGATACTTTCCAGGACACAGCAGCACTAGATGTGAACGGTATGGGCGGGAAGCGGGTGGGAAGGCACCATGGCAGTACGGTGGATTGGGGGGGGGAAGGGGAGAGGCACCTTGGCAGGATGGGGGGGGCACCATGGTGGGATGGCAGGATGTGGGGGAGGGAAATGCACCATGGCAAGTGGTGGAAGGGGCAAGGACACTAATGACTGTGCTTGATCTCTGCATATTCTTCACTCCCCTAAAGTGACTGCAGGAGGAGAACAGTGTGCCCCAGAGATCCCACCACAGCAGCCACCACAGCAGCAACCTAGGCCAGGTATTCATTCCAGCTTCCTCTCAGGTGGGTGGAGGGCCATTACATTGGGTGGAAAGGGCAGGTGGGGGCTAAAGCAGGAAGGTGGGAGTAGGGAGGTATGAACTAATGATTTTCCTTGTTGCCTTGCTACTGGTCTGCTACTGCAATGGGCACAGACTGAATCCCCTGCAACAAGAACGCAGCAGAACCAGGACCTGTGGGTCTACAACTGGTGGTGTAGGGAAGAGTTGGCAAAAGAGCTGCTGGGGGAAACCACGCAGCAGGTGGATGAGATCTGGGACACAATTCAGGGCATGGCCTGGGAGCAAAAGGCATCTTGTGTGGGACAATGCCACACAATGGCCCACCTGGACCACCAGCAGGAGGACAGGACTGGGGCTGCCTGTGACAGTGGTTTGAGCAGCCGGACAGCGTGCTTGAGAAAGTGAGTGAGGAGATGGCTGAGATGCAGGCTCAGACTCAAAACGGTCTGTCCCAGTTGATCCAGATTTAGACCTTGAGCATGTTGCTGCTGCAGCTGCGAGCACTGTTACACCATTCAGTAGTTCACATACCACACGTGTATCCCAACCACCCACCCTGGTTTCCCCAGCACTCAACCCTCCAGGCAAAGCATCCGAGCCTTCTTCACCCTGTGGTCATGCAGGTCAATCCGCCCTCGTCCAGACATGCCTCTCCCTCCCCTAATCATGCAAGTACACTGCCACAGAACACTCCTCTGCAACCTGCACCGGTGGATCTGTGGGAGGAGGAGAAAAATACACACACACACCATTATCCCCACCAAGGTGAGTGTGCCCTGCTGCAGCAAAAAGGGAAATACACAGGAGGAAATGAAGAAAAAAATTAAAAAGAGTTCTAAAAGAAATAAAAGCACTTTAAATTAAAGTTAAATTAAAAATTATAACGTTAATTAAAGTTGTTATATTTTTCACAATCCATGGTTTCCCTGATTATTTTGGGAAAGGGGGAAAGTTTGGGGGAGTGGGGGCAAGTATGATGGTATGGTATAGCAATAACCTGCTTTGGGGGCTGTGAGAGGTGAGTATACTGAAGAAGGGTGCAGGGTGGGGAGTCCTCTGGATGTTCACTTACATGTGAGGGAGGGAAGGCACACAGAGAGGCCCTCGGAGAATGGCAGTACGGCAGCACACGTGTGCCTCTGCGCTTCCTATTGCCATTCCCTGACCCGGCTAGCCTGTGAATGCCAATAGGAAAAAGCAGATGTTCATACCTGCAGCTGGCTAGCCTGGAATGTCAGTAGAGAATGCACAGGAATGGAAAGGTGGGAAATAGCACAGGCTGGGGGCCCCAGGAGGGAAAGTATGCCGGCCGCAGGTGGGGTGACGGGTGTTGGATGGGCCAGAGGGAAACACAGTGACACATAGGAAACAATTTTAAAGGCTTTATTCAACATTTTAAAATACTTTAGTTAAGATCAGTAAACTGTCACTTAAGGCTGAGTGCTCGTGCGTGCAATGCAGTTGATGTGCCGGCACAAGATGTCCCAGATCTCTCTGACTATGCGCTTCTCCACTCTGTTCAGCTGATCCCAAAACAGGGGCACTGACTCGCTTTCTCCCTCCCTTCTCTAAATGGAACACTGGTGTGAACCAGTAAAAAGCTGGGCAGTGGCTTGGTGTGGAGGGGAACGTTGTGGTTTTTGAAAAAAAGGAGGTGGCAGTTGATCTAACAAGGGAGAGGAGTTGGCTGCAGAGGAAACGGCAGGACTGAGAAGTGACTGGCTACTTGTAATCACATGAGGGACCTGTACAAGGGCAGAGGAAAGGAGTGATCAGGTAGCCTCTACGTGCTCCAGGAGGAAGAGATCGGCTGACAGAGTGGTCAGCAATGTGCTTTGCAGATAAGGACTGAGAAGTTGGGCAAAGTGGGCCCCCACCATCACCATCACCAACGGTTCAGGGAGAACAGCGCTGTCAGCAACACTCTGTTCACAGTCCTGGACATAGGTTTTGATGTGGGAAGTTTCCCAAGTTAATATAAGTGTTGATTTCAATCCTTGTTATATTAAAAACTGTTCATGGTTACACTGAATTTTGGTGCAGTGTCTCCCTGTTAAATAGCTGGAATCCTCGTGTGGTGGAGGGGTGGGTGGGTGGGGGGTGTCAGATGACACTAGAGTTATGGGAAATGTAGCTCTCCCACCTGCCACATAAACTTCAAGACATCAGCTGCACCCTGACTTAAATTGGGAGTACCCTTTTTGTTAACGTTGGCCTCCAGACTTGTCCCTACAGCCAGCCCTGTTGCCCACCATGCAAGACCTATTCCCAGCAACGGTGAGTCTCTCTAAATCAAATCCAAACATAAACACAAAGTCCTGAATAAAGTATTGGTGGATCCCACCCAATTGTTGTATCAGAGTTCTGGAGCTTGGCCTACTTTGTCTGCATAAGCCTGCAGATAAAGTTGTTGAGTATGGGCTGATCCTCAGCCTTTTCTGGGCCTTCAGCCCTGGGACAGTCGTGTCTGTGGAAAAGTCTGCTCCCTTCAGCATCCTACTCCTGACTGCCAATTAGCTGGCTTCAGCAAAGGCTGTTTATAAATCTGACTTGCAGTCTTTCAGGCTTTCTTAAAGGGCCAGTGTCTTTTTAAAGTAATGATCTTTACTGTGCCTTGCCACACCTCGTAATAAATTTTACAGGCAAACCCCTTGGTTGGCAATCTGTTACAACTGGCTTGCCAGAGCTAACTGGTGGGGGGTTCTCCAACACAGCCCTGCTGGTCTCACAGATGTGGAGAATACAGGCCGTGGTGGTTAGCAGTGGGGCAGTCTCCAGATAGAAATCAATCCTGGACATAATTGCTCTCCTGTCCTGCTTCAAAAGTCCAAAAGCCCTCTCCACAAAAGAGCATGTAGCACTGAGCGGTCTACTGAAGTACCTTTGCTCCTTGCAATGCTGTAGGCCTTCATAAGCCAGGGCTTCAGTGAATAGGCAGGGTCCTCCAGAACAACAGGCCGTATGAACACCTCCTCAATACAGGCTTCAGTGGTGGGTTCAAAGTTCCTGGTGTACATACACCCAAAGAAGGGGCACTGGCAAAAGATGTGGGTGTCATGGTTCTCTTGTGGTTCAAGTGGTCATTCTTGGTACAGGGTGGGCAGATGATGGTGATATGGCTCCCATTGATCACCCCTATACAGTTTGGGAACCCCTCCTTCCAAAAGTCTTCCATTACCTCTGCGGAGTCAGCCAATATTGATATTTATATTATATTGTATTTTATATTATTTGTATTTTTATTGCGTTGTTCACTGCCCTGAGCTGCTATTGGGCAGAAGAGGATGTTATTTAAATGTATTATAAATAAATAAACAAACTGCACTACCTGGTTCAGCAGCACTTAAACATTCATGGTGCAAACCTCAACAACGATGGTATCCACCATGGAGGTTCTAATGCCAAATTGCTGGGCAACAGAGTGGCAGGAGGCTAGAGTGAGGATCTTCCAGATGACGATGGCAATGCACTTCTCCATGGGGATGGGCAACTGCATCACCGTGATGTCTTTCTCCAGATGAGACCTGAAGATCTTCTCATGTATCTGCAAAATGACGTGACAGGACATCCTGAAGTTGGAGATCCACTCCATGAATCCTCACAAGGACAGCACATTCTCCCACCAGTCTGTGCTTTCCTCCTTCATCCACACAAACCTCTCGGTGGGATGGTTTTGGTGACTGAAGCTGCATCCCCTGACAGGTACTGCTCGGCATGCCTCAGCTCCCCTTACAGGACTTCAAATCCTCCCCAGCAGTCTGTTTTTGCTGGAGGAAGGCAAGTACATGGTGCCAGAGCAGAAGCCATCTCCATGTTGCGGCGCACCCCACTACCCCAGTCACAGCTTGAGTGAGACCCTGTCTGTGCCTTTCAATGTAATTGTGCAAACTGTTGCAGAAGGCATGTGTCTGCTGGATCACTTTCAGGTTCTACTGAGAAGTAGTAACAAAGTCCTGAAGTGCGATAATGAGCACCATGTTCTTGGCATGCATCTCCATGGCTGCAGTACTGGCATCAGTGAACTCTACAGAACATGCACCAAATGTTTTGAAAAGTTTAAAGAACTGGGCCCCGGCCTAGCTAGAATAGGCTGCATGCCACACATGAGCAGCTATTGGACACTATTGGTCATGTGTCCTTACAGGACTGTGTTGCTGCACTAACACTGCCAATCCAGGTGACTATTAAACTGCATAGACATAAGAGCATACTAAGCAGTGAGCACCATACTGGGTCAGACCAATGATCCATCGAGCCCAGCACCTGTCTCCGACAGTGGCCAATCTTGGTCGCTTGCAAGAAGTACCTAACAGGTCAGAAGGGGATGATCCATTCCCTGTTGTTCACTCCCAGCTCCCAACAGTAAGAGGTTACATTTCCCAAACCTTCATGGCTAATAGTTGCTAATGGACCTATCCTCCAGAAACATATCCAATCCTTTCTTAAACCCTGCTATACTACTGGCCTTGACCACATCTTACAACAACAAATTCCACAAGTTAATTCTGTGTTGAGTGAAAAAAAACTTTTGTTTTAAATCTGCTACCTGTTTGTTTCATGGAATGTTCCTTAGTCCTAGTACTATTTGAGAGGTAAGTAACCGTTCCCTATTCACTTGTTCCACACCACTCATGATTTTATAAGCTTCTATCATATCCCCTCTCAGCCATCTCTTCTCCAAGCTGAAGAGCCCCAATCTATCCAGCCTCTCTTCATAAGGGAGCTCTTCCATAACCCTAATAATTGTTGTTGCCCTTTTCTGTACCATTTCTATTTCTACTATATCTTTTTTGAGATGGGTTGACCAGAACGGCACACAATATTCAAGGTGCGGTCACACCATAGATTTATATAGCGGTATTATGATATTCTCAGTTTTATTCTCTATCCCCTTACAAATAATTCCTAACATTCTGTTTCCTTTTGATGGCTGCTGCACACTGAACTGAGGATTTCAATGCATTTTATTTTTATTTATTTATTTTAAACTTATATCCCGCCCCTCCTGCCCAAAGGCAGTATTATCCACAATGACTCCAAAGTGTTTTTCCCGAGTGGCAACTCCTAATTTAGAACCCAGCACTGTGTACATAACGTTTGTTTTGTTTTTCCCTATGAGCATCATTTTGCACTTGTCCATATTAAATTTAATCTGCTATTTAGATGTCCAGTCACCCAGTCTCGCAAGATCCTCCTGTAATTCTTCATAGTCCACTCGTGTTTTAACTACCTGCAAATTTGATCACCTTACTCCCTTTTCCAGATAATGAATGAATACATTAAACAACACTGGTCCCAGTACCGATCCCTGGGGCACTCCATTTACTTCTCTCCATTGTGAAAACTGACCATTTAGTCCTACTTCCTAGCCTTTAACTAGCTAGCAATTCACAATAGGACACTGCTTCCTATTGACTTTTTAATTTCCTCAAGAGTCTCTCATGAGAGACCTTATCAAACACTTTCTGAAAATCCAGATACATTATATCAGGCTCACCTTTATCGGTATGCTTATTCACACCCTCAAAATCCCAATGGATTAATGAGGCACAACTTCCCTTTACTATGTTGATTCCAAATACCATGTTGATTCTTCCCCATTAAGCCATACTTATCAATATGCCCTGTAATTCTGTTCTTAATAATCATCTCCACCATTTTTCCTGGCACAGGTGTCAGGATCACCAGTCTGTAGACATTTCTATCACAAGCATATCAGTGTATGCCAACTCATCTATAAAACATTACATATGTTAGCACAATGGAAACATGGAATTTTAAAATTGGGGGGGGGGACCACTGAATGTTAAGGAATGGGCAGGTGGGGGGATCTGCAGGGCAGTGAAGTTCAGGTCACTGTGCTCAGAATGGATATCGGAGCAGAGCTGTCCATTAGTTAAAAGTAACTCATATGTTTATGTCTTTTGAAAGTAATAATTTTTGCTTGCAACGAGCATGAGGGGGTCATAATGCCATAGAATGCTACTGCTGCGGGTTACTGGCCTGGGAAAGACAAATGGCTTTGCTGTGGGTGCTGTGGCCCAGAGAAGTTGGGGAGGGGGGTTGATGGATATCCTGGCCTTTGCTGACATTTGTGTGCGGACTGATGTAGAGAGAGAACTGCCAAACCCATCCTCTGAGGCTGGCTATGCGTTTAGAGTGGCACGTGCACATAATGGGGTTCTATATGTGCATGATGGAGTGTAGATACTGTGCAACCCTGCTGCAGCTTGAAGTTCAGCAGCATGGAATGGTGGGAGTTCTGAGCAAGTTGCGGGAGTGGAATGAGATCGAGCCGTCAACCTTTTTGGACATTTGTGCACTGTCAGAAGTAAGGAAGTCACTAACGAAGGCTGGACCTTCCCTGCCATTTCCCCTCATCATTGCCCTGATGACCGTGAGGCCACTGGGAGTGGCTAGACTAGATGGCGGAGATGAATCCCTTGGGGGAAACAAGTGGCTCAGGGTACAGGGAATGTGAAGCCACTAATAGGGAGATTCTTGTCCCATTCAAGGTTTGGACACTCCAAGAGGTGCAGAATGCTCCGGCGAGCAGGGATGTTTTCCTCCCCAACTGTATGGTGATGCAGAAGATGCTATAGAGAGGGTACAAAAGGCACATGTTTGATTGGAAGTTTTATGCAAACAGAGAGGGATTTCTAACTCCAAGGCAGGTGAGACCCAAATAAAACTGTGCGCTGCTACCTGCCCCGTACATCATTGTGAGCCATGGATGCGAGAAACCGGGTGGTGACAACATGCAAAGACTGATTGCTTTAGATTTCAATTTTTACTTTTGCTTTGAATTTTTAATATAAGTGCTCAATAAAGTATGTGATTCGCTCAATAAATTCAGCATTATTTACATAGCACAAGGTTATTTCCAGCCGCCAAGTGCTGACAGGTATAAACCCAAGTATGAACCTCCGTGGGTGGGTGGGGATAGCAAGCACTGGACTGCCTCCCAGAGTCATAATAGCCCAGAAGAAAGAAACAGCTGGTGCATCGTCTTCTTCCCATGGTTTGCTGCGGCTGTGAGTCATGACGGAGCAGGATACTGAAAAGGGGAAGGTAGGTGGAGTGTGGCAGGGAAGAACACTTGTCCATCTATTCAGTTTGTTGGCCTAAACCTGGGGGGAGGGGGTGTTAGTGGGGGATGCCTGAACAAGAACTACACCCAGGGGGCCTCCCATTTATAAGGTTCTGAATCTACACACTAAACATGTGAGTGGGGGCTGCATGGACTGAACCTGGACTCCAGCGGGCTATCGTTTCGTTTGTTAACACCCTAAATAGCCCCTCTGTTGTTAGTACTTGTTCATCTCTCTTGCTACAGGAAGTGTTGGGGGCACTAGTGGACAGAAGGCATCAGCAGCTGTGTGAGTTTCCAGGAGATCTAAAAATGAAGGCTGTATTTGAACTGAATATGGGCCAATTTTACAAATTCATAGATCCCATATTGAAATATAATTTTTCATCATGTTTGCAAATTTTCCAACCAGCCTTTCAGACAATTCCCTATTCACAACGCATTCATTTGACAGTCAAATTTGTTAATTCATTATGCAATATGACATTTGTTATTTATTTATTCAAGACTCTGAGGCAGGAAACAAAGGACTGGGTAACAGACACAACTCCAGACAAAGTAAAGTCCATTGCACCCCACACTTCCTGCCCCCTCCCCATGGCACACACAGTGCTGTCTCTCGCTCACATCTCACACCCCCACCCCATGACACACACACAGCACTGTCTCCTGTTTACACCTCACACTCTCTCTCCCATCCCCTATGGTATACAGATAGCACTGCCTCCTGCTCACATTTTACACTCCCCCGTCAGGGGCTCATAAGGGGACTCCGCAAGTAATCCTAAGGGCAGAAGTAGGCTGTCTGCCGCTTAAAGCAATTGCCCTGAAGGCTGTGGTTGGTTTCTGGATAAAGGTTGTGCTTTTTCCACCACGGAAGGACTCACTTTTATCTTTGGCCCTAAACAGTGGGTTGGGGGCTGAGTGGTCGCGGGTGGTTGAACGGGAAGTTGCCCTTTTGGGGTTTTCCCCGGGGAGTCTGGCAAATATGGGATACCAGGCAGCAAAAAATCTGCTATCTAGACGTATCCAAGACCAGACTCTCCAAGGTGAGAGGACCCTTGTTTCAGCACAAAAGGTCGCACCCCTCTATTTAACCCCAAATTCCCCGTCGATAATATCCCATTACTATCTATTCGACTGGATGGAAGTTGAGGAGCGTAAGATTCTTTTCAGAATGAGAACAAATACCTTTCCATCCATGGAGCTGGAGGGGCGGCTCAAAGGGATCCCCTGGGAATTGCGCTACTGCCCTTCATGCCATCTTGGGCTGGTGGATACTCTGGCACATGTTTTTTTCCATTGCCCAGTTTTGGTAGGACCTAGAAATAAATATCTGGGGAGAATTGGTACTCCACAAAGCCTAAATACCAATAACCTGCAGAGTTTACTCTATCTAGCTGATGTTGCCCAATCTAGGCTAGTGGCCAAATTCGGACTGGCTGCTTACAGAATCCGACGCCCCCTTTTTAGCATGCGGCTTTAGCTTGGCAAATATAGATGACTAGGTTCTGGATCTACCTTGACTACCCATGGAGTGTCTGCTCGACAGGTAGATTTATATTATATTTATGTTTATATTTATATTTAAATTTTATATTTATACCTTTTGGTATATTATTTTATATTTGTAGATTTATTTATGTGCTATATGTTTTGTAATTGTTTAAGGGCTTGGCCCAAACAATAAACATTTTCATTCATTCATTCACTCCCCCGTCCTCTTCCTTTGAGGTGCACACTACATTTCCAAGAAGCAAAACAGTGCCTTGTGGGAGGGGTCTGGAAACACGTGTGCTGGGGTACGCCCACAGATGTGACCTTGGGGAGAGGTCAGAGCTGTACTAGGCCCAACCCTGTCTGCTTGCCATCCCTTCACACACACACTCACAGCATGACTGCTGTCACACTACCCAAAGAGGGATCCCTCTACCTGTCTCCCTAAGGGAGGTGGCTATTATCATCATTACACCATAATAATGACATCCACTGCTGGCTGAGACCTCTCTCTTACACTCTCACCACTTCAGTAGTTTCAAATGGGCACAATCCTGCTACCAATCAGCAATGTTGTTTACTATTTAAACAAAATAATAAAACAAAGCACAATAAAGGCTATACACAGACACAATGATAACCACGCAGACCTACAGTCCCATTGTAGCCAAGGGCTGGGGTTCACCTTAGCTGAAACCCCACTGCACCTCCAAATACAGCCATGACTTGGTTTCCTCAGTTGCAAGCCTCACAGGCTACCGCTGTTACAACTGGGAGTCTCTTCACCCACTCATGCAAGAGGGTGCATTGGGCTGAACATGCAAAGCCAGATTCACAAGTGCGAAGCCTTCATCATCTGTAATTTGATTACATAAAATTAGGGCTGAAACGACATCGTCAGAATTATTTGGAAATTGATGAATTTTGGTCTTTGACCCTGAAACGGTGGTTTCCGAATTTCAGGAAAACGCAGCCATTCTTCAGAAAATTTCAGAAGTGCCTGTGTGCCTGGGCATGGCTGAAGAAGCTCCCAGAAGCTTCTGGAAACAGTGCCATATTTGGTAGGGTGGGGTGGGGTGGAAGGGGACAGCTGAATCATGGGGTAAAGCAGATTTTGAGTCAATTGGCTGGCCAAGCCTGATAGCTAGTTTGATTGGTACAAGGCTGCAACCAATAGAAAGAGAAGTGCCAAAAAACAAAAGTGGCACACAGCTCCCAGAGCCATTTCATTCTCTGGTGAATTTGGTTGTGTGCTGCTGCACTGCTGACTGTGAGTAATCAGCTGGGCTGGTGGGCTCCTAGCATAGCATGGCACGGTCCGGCCTGGCCTGGCCTGCCCTGCCTGTGCATAGGGCCAATGCTGGGGTATGGTGGGGAGGGTTGCATGCCGTGCTTTTTTAAAAACAAAATGGGTTCCACTGGGGGCACATTGCTTCCTGGCTACTACTGCTTGGTTGGCATGGCAGTCAGACAGCGGCACCATGAGCCGCCCAGAGGGCTCTCTCTGCCTGGCTCCAGGAGTTAAGTTCCCTCCATGCCAGGGTGCCTCGTTGGGGGGAAAGGTGTGAAGAACCAACGTGGTGTCTGCTGGGCTGGCTGGCTTTGGTTGTGCAGGATCACAGTTGCTTGCAGTCTGTGTGGTTGATTCAAATTGTCTTCTTTTACCAAGGGTCCTCTGGCTGCCTCCAGGCTGGGGCAGCATGCTAGGTTGTTTTTTTAAAAAAATAATTGGGTGCTGCCAGGCCAGTTGGGGTGCTTGGTTTGCTCAGCTTGGCAGTCAGACAGCAGCACCATGAGCCGCCCACAGGGCTCTCTCTGCCTGGCTCCAGGAGTTCCCCCAGCCTGTATCTCTGGTCTCCCCAAGTTACCAGTGCCACATCAATCCATGCCAAGAGGATGCCAACTGTTGTCCGCCGTTGCCTGGCAGTCGCTAGGAAGAGTTTGGGCCTAATGGCCCTGCCACGCTGTCTCAACTGGGGCTTCAGCAACCAAGCCAGAGGAATGGCTGAAGAAAAGAGCAGAGCAGATCCAGGCCTCAGGGATACCCAGGTCCCACAGTCACCACAACATAAACAAAAGATCAGGCAAGATCAGAGCCCTAGAGTGGCTGTATAGATTAAACCATAGGATTAGGGCAGTGGGTCCTCTCCCCTGGGAAGGATTGCCCTGTGGGTCCACACAGCAGAAACTGGGGAACCCCAAGAGTAAATGCCCACCTAGCTGGATCCCCAGTTGGGACATCCACACTCCTAAAAGGGGAGCAGGGGAGAGAAAAAGTTCCAATATCACAGTATGGAATAGACCTCATGGTAAAATTTATTGTTCTGGCTGATGTCTTAGTGTGAAACCTGAAAACAAGAGTTCATGGCCAAGAAAAAGTGGCCCAGCAGCTGTTTGCTAGCCCAACTTGCTTCCATCTCCCATGTGACAGCAGGCACAGGGTGACACTCAGAGATGGAAAGACTGTGATCAGCAAGAAGAGTTTTCAGAGGACCAGATGATTTGCCATGGTCCTGTATTAGTCCTTTGCAACTGGTCATCTTTTATTGATAGAAATCATCATCTGAATCTGAGACCCCAGGAGAGTTCATTCCAAGAGGAGAAGCTGGCTGCAGGAATTGGCATCCTGACTCAGTGCCCAGTATCTGTTTGGTCAACATTTATTGGCAGTAAAAAGTCAGAACATTTTCCTGGTTGCCTCTGGCCAGAATGACTGGGGGTCTCAGGTCCTGTGATAGGGTTTCTAGCCATGCCATATAGAGGGAGCTCGGGCATCTCCCTTTTCTGCCTACAGGCAAAGTTCTGTAAAGGAAGAGAAAAGGGGAGAGGTTGGAAAGCAGAGACATAGCTAGGTTGGAATTGGACCTTGTGCAGAAGATGGCTTGTGTCCCCCCCCCCCAGGTTGATTCATTATTGCAGAACACACACATTCATATTACGTATGTGTGGGGGGCATCCATGTTTGTGGGCCCTGGGGCAGCTGCACTACCTATACCAGAAAGAGAGAGAGAGAAAGAGACCTCCATGTCCACCCTGCTGCCCTGGATATTAGTCCCTCTTTGAAGAACTCATGCAAATTATACAAGTATTACTTTGATAGGCAGCATGTTCCAGTGAATAGGACACAGAAGACCTGGCTTCCAGTCACTTCTTTGCCAATGACTTACTATGTGACCTTGTGCAAATCACTTCACAGCCTAGTCCCCTCTGTTTCCCCTTCTTTGTTTTGTAACTATAACCTTTTTAGGTGGGGGACTCAGCTGGATTTTCTAGCTGCTGCTGTAATGTAAAATACAAAAACACCACCACAGAGAACCTCCCATATCTGAATACCTTAGAGGAAATACTAAGGCAGAGAAGCAAGGAGCCCTATCTTTAGGGGAACAGGGAATCTCCTGCTGGATGTGGCTCCCTCCTCTGCTCTTGTCAGCTGCCAGGCGAAGAGCAGGGAGCCTTAGCCAGGGCTGAGGAGAAGCTTGTTCGTGAAATTAACCAGGCTCCCTTTCTCCTAGTCAATTTCACCCAGCGCTGGAGTAAAATGGGAAGGAGAAAGGAAAGATGGTCATTTCCACCAGCTTTTTATTCTGGGCTGGTTGGACTCCCTGCCTGGAGAGCCCCCTTTGCCCTGTCTCCTTTCTGACATGGCCCTGAAGGGACTTTGAACAATAGCCACCCCACAGTGTTACTCTTTGTGAGCCCAGTGATAGCTTTTGGAGTCTCCATTACTTACATGACCACAAGAGCTGCGTCGCGGGAGTAATCCAGTAAAATCTCATTCAGCCTCACTTGGCGAAGGGACTAAGGGGCAGAGGGTAAAAAAATCACATCAGCAGAGAGAGACTCAGTCAACACCTACCAGAAACATACAGCTACTTTCCTACATTAGAGACCAGCAGCAGCCATTGCTATATGGAGTCCTCGACTCAGGACTCAGAGCCAGTGCCAGATTCAGGAAAGTTGGCACCCTGTGTGATATGGTGCCTCCCCGCGGCCCGCTCTGCCCTATATGGGAATGTTTGGCAGACACACAAACTGACTCACCCATTTAAAAAGGAAACTGTTTACTATAATTAATTTTTGGTGTTCAATTAAATATTACATCCCTGTGATGGGGTGGCCTATTCACACCATACTTCCCTGCAGGAGCCACCCCAAATCACTCACAGTCAGGGTTCCTCAGTTAAATAGCTGCTGTTTACAGTGCAGCACATGAAATAGTGCTATATTACAGCCACAATGTCACAATGCAGCAAGCCTTCCACGGGACCTTCTGCCTACAGCTCTTAGCCTCACTGCAGGGCCTATCAGCTCCACTTGCCTCTCCCTTCTAAGGCCACTGTCGCACATTACTGGGAAACCTCTGTCAGAGCAATCATGGCTCTCTTACAATGGGAATTAGTGCATGTGAGAATGCACTGTTCCGCTTCTATGCCACGAGAACACTTGTATACGACAGGGTTCCTAAATGGTACTTTTACAATGACAGTGTTCTTGTGGCATAAAAGCAGAATAGTGCATTTTCACATGTGCTAGTTTCCATCAGAATAGTCACAATTGCTCTGACGGACGTTTCCCTCTCTCCTCAGGTAATATGTAAAGTGGCCTAAGTTCCAGCTCAGCCTTTTAATCTCTGATGCCCTTCTGCTGGTTTGCAGTTCCCTGCCATGCCCAGCTGGGAGCACTCAGGCCCAGTTAATGCTTTCCAGGCTTGACTCAAGACCCGCTCCAGGGGTAGGCATCCCTGCAAAGACTTATCCAGCCTCCCTCTGGGCCTGATTCTCCATGGATTCAGTGTTCCTGTTACAATCCCTTTCAGGGTCTGGGGTTCCCCTGCATTGCAGACTGATTGTTATACCTGTGGTTGTTATGCATGCGTTGTTATTTCTAATGACAATGGCATTAAGATCCCATGATCTCCTGTGCACAGCACAGGAAACAGTCAGTAAAGCTACATGTGTTGGGAGGGGGGGCGTGTCTATCTATGCTCATGCACAGGCCCAGAGGAGATGCCCAACTACACAGCTGCTTTCTGGAGAGAGCAGCAATTTATTATTATTAATAATAATAATATTATTATTATTATAATAATATAGCACCAGTGGTGTACCTCACTGTACAATCAGTAGTTATAGACAGGCCCCTACCCCAAGGGGCTTACAATCTGAGAGAGACAAGGAAGGGAGAGACGAGGGAGAAGTGAACATCAGGAGAGACAAGGATACATCTATGAGGTTGAGGGAAATGCAGGTGCACACGCTTAACTTAGTTACAGGGAAGAGATTCTGAGTGAGGGGGGAAGAGGATGCAGTTTCACTCATGATGAGCCAGGGAAAGCCTGATGGAAGAGGTAGGTTTTCAGGAGGGATATGAAAGTTGAGAGGGAGGGAGTAGAATGAATGTATCCAGGGAGGGAGTTCCAGACATGAGGGGCAGCAAGAGAGATGGGGCAAAGACTTTTAGAGGAGCAGGGGAGTTGCAAGCAGGCAAGGGTGGGGATAGAGGAGGAGTGATGCTCCCAAGGCAGGAATGTGCTGGGATATAAGAGCGGAGAGATACGGGGGAGCAGGACCATGAAGAGCCTTAAAGGTGAAGACCAGGAGCTTGTGCTGAATGCGTTCCTGTAGAGAGCTAGTGTAGGGCAGAGAGGAGGGGCTGAACGTGGTCAAAGCGAGGGGCAAGGTGGATGACTTTGGCAGCAGAGCATTGAACAGAGATGAGGGAGGCGAGATCAACCAGTAAGGAGAAAGTTACAGTAGTCAAGGTGAGACATGAACAGAGCGTGGACAAGGGTTTTTTGCAGCAGCAACAGTAAGGCAGGGCCAAATTTTAGCAATATTATACAGGGCAAAGCAGCAGGATTTGGCAACAGCCTGGATCTGAGGCATAAAGGAGAGGGAGGAGTCAAAAATGAATCCCAGGTTACATGCCTGAGGGACAGGCTGGATGGGGACACCTTCAATGGAATCAAAGGAAAGTAAGAGGGAAACATTTTTGAGGGGAAGATAGGGAGTTCAATCTTGGCCCTATTAAACTTGAGTTAGCGACGAGACACCCAAGCAGAGATGTCAGAGAGACAGTCAACGATACAAGACTGGATCGAGAAGAAGTGCACAGAAGTGGAGAGATAGTTGAGTGTCATCAGCATACAGGTGGTACTGAAAACCATGAGATTCAGTGGGTTTACCCAGAGAAAGAGTGTAAAGGGAGAAGAGAAGAGGGCCCAGGACAGAGCCTTGGGGAACTCCCACAGAGAAGGGAAGTGACATAGAGGAGGTACCAGCAAGAGAAACATTGAAGGAGTGGTTTGAGAGATACAAAGACAACCATTCAAGAACAGAGTCCCGGAAACCAAGACTAGTATAGCTAATCCAGGAGGCGGCCATGGTCGACAGTGTCAAAGGTGGCAGAGAGATCGAGGAGGATAAGAATGGAGTAGAGGTCCTTAGACTTAGCTAAGAGAAGGTCATCAGTGATTTTGTCAAGGACAGTCTCAGTTGAGTGGAGAGGGTGGAAGCCCGATTGAAGGGGGTCAAGGGAGGAATCAGAAGAGAGGAAATCAAGACAGCATGTGTAGACAGCCCACCCCAAAAGCTTGGAAGCAAAGGGTAGGAGCAAAATGGGGCGATTGCTGGAAGGATTGGAGGGGTCAAGAGTGGCCTTCTTAAGGATAGAGGAGACTGGTATGTTTGAAAGCCAACGGAAATGACCCAGTAGAGAGGGAGAGATTGATGATGTGCAGCAGAAAAGGTGCAGCAGTGGGAGCAACCACCGTTAGGAGGTGAGAGTGAATGGGATCAAGGGGGCAGGTGGAGGGGTTGGATGAATGGGAGGTGCACAGCCCTGTGCATTTCGTTCTAATTGCAGCTTCATCAGCGAGCAACAGAATCAACAACAATAATAAGTAAATAGATAACTGCATATTATTCCTGACTGGTGCCTACAATGTTACCATGTGGCTAAGAAACAGAATCTTGGATTAGGACAGTAAATCTTGCTGGGGGGATTTCCTGGCAGGACATTCTTCCTTCCCAGATCACGACACATCTCACAACAGCAGCAGCAATGGTCACACCTTTGCTTTGCTTTTATTAACTTCCTCATCAGAAATCTTCCAGGGGCAGTCATGCCTCATCTCATTCACCACAGCCTCATCCTTGAAGCCATCATTGAGCCTGAAGGGGGCGATCAGGTCATCAAATCTCTTCACACTGAAAAACAAACCAGCAGCCTGGTGTGATTGAAGCCCAACTCTGTCAATTTCTGTCCTGGGATTGCACCTGTGAGCACACCCAGGCCTCCCCTCCTTCCTAAGATGACTTATTTGTGTCTTCTTAGGAAGGAGCCTAGATTGAGAACCCAGAGAAATGGATTCCCATGCCTTTATTCATAGGTTCTCTCAGCCTACAACATCAGCCAATGGACTGAAATATACACACAATCACCCCTGGGGTGTCCTTTCCACCATCTTAGAGCTGAAACAACTATTCACAGTGAATATCGTGTCTGATGACTTCACTCTATTTGAACCACGTATGCTGAAATGAATAATTGCTGCTATTTGGGTCCATCTTCAGATATCCATTTTGTTTATTTTGAGTCAGTAATTCCATCTTTCAGCTGTTTGGTTATTCAAATAATCAATTATATAGTCACTTTATTTCAGCCAGTGTTCATGTGCAGTAGAATCAGCCATAGTTCCACCCTCAGCGAGCTCTCCATGCTCAGTGTTCTGCTCCTCACAGCCATAGCCTCATCCCCACTATGCGCACAGAACCCCGCCCCTCTTGCCTGAACTCCTCCCTCCGTCACTGATTGGGCCTTCCCTTCCCCCTACTTGGGAGTGCTATGGAGGAATACACTAACACTGTTGTGTCTAGAGAAAGCAGCAGGCAAAGCAAAAGCTATGGCAGTGATTTACTGTTCAGGGCGCGGCTTCTGGTTAATGTCCGGAAGAACGTGCACCTCGTGGAACCCAAGGCGGAATTTGCTTAACAAAGAGATGATCCTGAAAGAAAGGGAAAAAATGAAGTTTCTCAAAATATCACTACTCCTTTGATTTCACTATAGTATCTATTTAGCCTTTCCTGCTCTCTCCCTCCCCTATACTACTCTACATATTTTGCCAGCCTATTCCAAGCATCTTGATGAAGTAGGTCATTGCCAAAAAAAAAGCTCATGTCTCCTTCTACCAGTTAGTCTGTAAGGTACAATCCTGCCTCTTCTTCTGCCTGCCTCCAGACTAACATGCCTACTACTTCAATACCAAAGCTCAACAGAAAGGCTCCCACTACACTCTAGGCCATGGATCAGCACCTAAATACAGAGGAACACAACAGAAGTGACTCTGAATCATCCCAATCTCACTGGTCAATCTTGTTACACCCAGTAATAGACTTACGCCTTTCTCTCTTCATCCATCCTGTTGATCTGTCCACCAACAAACACTCGGACTTTGCACTTGCTCCACCTCTTCTTACGACTAAGGAGATATGGGATCAGGAGCGTCAGACCTACCATGGAGGAGAGCACAGAAAGATACACTTACATTAGTAGACTGATCACATGGGCAACAATTCAAATCAGAGACATAGATATGACCTGCCAACTTTGCCAGCGCAAAGTTGTTCCTAGAACTGAAGTGAATATTCAAAGCAAATATTCCAATTCAACCAATTTTCATTTTACAATTTTACCAATTTGCATTTATGATTTTGAAATTTGCTTTCCACTGGCAAACTTTATACAAGAAGTTAACAGGGTTATGGAATGTTGGAGTTGGTTTTTTTACTCAGTATTTTGATCACTTGTGATTGGTTGATTGTGGCCACTTAGTGAACAATATATTATTTGGCTGGATAAGTGAATTGTATGATTTCAAATGTCAAAATAGCCAAGTACTGAATTTTGAAATATCACATTTCTAATTTGAACTTAAGTATTGTTAAGAACAGAATTAATAAAACATAAGTAAGGTTTGTGCAAATATTCAAATTCGGTGAAATAAGTTAGAATTTTTTTTAATAGAAACAAATCTTGGAAGCTGAGCTGATTCATTTCAGCTGCAATTGCTCCCTACCACACGGGGGCACAACCAAATTGGATACCCAGGGGCCTAAGCCCCTCTCCCTTGTCCCTCCTAACCCTATATGCTTCCCAGAGGGGTGATATGTGCTGAGAAGGAGTGGAAAGAGTGTTGCAGTGTGAGCAGGAGATAGGCGAGGGCTACACTCAAGTCAAGGGAATAACACCAGGACGATTGACAGAGGAACGGGGTGTTACTTTTGTTCACACGAGTTCATCAGTTTTTCCTAGCTATTCCCCAGCCAAAGCTAGATCTTCAGTTATGGACAGCATTACGGTTTCAATTTCAGGAAAGGCACCACAAAGCACTAAAAAAATTCAGAACAGGGAGAGGTTACACGTATAGGCCGTGTCCTGCTCTAGGAATATCTGGCACATAAACCTACAGACATTCAAAGGGAAATTAATCTTTCAAGAATAATTTTGTTATCTTGGAAAACCTTGGCCAGGGCGGAGGGGGCAGGGAGAATGGCATAAAGCCATGTCAGATCCAGGGAAATTGGGGCCCTATGCAAAATGACATTTTGGGCCTCCTGCTAACACAGGAATATCTGATGGACACACACTGACTAACCCATTAGAAATAGGAAAATGTTACTGTGATTAATTTTTGATGTTTATTACACTTAACACCTCATCAGGGTGGGGGGTTGGCATGGTATGGAGGGGTTTGTTTTGTTTTTTGTTTTGTTTTGTTTGTTTCCTCATTTTTATCGTTTTTAGTATTTAATGCTTTATAATTTTTATTGTATTTTTATGGATGATTTTGTTAGCCGCCCCGGGTTGCCAGTGGCAGGAGGGGCGAGGTAAAAATGTTTTAAATAAATAAATAAATAAATCAGGTGCCAGGATTCCCAGTATTGCAGGCCTCCCAGCCCATGTATTATGCACATGCCATTATTTCTAGTTTCGTCATTGGCCCCATGTGTTGTAGGCCCCCTCTTCAATTGCCATGGACCCTTCACACGCTGGGGCTCCCTACAATTGAGGTTCTGCGGACCCAGATTTTGTGCCTGGGTACTTGCCTGGATCCAGCCTCAGCAAAAAGCACCTAATGGAGGTATTTATAATTATTGACATTTATCATTGTTAATGTCAAACAGTTACCTCCATCATCAAAGAGCCAGTAAATGTCAATAGTCTTCTTGCCCTGTTCAGTCTGGAAGATGGTGCTGGCTTGCTGTTCTGCTCTCAGGGCGTCAGGATCAACTAGAAAAGCAAAGAGACCCCTCACTCAGCAGGAGACAGAGCACCTGAGAACTGGAAGGGACTTTTGTTTGAACTCATACCTGCAGCAGGTGTGGTGACATTCATGTTCAGAGCATTAAAAATAGGGCTGAAATGTGTGGATGGGTGACGGGCTGGTCTCCACCCCCACCAGCAGCCAGATCCCCACAACACAAGTGCATGCTTCCCCTGGCACAGCTAGAGCCTGACAGAAGCATGAAAGGGAGAGGGAACTATCCCTGCCACAGGAGTGTCTGGGGGCCAGGGCATGCCCCCTCCCCTAGCATAATCCCAATTGCACCCCTGGTTAAATCTCTCGCTGGGTGCACCAGTCTTCTCTGCTCCCCATTCTACACATTTTTTTTATATAGAGGCAGTTTTGTACTGAATGTCTGGGCCTGTGCTGTACTAAAAGGTGGGGTAAGTAGGGCAACTGCCCTGGGGCCAAGCATTTGGGGCCCCAAAAATGCCCTTAGTGGCAACGGGGATGGGCCACCAGAGGCAGGGCAAGGCTTACCTCAGCAGGGGGCAGGGCTTACCTCAGCAGGGGGCAGGGCTGTGGGGGGGGGGGGGGGCAAGACAGGACCCCTGATAAAGACTGAGCTAGCACCTTATCACCGGTGTCACTGCAATCTGAGGCCAAGCCAGGGAGCTACATTCCATGAGGTGCAATCCAGTCTGAACCTGTAACAGCTGGAGGAGGTCAGGTGAGCAGGAAGCCACTGCTCATTGGTTCCCCTCCTATACTTATTTCCCTTCCAGCCATAACTCCTTGTCTAAGTGGCTTCTCTCGTGCATGTCAGGGCAGAATTTTGTGCCCTGACGTGTGAGAGAAGCTGCAGCAGATCCCCGTTCACACCGGCTCTTTTTCTGTCGGCCGGCTCCTCCGCATTGCCGCATCTTCCTTCGCCCCTCCCACTGCCGCCACCGTCACTGCAGGTGGGAATGCAGCCTCACAGAATGCTGGTCAGACTCCATCCTCACCGCCCTGCTTGCATTCAGACCCTACCCTGTTCTCTGGTCAGCTCTGCCCTATGAGTACTAGGGCCCTGATCCTGCAATGGATGGAGACTTCCTGCATATTTAGAGGTTTTTATTTGTACACTGTAATAATTTGGGGGGTTGTTAATATATTGTAAGCTGCCCCAAGTCCCTTGAGAGAAGGGCAGTGTAGAAATTTAACAAATAGAGATGGGGTCAAACTTGAAAGTGTTGGAGAAACAGCTCCAGATGGCATCGACCTTTTGCACCAACAAACCCTAGTAATGACCACTAGGGGCATTGGGAGTAGAGATAGTGAGTTAGTGTGAGTGTCACTTTAACCTTTCATGATCTCTGCTTCTAAGCCCCCTCCCAGGTGGGATGTGCCCAGGAAGCTCCTACTGGACTTCCTCCTTCTTCCTGACCTTTCTCCATTCCTCTCTTCTCTCTCTGACCTTCAACATGACTGGCCACCATGCTGGTGGCAGCTAGCTAGTAAGATCTAGGGATAGGCCTTTCCTATCACAATGTATTTCTCAATAAAGTAGATTATTTTAATCTAGAAACAATCGCCAAGGTGTTGATTACTTCTAAGCTGTTGCTACTGAGAATTCGAGCTATTTTCTTTTGCTGTGTGTAAACTCTGCTGATGCCTAGCTAGAGCTCTAACAGGTCCTGGCACAGGCAGTGAAACTTTGTTTTTTGTTTTTTTTGACCACTAATAAAATCCCAACAGAAAGGGGGCAGGAAAGTCCCTGTAGCCCACCTCCTTTCTGACATAATGTACACTCCTCCCCTGATTTTTCTGGGCTATTGGCAGTGCCCCTAGTTAACCGAGGTAAATTGGGACATTTCCCCAGAGCCCAAGAGGTGGCAATCCTATCAATATGATGGCCAAAATGAAAGTCACCATGCAACATCCCCAAGCTAAAGTCACATTGTGACACAAACATTGTGGTTCTTCGCTGTTTCTCCAGTGGACCAACTCAAAATCCCAGATCACAGCATCCTGACATTAAAGGCAACTCAGGCACTCATTTACAACATTCAGCCAGCTGTCCTGTGCTCTCCTGTTTCCCCTGGTTGGCAGAACATGGTACATTCTCACTGCTGAATTGAAGACTGATGAGCATTTCATTTTACAAAGGTGAACCAGGTAAGAACTAACGTGTTCCTATTCCAGCAGGTGCTGCTCCATTCCCCTTGGGGTCATCTGATAGGTCAAACACTGGGTTAACTACAGGAGAGAAGACAAGGAGAAGACAGACAACTGAGACACCCCATTGCTGAAAGGCATGCTTATTAGCACTTGGAGAAAATACTACAGCTTGATCCAAAGAGCATTCAAACTAGTGCTAGTGGAAGCGCTTCACCTGTAGTTTTATAGTCATGCACATTCGGATTATTTAGCATAAACATCCTCTCGTTATGTGCCTGTTTTCTATACGCAGGGTGAGATTCAGCTCTCGTGCAAGCACATAGGCAAGCTACAAACCATTTGCAACATTCCCAGTTTGGAAGATTCAAGTGGAAATAAGTCATGTGTAGACTTTATACCAGCTCTATGCTGAAGGGACATTGTCTCCTTTTGCTTCCCATGGACTCCCACACAAGGACAGGATGGATTTTTATAAAGCAGACATTTGTATTGATCAGCTCCACCTTTTCAAGCCTGTTCTTCTCCTACCCTACATCCCCATGACCCAGCCCTTGCTTCAGCTACCCTGCACCCATACACTGCCTCCTACTCTACACCCCAACTTGCGCCTATTATTCTACATCCCCATGCCTCCACATTCAGCTCCTTTCCCTATCTACTCTGCACCCCCATGGCCCAGCACCAAACCCTTGTTCCCATGCCCCCTGCAGTCAACATGCCCCTCTGCTCCCCTGCATCCCCATATCCCATCCCCTGCAACCCGGATCCTTCCCCCCCATCATCTCTGTACACCCATGCCCCAGCACCCTATCCCTGCCCCTCTGGTACCTTCTATCCCCATGTGCTCAAGAGCACTGCAATGAACAAAAAAACCTTGCAGCTATTGCTGAAATAGATGCTTACTGTGAGCCTGCATCATCCGGGAGACATTCAGCCCTTCTTTCATCCGCATTAAACACACTCCATACTTGAAGTCAAAAGCATCACTGGGAAGGAAAATAGAGACTATGCACTAACACGGACACACTTGTGTTAGAACACACAAGTTTAATGAGCAAGGGGGACCCTTCTCCATTTGCTGAAGGGAACCTGGGGTCCCACCAAGCTGGAATCCTCAATACATCGCTAGTTAGATGCAAGCATAGCAGGGGTGGGAAACTTCTGGCCCAGGGGCCAAATCTGGCTTGCAGCTGCTTTTTATTTGGCACTTTTCCAATTTCTGGATCCAGCCTCTACCCTCAAGCACTGAAAAAGTGAGCTCAGGAGAAGGGAGTAGAGATGAGGGCATGCTGTCAAAGATAGAAGTCTGATCCATTGCATAGATCCATGATTTGGACCCTCCCTTTTCTTCCCCATACCCAACACTCCTGGCCCCAACTTCTATCCAACCTGTGGCTCTTGTACTAGTTTTCAAAGCATACCTGGGAGGTGCAAGGTTGCCCACTCCATAACTATGGGAACAGCCATACCGGACATATCTTGTGCTCCATTTCGTTCAGTGTCTTCTCCATCTGATGGGGAAATTTAACACCTACCCCTGGAGTTTCTGACACTGGTCCCAGTCAGAGGGTGCTTCCACATGTTACACTAGCTACTCATATTCGTGTGTGCACACAAACATGGGTCAACGTGGAGGAGGAGCTGCTCCAGAAAAAACTGATATGGCAGTCTGGTTTGGGACCCTCTCATTCCTTCCCTCGCCCTGACTCTGAATGCACCCCTCTCCCCAGTTCCCATCTAGCCTGCAGAGCTTCTACTGATGTTCAAAGTGACCTCCTGCAGGAGGGAAAAGGTTCTTCACCCCTGCTCTCAGAAATATTTTAGGAGGTGTTTAAAATTATTGTTGCTGGTTTGTTGGTGGTTGTTTTAAACCCCAACCCTAAATATTTTTGTTAGTATGTTCTGGTAAATGGAAAAAGTTTCAAGTATTGAAAACCAATAACCCAACATTTCCAGTAACTTTCAGTTGATTTTCTGAAACCCAAAAGTTAAACAGGGTAAAAAAAAATATCCGACACTTTTTTTTAAAAAAGAGTCAATTTGGGGCTTTGGGGAAAAATCATCAGAACCAAACATTTGTAGAAGGGTGTTTTGTTTTGTTTGTGTGTTTTTTTACTTACTTAAAAATGAACAAAATTCTGAGCAAAACAATTTAATCCAGATCTAGAATGCTGCCTAACCCTGATGACACTATAGCTTCCTCTTTTTCTCAACTCACTGCAGGATTCCAGTGTAATCCTCCACTGCCCTGGGGTGGGCTGTCTGCCAGTTCTTCTTGTACCCAATCACTAGGACATTGGGCTTCATTCTCCCAAGACCTGATGCCTTTGTTGAAGAAACAGACACATTTTAAACTTTAATATAAATGCAAACATATACTTAACAAAACATGTAACATTAGTATTTCACATTTCATCGGACAATGGAATAGGCTGCCTTGGGGCATTGTGGAAATATAAAACAACAACAAATATTTTTTAAATATAAAATTAGGAATGTATGATACTATAAATTCATATTTAAATTTTAAAGCAGGAGCAGAGAATTTCATGTCTCGGGGCCAAATGCAGCCTGTGGTTAATATTTTTTTGCGGGGGCACTTTTCCAGTTCTTGGATCTGGCCCCTGGATCCAGTTCCTACCCCCCAAGCACTGAAAGACGGAGCTCAGGGTAAAGGAGCCGAGATGAGGACATGCACACAAGGATAGGGGACAGATGCAGGGAAGAGTCCATATCATGGATCTAGACGTTTCCTGAGTGTCTCTCTTAAACACCCCCACCCCCAACCTCTATGTAGTCCTTGGAGTTTGTACTAATTTTCAAAGTGGCCCCCTAGGAGGAAAATGTTTCCCTGCTCCTGTTCCAAGGTATAATTTATATTATCATAATTAATTTAGAATATTATTTCAATTTATTCACCTAATTATTTTTAGTATAATAAAATCTTGAGTAAGGTTGAGTAATGCAGATTGGTATTGCAACACTGCATAAAGTTAAGGTTGTGCTATCAACTCTCTAACCCAAACCATCACACTTAAACCAGAATGGCCTCAATGATGTACAATAATAACAATACAAAATACTGTAGCCTAACTTTAATTTCCTAGTTTCAGTCTCCGAATTCGGCCGAGAAAAGGGAATATCTATGGCAACCATAACTCTATATAAAATAGAGTTTTTGTCAATAAATTCGATAATATTTAAACATATAATCCCATGCTTAATCCTGAAACAATCAGGCATTGAGGAATGAGAATGGGGGTGGTACATATTGTTCATCACCCCAGACTAGCAACCCCAGGAAATGTCTGGACTGAGAGACCTCCCCTCCCCCCCCACTGAAGCAGAATTTCTTTTTTGCTGCTTCTTAGCTCTAGGGGAGCTGGTCATTTAATTGGTGGCCTATAACTAGGGATCTGTGTTATTATTATTATTATTATTATAAGCATTTATAAAGCGCCAGCGACATATCTGGCACTTTACAGAGAATAAGATAGACACGGTCCCTGCCCGAGAGCTTACAATCTAAAGATGGGGGAGGGGAGACAGGGAAGGGGGAACAGAGGGAGAGACAAGGGATGCAACAATCATGAGGATGCGAGAACTCAGGTACAGTTTCTTGGCTTGGTTACAGTACATTGGGAGTTTGCAGATAACAGGTGGGGGATAATCCTGGGTGGGGATGATTAGCAGGAGTTTGGAAGGGCGGAGCGGAAGAGGTGGGTTTTGAGGATGGACTTGAAAGGAGGGTGGGGGCAAGGCGGACGAGGGCAGGGAGGGAGTTCCAGGCATGTGGGGCAGCGAGGGAGAAGGGACGAAGGCAGTTGGGGGAGCAGNGCTGCTTTTTATTTGGCACTTTTCCAATTTCTGGATCCAGCCTCTACCCTCAAGCACTGAAAAAGTGAGCTCAGGAGAAGGGAGTAGAGATGAGGGCATGCTGTCAAAGATAGAAGTCTGATCCATTGCATAGATCCATGATTTGGACCCTCCCTTTTCTTCCCCATACCCAACACTCCTGGCCCCAACTTCTATCCAACCTGTGGCTCTTGTACTAGTTTTCAAAGCATACCTGGGAGGTGCAAGGTTGCCCACTCCATAACTATGGGAACAGCCATACCGGACATATCTTGTGCTCCATTTCGTTCAGTGTCTTCTCCATCTGATGGGGAAATTTAACACCTACCCCTGGAGTTTCTGACACTGGTCCCAGTCAGAGGGTGCTTCCACATGTTACACTAGCTACTCATATTCGTGTGTGCACACAAACATGGGTCAACGTGGAGGAGGAGCTGCTCCAGAAAAAACTGATATGGCAGTCTGGTTTGGGACCCTCTCATTCCTTCCCTCGCCCTGACTCTGAATGCACCCCTCTCCCCAGTTTCCATCTAGCCTGCAGAGCTTCTACTGATGTTCAAAGTGACCTCCTGCAGGAGGGAAAAGGTTCTTCACCCCTGCTCTCAGAAATATTTTAGGAGGTGTTTAAAATTATTGTTGCTGGTTTGTTGGTGGTTGTTTTAAACCCCAACCCTAAATATTTTTGTTAGTATGTTCTGGTAAATGGAAAAAGTTTCAAGTATTGAAAACCAATAACCCAACATTTCCAGTAACTTTCAGTTGATTTTCTGAAACCCAAAAGTTAAACAGGGTAAAAAAAAATATCCGACACTTTTTTTTAAAAAAGAGTCAATTTGGGGCTTTGGGGAAAAATCATCATAACCAAACATTTGTAGAAGGGTGTTTTGTTTTGTTTGTGTGTTTTTTTACTTACTTAAAAATGAACAAAATTCTGAGCAAAACAATTTAATCCAGATCTAGAATGCTGCCTAACCCTGATGACACTATAGCTTCCTCTTTTTCTCAACTCACTGCAGGATTCCAGTGTAATCCTCCACTGCCCTGGGGTGGGCTGTCTGCCAGTTCTTCTTGTACCCAATCACTAGGACATTGGGCTTCATTCTCCCAAGACCTGATGCCTTTGTTGAAGAAACAGACACATTTTAAACTTTAATATAAATGCAAACATATACTTAACAAAACATGTAACATTAGTATTTCACATTTCATCGGACAATGGAATAGGCTGCCTTGGGGCATTGTGGAAATATAAAACAACAACAAATATTTTTTAAATATAAAATTAGGAATGTATGATACTATAAATTCATATTTAAATTTTAAAGCAGGAGCAGAGAATTTCATGTCTCGGGGCCAAATGCAGCCTGTGGTTAATATTTTTTTGCGGGGGCACTTTTCCAGTTCTTGGATCTGGCCCCTGGATCCAGTTCCTACCCCCCAAGCACTGAAAGACGGAGCTCAGGGTAAAGGAGCCGAGATGAGGACATGCACACAAGGATAGGGGACAGATGCAGGGAAGAGTCCATATCATGGATCTAGACGTTTCCTGAGTGTCTCTCTTAAACACCCCCACCCCCAACCTCTATGTAGTCCTTGGAGTTTGTACTAATTTTCAAAGTGGCCCCCTAGGAGGAAAATGTTTCCCTGCTCCTGTTCCAAGGTATAATTTATATTATCATAATTAATTTAGAATATTATTTCAATTTATTCACCTAATTATTTTTAGTATAATAAAATCTTGAGTAAGGTTGAGTAATGCAGATTGGTATTGCAACACTGCATAAAGTTAAGGTTGTGCTATCAACTCTCTAACCCAAACCATCACACTTAAACCAGAATGGCCTCAATGATGTACAATAATAACAATACAAAATACTGTAGCCTAACTTTAATTTCCTAGTTTCAGTCTCCGAATTCGGCCGAGAAAAGGGAATATCTATGGCAACCATAACTCTATATAAAATAGAGTTTTTGTCAATAAATTCGATAATATTTAAACATATAATCCCATGCTTAATCCTGAAACAATCAGGCATTGAGGAATGAGAATGGGGGTGGTACATATTGTTCATCACCCCAGACTAGCAACCCCAGGAAATGTCTGGACTGAGAGACCTCCCCTCCCCCCCCACTGAAGCAGAATTTCTTTTTTGCTGCTTCTTAGCTCTAGGGGAGCTGGTCATTTAATTGGTGGCCTATAACTAGGGATCTGTGTTATTATTATTATTATTATTATAAGCATTTATAAAGCGCCAGCGACATATCTGGCACTTTACAGAGAATAAGATAGACACGGTCCCTGCCCGAGAGCTTACAATCTAAAGATGGGGGAGGGGAGACAGGGAAGGGGGAACAGAGGGAGAGACAAGGGATGCAACAATCATGAGGATGCGAGAACTCAGGTACAGTTTCTTGGCTTGGTTACAGTACATTGGGAGTTTGCAGATAACAGGTGGGGGATAATCCTGGGTGGGGATGATTAGCAGGAGTTTGGAAGGGCGGAGCGGAAGAGGTGGGTTTTGAGGATGGACTTGAAAGGAGGGTGGGGGCAAGGCGGACGAGGGCAGGGAGGGAGTTCCAGGCATGTGGGGCAGCGAGGGAGAAGGGACGAAGGCAGTTGGGGGAGCAGGGGAGGTGTGGGAGGGTGAGGGAGGGGATGTAAGAGGAGTGGAGTGCTCGAACGGGTTCAGAGGGAGATCAGGGCAGAGAGGTAGTGGGCAGCAAGGTTATGAAGGGCTTTGTAGGTGAAGACGAGGAGCTTGTGCAGAATACGCTCAGGAAGGGGGAGCAAGTGGAGAGGCTGCACATGGTCAAAGTGGCGGGCTAGGTGGATGGCAGCAGAGTTTTGAACAGAGATGAGGGAAGAAAGGGGTCCCTGCCTATAACAGTAAATGTTGGGTTATGCCCAAATATTGAAGGTACGTGAGCCCAGCTAAGGGACTCTGTGAGGTGGACAGGCAGGAGGTGCAAGTGGCACAGCAAAGGGGGTCTTCTGAAAATCTGGGCAGAGGAACAAAAGTTAATTTCTGTGCCTGCAGTGGTCACCTTTAAATTGATGACACCCCCATACTGGCTCAATTGCACTGGCCTGTGATTGAGGTGGAGCTCTGACACACACACACCCAACCAAGCAGTCCCTGCAGGAGTGTCTTTGCAGTGTCTATAACTCTCTTGGCTGGGCCAGTCTTCCCAGTCACAATCTAGCCCTTACCCAAATAACACTGAATTCTTCTCCAGGAGAATGATAAAGCAGCCTTTTATGAAGCAGTAAAAATGCTCCTCTGTGCAACAAGAAACCAGCTGCAATCACTTAAGCATTTCAACATCTTGGCTCTGGTTTTACCTGCATTAATATCTGGACTCCACTTCGCAAATCCTCAGCTACTACGTTGGTGTAGAAAGCCTTGATCTTCCTCTTGTTCAGCCACTTGGTATGGCCGCTGGAGGTGAGCCTGAGCTCAGTCATCTTCATTCTGCGTGGCCCCTGGCGTACAACAAGAGGGAAAGACACCACAATAGTAGCATTACCTTCAGGGCTTTCTATACCTCTTTTTAAAAAAAAAATAACTTGTATAGCTCTGTAGGGCAGGGATAGAGAAACCTTTCCCTCCTGTGGGCCACTTTGAAAATTAGGGATGTGCGAACAGAACCAGGTTCGGATGTTCAGCTGTTCGGTGGTTCGGGTCGAATGATGAGTTTGGATTTGGTGTTCAGTTTGGTCGGGCTTGGTTTGTTCCTTAGTTCGGTGCAATTGGGAACTGAAAATGACATTTGGTTTTTGAAATAAAGGGGAAAAAATGAAAAACGTATTTCCAGCTATAATGTTTTTGTTTCTTATTCATTTTTGATGAAATTTGGGGAGCTTGTACCCCTGATGGAGGGCACTAAGTGTACCAAATTGCAGGATGATTAGATAAAGAAAACCGATTTCAGAAGCAATTTAATGTTGTGATTTTAAGAAAAGCTCCATACACATTCATGGCTACAACTTATTTATCTTGCATCCAACGTTCATGAAACCTGTGCATATTATGTCCCTCCATATGCTTAATACTTCTGCCAATTTTCAGAAAGAGTGGATAAAGGGTCCCAAGGATATAAGACATTAATCTGAAAATACATTTCCAGCTGTAACATTTTGATATTCCATTCTGTTTACAGGATATTTGGCAAGAATGTATCAAATTCCTTTCCTGCCAGTTCAGCAATTGTACAGGAGATTTTGATAAAAGGACCCAGTTACATAAGCAATTGATGTTGTCCCTGTGAAGATCATTATTCAGATGAATATCAGCATATTCAGTGCCAGTCAGAGGCAGGCACCCTGCATGGCAGGGGGAGACAGATGGTAGGAGGAAGGATGTGGATCAACCCCAAAGACTGACAGACACATTCAATGGCCAAACACATTACTGCAAGCTTCTAGCTTTACAGGACCAATTGGTAGTGGCTTCGAGGTGGGCATAGGGGGCGNNAGGCGGGAATAAGCAACATAACTGGGACTTCTGAGATAGCATCCCAGCAGTCAGGAGACAGTTTAAACACATCCAGGCTGGCCAATTATCATCACAATCACATCCTGCAGCACTGAGACAGAGGCCATAAGAGAATTTCTATTGACTCTTTTCTAAACAGATGCTTCTGATTTCCCAGAAACAAGTGGGGGAGATATGTTGGGATGGTCCCAGCACAGAATAAGGATATTTGGTTGACATTTCTGTTGGCCAATTCGCATCACAAACTGCTTATACCACAGTGACATAAGAGAATCCCAGGCATAGGCCCCTTCTCTACATATGTTGTACAGGCATATAAAATTGGGACCCTTTTAAAATCTTTCTGATATTTAGTAGAGATGATCATGAAAGTGTAATATATAGTTCTGCCAAATTTAATGTACACTGGTTGGACTACAAAGATGTTATAGTCAGACATACATTTATATGTTAATTGCTTATACCACCAAGATACTTTTTCCAATTCTTCTGAAATTTGGCAAAGATACTAAATATGGGAAGGGGTATAAACTGGACAAGTTTCACCTACATTAGATGTGAGCCAAAGAAGTTACAGCTATGAATGTATATGTAGAATATTGCAAAATACAATAGTTCAACTGCTTCTAAAATCGGATTCCTTTATCCAATCGTTTTGAAAGTTGGTACACATAGTGCTGTCCATTGGGGGTATAGGCACCCCAGATTTCATCCACATATCATAAAAAACAAAAACGTTACAGCCAATAATGTGTTATCCATTGAAACCAATGGAAATTCAATTCCAAACTCACTGAACACATCCGAACTGAACGTTCAAATTCGAGTTCGGATTGCACATTCGGTTCAGTTGACTGAACTATTCGAGTTTAGTCTGAACTCCAAACTTCCGAACTGCGTTCGCTCATCCCTATTGAAAATGAGTAGTGGCTCTGCAGATTGAGGCAGGGGTGCCATGCTTATGGGGTGTGCACAGGATGGGGGAAGAAAAGTGAGGATCCAGATCATGGATCTGTGCCATGGATCCATCCTCTATCATCAGTGTGTGCAGGCCCTCCTCTCTGCTCCCTTCCCCTGAGCTCACTCTGTCAGTGTTCGGGGACAAGGACTGGATCCACAGGCCACATACAGAAACTGGACAGGAGGAGCCAAGTTAAAAATAGCTATGGGCAAGATTTGGTCAAGTCACCAGAGGTTCCACACGCCCTGCTGTATGGTCAAAGTGCTTCCCAGGTGAGCTAAATCTGCATGCTGAGGTGCCTGTTGGAGAATTCTCTTTTTAAAATCATCAATCGCCATCATCATCATGATGCCAGTTACACTGGAAATGCTTGGGACAAGGAGGCAGCCTAATACAGTGATATCCAATTAGACTTATCCATGGGCTGCTCTCTCAGTTCCATGAGAACATACAAGCCAACACACATGGGCCTCAGCATGTCCTGGAGAAAGAATATGGAGCAGAGCAACCCAGCCTGCCAGGGCACCCCAGCCTGAGTAACTCCAATAGGAGCTGCAAGAGAGAGCAGCAAGGTCTCATCCCATGGCCCCTGGGCAGGAGACACACCCAGGTGTAGGGGCAGAGAGGGAGAGACAGACAGTGCGCTCCAACATGCCACAAGAACAGGTTCCAGAACCAGATCTGGCCTGCAGGTTGCAGAGTGATGAACGGGATTTGTTATCTTGCATTCAGTGCAACTGGACTCTGAATCTCATCCCACATCTGAAAGGCCTTGTCTCATAGAGGTGCAGCAGTCTAGCTGCTGGCTCACTCAGCAGTGGTAGCAGTATTTCCGAGAGAAAATATTCATTGTGCCAATTAAACCTGAAATCGTCACTCAGACTGAATCAGTTCTCTGACCATTATCAGGATTTGAATCCAGCACCATCAGAACCATAAATAGAAGTGTTCAGTACTTGAGCTTAAATCACTGAGGGCACATTCAATGAACAGATACTTTGAGATGGTTGCACCTTCAATCAATTTTACTTTGGAATTGTTCAGTCTGTCCCAACCCCCTGGGAATATAACTCCCCCTTGGGGATTCAGCCTCCTGGAATATGACTCATTGAATAGTGCCATTAGCTGCACCCGAGCAGGACCTGGCTGAAGGAGCTTTTAGCCGGTCCCAGCCATTCACCTCAACTTGTACATTTGTAAATAATGGACTCCTGTACCATGATGTAAGTCTCCAGTTTCTCTCTCCTGCCAAAGGGACACCAACCCAGTCAGGCTGCCCTGGAACTTCCCGCTGCTCGGGTGAGCAATAAGTGCATACTCTCCTCTTTTTACATCAAAGTAACTGTAATGTGACCGAGGCATGAAGAGATACATCTCATCTGTGCTCTGTTGTGGCACGACCAGTAGTGGGAGACTCCAGTGGTACTATTTTGGTTTGGAGCTGTTATGAGAATGTTACTGAAAGGAGAATTGGTTTATTTACCCATAAATTTTCCTTCTGATCGTCTACCCACATAGCAGTCCTAGGGCCATTCCCTGGTTTGACAAGCAGGAGACAGAGAAAAAAATAAACTGATTCTGGCTATAAGAGGGATGACCCCTTCCCCAGAAACCAGTAAGACTGCTTCCAAATCAGCCAATATGAATAATCACTTGTATCTACTCATACCAAACTGAACGTGCTTATTGGTCTAAACAGAACATCTAGGACTGAGAAAATCAGATGGAAGATCCATAATCTCAAGTTTTTACCATCACATAAAAGACAATCAGCAGAGAATTAACTGTGGTACAACTTGACACCTGAGGGTGGGAACCTGACTGCTGTGCAAGAAGACACTTCGAAGGAAAATTCACAGGGAAGTAGACCAATTTTCCTTTCTCCAAGTGTGCTACCCACCCAACAGTCTTACATAAAGATGTACAAAATCAGTAATTCCCCAAGGTGGGGTCATGGGGCTGAAGATATCAGCAGCTTCTCATTCAACTATGGCTTGGAGGACCCACCTGCCAAAGGCCATTTCAGCCACTGCCCCTGTGTGGATATTGTAGTGTCTACTAAAGGAGTGCAAAGATGCCCAAGGGTGTCTTTAGACATAACGCTGTTCAGTGTTCTGAAACACAGGGTGATTTCAGACGTGACGGAGTGCCCATTGGCCCTGGCACGGAATCATCTTTTGATTCCCTGCCGAAATAAAAACGGCCTGTCAACAGACAAGCCAGCTGATCCCGGAGACGAATCGGGGGAGGGGGCGGGATGACACGACCGCATAGCCCCGTGCCCCCTATGCTTTCCAGGCCGGCCGCCCTCCGGGAGACGGGCGGGCACAGTGGCCAGTGGGGCCGCTGCACCCAATTCCGTGCTGGGGTCTGGACCACAGCCCAGAATCGGCGGCGGTAACAGATGTTACCGGCCGCCGATTCCGGGCCGTGGTTCAATTAACCACACTTTCAGAGATGGTGTCAGGACCATCCTTGAAAGCGTGGTTAATTTGCTCACCACCAGTGGTTCACCATGGTGAACATCTGGCGATGAGCAAACACACATTACACAACCATCCACCACCACAGGGATTGCTTGTGGTTGACCGTGATCGCGTAACGTCTGAAAACACCCAGAGTGTCCTACCATTACAGTGTTTAGACATAGCGTCAACACAATGTTCACCCCAAACACTGATTAAACTGTCAAGACCTGGAAGTTGTTCACTTCCAGTGGCTGGGGTGAACGCTGTGTTAACCGTATGTCTACACACTGCAACGGTAGGACACTGTGTTACAGAACACTGAACAGCGTTATGTCTAAAGACACCCCAAGTGGCTGCTTTGCAGATCTCCTCATAAGAGGCTCGAGCTCTCCAGGTACGAGATGTAGTCATGCCTCTGAGGAAGTGAGCCTTGACATGCTCTAGAGGGGTAAGCCTCACCACCCTGTAAGCTTCAGTAATACACTGCTGGATCCAACATGCAGTCATGAATCTAGAAAACTTCATATCCTTTGCCCTGGGTCCATATGCCAATGAATAAGGCTGGGGACTTGCAAAAGGGTGCTGTTCTGTATAGCCCCATGTATATCTAGGCTGTGCTACTCTGCTTCCTCCGCCAAGGTGGGGTTGGGGTGGAATATGGGTAGGGATATTTCCTGCACTCTGTGTTCACTTTTGGGATGAAGGCTGGGTCGAGTCTCAACACAACTCTGTTCACATGGAAAATATATAGGTCTGGATCTACTGAAGGACCCCAACTCAGTTACCCTTCAAGGTAAAGTAAAATTCACCAAGAATGAAACTTTAATGGTGAGAAAAAACAAGAGCACTCGTACCAAGGCATTCAGGACCAAATTAAGGTTCCAGATTGGGGCATCTGTGAACTACAGGTGGTACAGTAAGCGTAGCTGCCCTCAGGAAGTGACTGACATGGGGATGAGCTGCCAGGTTTGGCCCTGTAGAACAGCCCAGCATGGCCAAGAGAGCTACTACATGTCTAACAAAGGTGCCATGGCAAAGACCCATATCAAAGCCCTCCTGGAGGAAAGCCAATAGTTTGGTGACTGGGCAATCTATGGGGTCAGATCCCCATGAATGCACCAGTCCTGGAAATGCCTCCATACAGCGGAATAGAACCTATTCATGGAGGGCATCCTTGACCTAAGAAGGGTGCCTGTGACCTGCCTAGAGTATCCTAGCACCTCAATATGGTAGCATTCAGCATCCAGGCTTGTAGCCGGAGGCAATCAGGGTCATGGTAGAACAGAGGTAACAGATTTGTTTGCAATGGCAGAGGCATAGAAGTGCCCTCATAAGCATCCTTGAGGTATATAGATGCCAGAAAGTCCCAAGGTGTGATGGTCATTGTGATGGACGTTAGTGTCTCCATGTGGAACTCTGCTACTTCACTGAGCGGTTTAGGCAGTGTAAATTGAGTACCGCTCGTGTCCCTCCATTTTTCTTTGAGACCAGGAAGAGGATGGAATAGAGCCCCAATTCCTGCTGCTCCATAAGGACCAGCTCCATCGCTCCTGAGGAGCATAGTTTGCAGATTGCCCTGCGCAGAAGGCAGTGCTTCTGGTAGCCATGTGCCCATGCAGAGGTGAAGAAGTCTGGTGGGCAGGATCTGAGTTTGATGGTGTATCCCCTTTGCAATATCTCCTAGGACCCACCTATCAGAGGTAGATGTCTTCCATGCTTGGATGAATCGTGATAACTCTTCTCCCACAGCTGCTGTTTGAGGGAAGGTGGGACTCCAAGTCATTGCTGGGACTGTGCCCCCTTGCTTACTGGAACCTCTGCATGAGTTGGCCCAGCCTGCTCGCTGCTTTCACCCAAGTAAGATGGGTGAATTAGAGTGTATGGCACTAAATGAAGATCTAGACATAATAGGCATCTCAGAGACATGGTGGAATGAGGATAACCATTGGGATACTGCAATACCAGGGTACAAAATATATAGAAATGACAGAGTAGATTGAGCTGGTGGTGGGGTGGCGCTATATGTTAAAGACAGCATTGAGTCAAGTAGGATTAACATTTTACAGAAAATTAACTGTACTGTGGAACCTCTGCAGATTATTATTATAAGCTTTTATATAGCGCCAGTGATGTACCTGGTGCTGTACAGAGAATAAAATAGACACGGTCCCTGCCCAAGAGCTTACAATGACAAAAAGTTATTCAAAGTAGTTAAAACACAAGCAGACTACGAAGAATTGCTGGAGGATCTTGCGAGACTGGATGCCTGGGCATCTAACTGGCAAATGAAATTTAATGTGGACAAGTGCAAAGTGATGCATGTAGGGAAAAGTAATCCAAACTATATGTACACAATACTGGGGTTTTAATTAGGTGTTACCACTCACTGGAAAAGGATCTTGGAATCATTGTGGACAGCTCAGTGTGCGGCAGCAGCTGGTTAGGAATTGTTGTAAGGGGATAGAGAATAAAACTGAAAATATCATAATGCCATTATATAAATCTATGGTGTGACCACACCTTAAGTACTGTGCAGTTCTGGTCACCCCATCTAAAAAAATATATATAGTAGAACTAGAAAAGAAGGGCAACAAAAAGTCATAAAGGGGAACAGCTCTTGTATTGGCAACCAGCCCCATAATTTGGACCCAGTGATCTGTGCCGCTGGTGCAAGGGCCCTGCAAAGTACTCCCGGGCTGGGGACAGCAGCTGGAGATGGGTTGGGCTGGGGAAGCCTTGTCCTGATGTTTTCTCTAGGTTCC
Source organism: Sphenodon punctatus (assembly GCA_003113815.1). Lineage (NCBI taxonomy): Eukaryota > Metazoa > Chordata > Lepidosauria > Sphenodontia > Sphenodontidae > Sphenodon > Sphenodon punctatus. The sequence continues at coordinate 165,173 of QEPC01011631.1, forward strand.
TGTACTGGCAATCCTAAGGTCATGCCTTCGACCTCTGCTGAAGTGACATTGTTTGTGAGGGGAGGCTCCAGAGGCACCATTGTTCCTACCCCCCTCCCCTTGATGTCATTCATTTGGGGGGTTAGTCCCCACCTGCCCCCTGTGTGTGTGTGTGTGAGGGGCAGGGGGAGGAGAACTTATCCCCCTTCTACTCCACAGTATTGTCGATACCGCCCCCATGTTTCCTTGGCAACCAGCCATGCAGGTCCACCCTTAAGATGGCGGCTCACATGTGAGCCCATGTGCATCCTGCAATATGGTGGTCAGCCTACTCCTCTGCTGTGCTGTGTTGTGCCAACCCTCTAGATCCTCCTAGAAACTCAGAGTAATGCCAGATCCCCCATGAAGACTGTCCGAGGGGGAAAGGATGCTCTGCTCAGGTCAAGTCAAGTTCATTAGGCACTGGCTCTCACCCTGGCCTTCAGCATAAATAAAATAAATAAATATAAAACAAGATAAATATATCTACATATAAAACAACGTTAGGATATCTGAATCAACGGATACTGGTTTCTGATTAACTCAGCCTTATAGACAAAAAGGGCCAACTTGCTTGCAACACATGAATCATCACTTTGGAAAAGCCAAATTAGTTTCTCCTGTACTTCCAAGTGAGGAATATCTTTTCAAAGGGGGTATATAACAAGGATTTCCTTACGTCATCAAAGTATAAACAATACATAACATAATGATCTATTTTTTTCAATCCCGCCCCCCCCAAACAAACAGGTACAGCATCTTTTGTTCCTTGGAACATCACAACGTGTCCCAGTTATAATAGCTGTGGGTATTTGCTCACAACACAAGCAGCATAAAGAAGTTTTTAATGTATGATGTAAGTCTAAATTCAGAAAAGCCACCGGGCCTTTTTCCAGAAACCATAGCTTGTAAGAGGTCACAATTTTGGAAAATCTGGCAGCACCCACATCATCTTGCCTAGCGATAACTGTAAATCACTGTCAGATCTCAAATTTAATTTGGGATATGAAAAACCAATCTTCCACTCAGGTCAGTGGGGAGCCAGGTGCATTGCAGCTGCAGGCTGCTAGGCTCAGCTGTGGAGCTGGCCACCCAAGGCAGAAGGAAGCACTGCTCCTCTCTATTTGAGGAGGGCTGAGGTGGGGCCAGACGAGATGGAGCACGCAGCAGCTCAGCAATGCCTAGCTTGCCCCGAGGACCCTGGATGACACAGGAGTGTGCTCTCTCTCTCTCTAGAGCCTCCAGAGGGCAGGGCATGCTGGGTGCTGGTGGAGCATACTGTTGCTCACACCCAGCAAAGGGCCCAGGGTGGGTAGGGAAAACCTGCCTGTAACCCCCTTGTTCAGCAAAGGGTCCATGGGAATCCTCGGTCTCACTGAGAACTCTGTGATAACCTCCACTGGAGCGCGCTGCTGCTGCCACCCAGCCAAACGGACCAGCAAACGATCCTCGACCCTGTAGGGTGGGTGGGTGGAGCTGAGGGGGGGGGGAACACCGTACCTCAGTGACCCCTTACTACCCTGTTAGAACCACAGTGCAGCCAGATCTGGTCCGGCAAGCTCTCATCGCCCTGACGCTGGAGCAGGGTTGTCTGTTGATGTGGTACAAAGCCTGTTGATTGTCGGGCACTCCTACCTGGGAAGGAAAACAACCCAAAAGGTGCCCCCAGCGCGCAGGAATAGAAAGGGTTCCAAGCAGCTGCAGCTGATATCCCCACCAACACTGAGTCCGGCACGGCCGCAAGCAGAAGTATCTTCCCCCGATGCCGCAAGCCGCTCTGGCAGAGCGGAGAGCCACAGCTGACATCAGTAAAGGAAACGGGTGCATGCACAGAGGCGCCCAGGCACTCAGAGTGCCTGTGCAAACTCACACAGCTGTAGAGGGGCAGGGCTAGGGGACTGACTGGCGTCCTCACAACCCCAGTAATCACTCAGTGCTTGCTCTGAGAAACAGGCCCCGAGCATTGAGTAGTGTGCAGAGACTGAAGCCTTACTAAGAGTGTGCAAAGAGGTGAGTGTGTGGTGGATGTGACTGTGTCCCTGTGTTTTCCTTTACCCCCCAGCCCCCCGCTTGGCGTGTGTGTTGTGTGGCTGGTTAGGGTGCTCCCCCCCTACCATTCTTTCTTCTGTGTGTTCCCCCTGGGTTCCCCTGGGCTCACCTAGTTCTGCACTTCAATCCACGGGTGACGTTGTGTACAAGGTGTGTGGTGTTGGCAGCTACACTGATTCCCGGATCCGGTGATGATCTAGGCTCGATCCGGGTTAGGATCAAGGCCAACATTGATCCTGAGGGCTGTTTATACCACCGGGTCTCGCTGGTGTAGGAAAAGGAAACCGGTCCCTGCCTTTCCTTCTACCCCTTTTCCCCTCGAACTTTACACTGGTGCAGTGTGCAACAGCTCAATACACCACACAAATGGTGCTAATAAAACTGTGTCAGTAGGGTGGCCATACCTCCCCTTTAAAAGAGGATGCTTATGAAAAAATACATGGTGCAAGGCTACTCTAGAACCAATACAGCCCTGCACCATGTATTTTTCATAAGCATCCTCTTTTAAAGGGGAGGTATGGCCACCCTATACCAGCAATGGCACAACGATCAGCTCTGCCATCCTGCTGGTTTGGAGGCAAGGAACTAAACTGGTTTCTGGGGGAAGGGTTGTCACTCTTATAGTCGGAATTAGATTAGTTTTCTCTGCCTCCTGCTGGTCAAACCAGGAACTGACCCTATGTAGGACTGTTGGGCAGGTAGCACACTCAGATAATTCAATTGCAGTAGTTCTCACTGTTCATCAGAACATGCCCTTAGCATGAAGAAGCAATAGACACATGATCCTTGCATGCAAATCATCCAGTAAATGGAGGCAAGAAGATACACACTTTTCTAGTGTGAGTTATGTAAGGACTGTCGGATTCATCCCCTGACCTTTGACATCCCTGCCTAGCTTGTTTTGCAAGGTGCTGCCATGGAATATAGTACCCAGTTGACCCACTTTACCTTGCTAAGCAGCAGAGAGAAACACAGAAGTCCCCTTCGCCGCCGCAATGGCGGTGACGGGGTAATTGTCCGGCCCCCTCCATGAGAGGGGAGGAGACCGGATTCAAATGAGGCTCTGGCGAGTGCGTTAGAGCACTGCAGCCGGAGAGGCTATTGCCAGGAAACCAGAGAGCGCGCGCGAACACACACCGCGCTCAGGAGTTGAACAAGCTCCTCCCCTTTTAGGAAGGGCGGAGCTGTTCTGGTTGCATGAGCGGCAGATCGAGCGGGGACAGAGACGAAGCAGCCCCACCCACCACACCTCTAAGCACTGGGGTAGTTACCAGTTGCCCTTAGGGAGCCGAAGGGGAATTTTAACGACTAGCCTAGTTTAAGGGTCGCTTGTTTTGCCCCTTCAACAGTGCAGAATAGGCTAAATAGGCTTGATTGGCAATTGACAATTGGCTACAAACCAATGCTAATAAATATGGATCTGGAAAAGATATTCTGACAAACTAATTCAAGAATATACGTACAGAGAGAGGTACGAATTTGATGAATCGGAATGACAGAATTATTCGTAATGATGGGTAATATTTGTCGCACTCAGCGGGGGTCCAGTATGGTATAGTAGGTTAAATAGGATAGAAATTAATTAAACGAGTCATCTCCTTAAGAGATGGGGAGGTGACACCCAGTGCCAGGCGCAGGCAGCACGCACTGGGGTTATTCCCCGGGGAGGGGTACTGCAGTTCGGTCAGTAAGTACCTGCACAGTCTGCTGACTCAGCGGGTACTCGCCTCCTTACTCAAGCCCACAGTTGGGACGCTCCCCCTTCAGCCAGAGTCAGGGTGCTGTCGAAGGGGAGCCTTGTTTGTGTTGGAACTGGCACGGGAAGGCACATCCCGGCCAGTGCCAAGTTATAAGAATCAATTAGCTAAGCATACTGGACCCATATTTCTTGTGCAATCACCCACCGTCTTTGATTTGGTTGAATAAAGAGTGTGGCCTGATTTAATCCAGCACTTGGTCTCTGTGTCTTATTGGGGTGTGTGGCGACAAGTGGGAAAAGCCCTCAGGTTGGTGTGGCCACCAACTCCTAGCCAAGCTAGTGTTGCCCCATCTGTATGGAACCAGGAATACTCACTATCAGCACATTCCCACATAGCATCAGGCTAAGGTTCTTGGTGAAGGTGCCTACAAAATCCACCAGTGCTGGGCGGAAGTTGGGAGGGCCTGTCAAGACAAGGCACTGAGGCCTAGAAAGGAAGGAGAAATTAAGTGTAGTTTTCAATGAGCAGTGACTACTGCGATCTATTACGGTTCCCCCTGTGACATGGATCAACACCCACCCACACAATCTAGGCAACATATTTTGGATGAGGCCTAGGACTCTGCAGCCTGGGCTCATTGCTACTGAATAATCTGACCCTCCTGCTGTAACAGGGCTGGAGATCAAGTCAAGTTTCTAGGACTGGGGACAGATTAACCCTTATGCACACTGGGGACTCTTAGACTAGGAGAACAACCCCAGACAGGGCCCAAGCATGGGAAGGGGGGAATAGGTACACTTTACCAGGCCCTGGCCTGCAAGCCCATTACCATGAGAGAAAAAACTGAAGCTAAATTGTAGATGCTTGAGGATGTTTATGCAAACTTGTTTCTTTGTATCTATGGGGTGTCCAGGTCTTGTAAGATTTGCTGGAGTCAGTCAGAAGTTCTGTTAGAGCAGAACAAGCAACATTCTGAACAGTGAGCTTTTTAGAAATAAAATATAAATTTTTATTTCATGACTCATGAGATTGTGTGTATGGGATGGGATTGTGGCAGGGGGGCTGTGTTACAAGTTTGTGCCAGGCCCAGAAAAATGATGCTTGGGCCCTGACCCCACACTGCAACATAGTCAACAGTCCAGGGTGCTGGTGGCAGCAGCTTCCCCGTACCTCTGGCTGATGCCAGTACCACAGTCAGGAGATATTGTCTGCAGAGCCTCCACACCACCCCCTCTGCTACTGGAGCCCCCAGCTCTGCAGCCCCCAGCTGTGAGGGGAAGGCTATTCCGCTCCCCTTTGGGAACTTGGCTGGAAATTAGAACTCGAGCTGAAACAAATATCCAAAGCAAATATCATATCTAATGATTTTGCCTGCTTTGCATCTGGTTTCCGACATGACTCTGCCCCCTTTCAGTCATCACAACGCTCTGAAGGATGTATGGCTGTGTCAGAAAGGGGCAAGAAATGTCCTTTGCCTCATCCCCTTCCAACATGCTCCCCCCTTGGGGACAAAGCTGTGGGGAAGGGGGCAATCCAACTTATGATCATGCCCTCATCTCCTTCCCTTCCATTGTTTCAGAGACAAACATCTTCAGCACTTGCCTGTAGTTTTTAATATGCTCATCCACTTCATTGAGTCCCACCGAATAATTAAGGGCCAGGTTGTAGGATCCAGCCTGCACAGACGAGCCCCAGTTCACCTCTGGAGAGAGACAGTCAATAGGGATGGATGAAATCCTAGGTTTTCAAACCTGGAATGTGTGGAAGGTATTCTGAGGGGTGGGGCAGAGCTGGTCTTAGGCAGGGGCAATGGGGATGGTCACTCTGAGCCCCATAGTTTGGGGCCCACCCAATTTGTCGGGTCCCACAGGAAGCAATACTGTGGAAGAGCTGCCAATCCCAAGGGGTTACGGGAGCCTAAACACTCCTGCAGGATGCCCCACCATTACTGAGGTGCATGGCAGTGGTGAATCTCCCAGGGGACCCCCTGAGAGCCATGTTGGGCAGCAGCAGGAGTTTCTGGGGCTTTCACTGCTCACCAGCTAGATTGTGCATGGGCAGGGAGGCAGGACCTGGCAGTCAGGAAAGAGCGCTACATGGGTGGACAGAGCTGGACCTGCCCATCTGCTGAGCACGGATGTGGATGCACACAACCTGCCTCTTCGAAAAGTCTGCCTTATTGGGTCAGACCAGTGGTCCACAAAAATAACTTCTTTGTGTACTGCTGATCATTAACAGATCATGGCTGGGGTGGGAGGCAAGACCATGGGCCCCTCAAATTTTATTATAACATGGGCCCCAAGGCCAGCACTGCTGGTGGGGGAGGGTGCAAGGAGGACCCCAGCTGGCAAAAAACTAGTTCCACACTCTCACTGAGCTAGAGGGAATCTCCAAAATAATGGGGCAGCAAGGGGGGAGAGAGAGGGGATGCAACAAAAGAGTGGGAAGGGGGACAGGGAGCAAGATGTATGTATAGGTGTGGGGCAAGGGCCTCATCTACAACAGACAAGTGAAGGGTGGGGGGGCACAATTCAAAAAAGTTTTTAAACTCCTGGATTAAATAATTTCAAAAGTTCTGTAGAAAGTATAATAGGACATGATAAGCACATCCATACACACCGACTAGATAGGCCCTGGCCCAGGGGAGCTGCGACAGACATGCATTGGTTTGTTCAGCTGCCTGTATGAAGGGAATTGTTTGGAATAAGAGATTTTAACTGTTTTATTTATGACCTTATGTGTTGTAATTTGCCCTGACCCCTTGGAATAGGAAGGGATAATAAATGTAAATAAATATATTGTTCCCGGGGGGGGGGGGCGGGTCTACACAAGAAGGCTGTGCTGGCTCCCTCCATGAGGGCTGTTGTGTGAAACAGGTTTGTGAGGTACGCAAACCCATAGTGAGCAACCCTGACAGTACATGGTTGTTCAGCTTGGGTCTCCTTTGCCTCACAAACCCCCTTCACACAACATCCTCCCCATGGGGCAGAGGGAGGTAACATGTGCCACACTCTTCTTAGATCCCATGGCCTCCTGAACTCTCAGCCTAACTCTTTCCATTTTCCTCTGAATACAGTCTCAGATACGCACCAGGCTTTTTGTAGAGCACATACGCCAGTAAGAGGAAGACGATGCCAAAGGCGATGAGGGCTGCCCACCAAGTCAGCAGGAACATGATCACGACAGAAATGACAGCACCAAAGAGAGCAGCCCACTTGCTGTAATACCTAAATGATGGTCTCCATCCTGCATGGACAAGGCACAAAACAGATGGTTCCCTCCCAGAGAGCAGACTCCTTTCCTCACATCTGAGAGGGGGCAGGGGAAGTGCTACAGCTCAGGCAAAAATGACAGAGGAGACAGAGCATTTCTATCACTCAGAGTGCTGGAATGGGATCCTGTATCTAGCCTACCCTGGGTGTGGGGTGCTATGTTTTGTAGAGTGGAGGATGCTCCCTTTTCCAAAGCACAACAGCTGGTGGAAATCTTCTGACCACAGCCACAAGGACAGCTCCATCTGGAGTAAGTGGTTTGTGGATCACAGCCCAAATTTTTATTCTTCAGAAAGCATGATTTGCTTCATAAATCAAAATGTGCACACAAATTTTAATTGCATTTTTTAATTTTCTAAATATTTTCATTGGATTTTTTTAAAAAAAAAGAACTTTTCTGCTTGGCCTCTTGATTTCCAGAACTAAGTTTCTTTTTAAAATATAAATTTTTAAAAAATCAGATCCCAAAACATAAAAAATAAATAAATCCATTTTTTAATACCAAAAATCCTTAAACCTCCAGATTTTAGCATCAGGAAAAAAGGGAAATGAAGAAAGGGAGGATTTTATTTTTGTAAACCATGCAAATTTCTTGAAAAATGAATAATTTCAAAAACTTCTATTGAAAATTAGTTGTATTTTCCATTTCCCCCCCTTTCCCCCCCCCCCCGGCGCCACTATGGAGAGGGCGTTCTTGGTGGCCGCACCTAGGCTGTGGAACTCCCTCTCGGTGGAGGCCCGGATGTTCCCGGATCTCCCCTCCTTCCATCATATCTGTAAAACCTAGCTGTTCCACCTGGCTTTTGGCAAGGAAGATGGGGTGTAGGGTGGGATGGAGAGAGGGAGAGGGGTGGTGGTTTGGTTTGTGCTTTCCCTTTTGTTGTATTTTATGGTGTTATTGGTTTTACGTGTTTTAATATTGTAAGCCGCCCCAAGCTGCTTGGAGCAGGAGGGGCGGGGTATTAAATGATTTTATAAATAAATAAATAAATAAATAAAACTTCCATCCAGCATCAGTCATCACCACAGGACATAAAAGGGCCGTTCATTCTTCAGTTGAAAGTGTATCCTAATATGAAATAACCGAGGTTTATCTCCCAGGTATTATACCAGCAAAGTGGTACCTCCTCGCATCTAAAAAGCTCAGGCTCCTGAATCTCCCCCAAGGCCTAGCTAGAAGGGACCGTCCTGCAGAAAACACTCACCTGGGGAGTTTGTAATGGAGGCGTGGAAGCAGCTGAAATTAATGAGGGCTTATGAGCACAGGAAGAAGTTGGAGATAATCGGGGCAATGGCATTCAGTTCAGCTACAGGGATTGGAAAGAGAAGGAGAATGAATTAGTGCCTGAAACTACAGATACAGGTGATGCAGCTGCACTAGTACCAAAAAGAGTAGTGGGTCCACACCCATGTTGAATGTGTGCATAGGCAAATGGGTGATTAGCACCCAATGAAGACTTGCTAAATTGGGGAGAGGGATTTACTCCATGTTCTGCTCTAGGGCCTATTCCAACCTTGCTATAACTCTGTCTGAAGGGCAAGGTTAAGGGATGTGCGTGCCCCATGCTAATTTGTCACACACACACACACACACACCCATTAACCTATATTTCTACTTTTCTCAACGGTACTCAACACAGATGAAACAACTGGGCCACATGCACAGGGGTGTTGACAGAATTTGCTTTAGGGAGGAGGTGGGGTGGGAAAGCTCAAAGCACCTTCACCCTGCCCACTCCCGATGTGGCCACACCCCTTTCCAAGCTGCAACAGGGACTCAAATTAGTACCCGTGGGTAATGTCCACATTTTCGGGCACCCCATCAGGCATCTGGCAGCTACCCGAGAACCATTCAGGTGCCTGATGCCCCCAAAGCGCAAGCATTACCCAGAGATACTGACAAGTCCCAGTTGAGCACTCCAGCCAGGACTTGGCCTTTCAAAGTGACAGGAGCCAGTCCAGGTTGCTGTGGCCGGGGGGCGGAGGGGTGTCCTGTCACTTTCAAAGGCCACCCAGTGCAATCAAGCAGCCTATATCAGGTCCTGTTCGGGCATTGGTGGTGGTCGGATGGGGCCGGCTTGATTTGGGCACCCCTGATTGGTCAGGAGTGCCCATGTCTGCAGGTGCCTGGTTGCAGCTTTTGACCACATCAGAAAAGGGTGTAGTGAACAAGGTGTCTCCAGCCCCTTTCTGATATGATCATCAACCCTCCTTTTCAAGCATAATGACATCATGGTGTTCAGGAAGGAAGTGTGGCCACACAGGATATGAGCAGGAGAAGCCTTTTGCTCCCATCGCTTTCTAATGTATCCATGGCCCCCACCCAAAGGGCTCAGAAAGGGTGGGAGCCAGGGATTAAAACAGACCACTTGTCCCACTTCCCACCACAGATGCATACGCACTAGGTCATACTGTCCTTCTGGGAGTACTTTCTTCTGCTAGAGATGGTGTTCAATTCCCACCCTCAAAATCAGCCTCTGCAACAGGGAAAGGGTTGTTTTGGAAAGGAACTGGCTTCTGTCATCCATGCCTTCATAACCCTGAGGCTAGAATGCTACAACGTGGGGTCAGGATGTCCTGTGATGACTGTTTGGAAGCTGCAATTGGTGGAGGATGTGGCAGCCCAGGTTTTAACAGGGGTGGGTCACCAAGAGCACACTACACCTGTGCTTAGGAGTACACACTGGCTTCCAATAGCTTTCTGGGCACACTTCAAGGGCTGATTTGACCTATAAGGCTCTAAGAGGCCTGGGCCCGATATTTGAAAGACCCCCTCTTCCTCTATGCTCCATTGCAATCCCTGAGGTCATCCAAGGTCACTCTTTTACACATACTATCATTGAGCTATGTTCATACAACAAGGACATGCAGAGAGGCATACTTAGTGACTGCTCTGCAGTTATGGAATTCCCTTCCTCTAGAGGTTAGCCAAAGTCGAGCCTGGGCATTTTCCAGAGGCAGCGTAAAACTTTTTTCCTTTGCCAAGCATCATTTGGTGACAAGGCTTTGGGAGCTTTTAAAATGTTATTTATATTCAATTTTATTTAAAATGTGTGTGCATGCATGCATGCACATTATATATATATTAATTATAAGAGGATGAGGATTGAGGCTGAAAGACCAAGGCAAAGTGTGGGTGCATCAAGCCTAAATTGTAAGTGAGCACAACATGTGAAACTGTACAACATCTTTTACTGCTTACATGATGCAAAAGTTAAGTCAGGAGCCTTAGTTTACAATTTCTATGCCTTTTGAAGCATGGTTGAATTTGTAGGAGTCTTAACTCCTCTTTTAAACCAAAGGTTTTTTTTATCTTAGAATATATATAGCGTGTGTGTGTGTGTTGTTATGTTGTAACATCCTGAGCCCACGGGATAGGTGGGACAGAAATTAAATAAATAAATGCTCAGCTGATCCCTGAAAATCTTTACAAATGAAAAAGAAGAGATGAGTCCCTTTTAGAAACGTGAAGCAGATTAGGTCTGAAGTGCTTACCAATGAGAATAAACCCAATTGCAATGATGTAGGTTAGCATGTAGCCCCACAATGGCTCATTATTCTTCCCATAGCCCTTCCCAAAGAATCCTATCAGGGGGTAGAGCTGGTCCTTGCACAGGCACTGTGGAGAGAAAAGGATGCCATTGGGTGTCCCTGAGATACAACCGTGGGCTGGGAGTTGAAGCTTCTGAACTCTCTTCCTGCATGTCAGCATCAATATCTGGGAGGAGCTGAGAGTGGTGCCAGATCCAGTGAACTGGGGCCATATGGACTCTCTCCTAACATAGGAATGACTGACGGACACACACTGGGTGTCTCTACACATAACGTTTGCCACTGTTCCAGCAGCGTAAGATGAAGGCAAGCATTACATTTGGTAGCACAAACCCTGGAGTAACCCACGAAGGCAAGCTAGGTTTGCAGAGGTTTGTTCCCCTGAACAAATCTGGGGAACTCCTCAACAGACCCACAGAGCAGCTGAAAAGACAACACAGAAATTGCGTTTGTTCACCCAGCCGTCCTCCGCTGTTTGGCTCCCGAGCCTCGTCAATTTCATGCCTTGCAAAGGAAGGAAAGCTCCCAGTTCATGCTGCCACCCAATGGGCTTCCCTTGATGGGCAGAGTCCAGACAGTGGCAGCATAAACAGGGAGCAGCATGTTCAAACTGCTCCATCACAGGATGAAAGACCACAGGGTTGATCTCACCTGTGGACAGTTGCAACCAGCCTATTAGATGAGGGAAAATGTTACTGCATTTCATTTTTGATGGTCATTTAAACAGAACATCCTCTTCAGAGGGTGGGACTCCCCACAATGCAGACCCTGTATGTTCTGAATGTTTTTATTTCTAGTTTGTTCATGAGGCTCGTGTTGGTGCACACACACACACACACACACACACACACACACACACACACACACTCATCCTGGACCCACACACACACACACACACACACAATCATCCTGGACCCTCTGTAGGCCAAGGATTCCTGCACTTGAGGCTTTGTAAGTCCATATTTTATATGAGCGCTTCTCACACTCCAATTACCATTTCAAGTTTATTATCTATGCCGCCCCCTCGCGAAAGATGGGGCCTGGTGTGGTAAGAGAGTCTGCACTTGCCTGAATCCAGCCCTGGAAAAAGTGAGGGTTCTCACACTTTATACCAGTGTGAGGGTAGGCTTTAGTCCATGCCACAGAACATCTCTATGTTTTCGGCAGCAGTTTGTCCATTCCTGCCATCGAATCACAGAGCTGGAATGAACCTCAAGGTTATCTAGTCCAGCCCCCGCCCCAGCCATTAAGCAAGATCCACATTACCTGCACGATTCCTGAGAGATGTCTGTCTAATCTATCCAGTGATGGGGCCTTCACAACCCTCCTTTGCAAATTATTCCACTGCCCTAGCTGTCCTTGGAGTTAGAAAATTCTTCCTAATACTTAGCCTAAATCTTTTCCCCTTTAATCTCACCTGATTTCCTCTAGTTCTATCCTCAGTGACCAGAGAGAGCTCCGTATTTTATTTGGTGCTTTATGTGACTCTCTCCTGCATCACATCGCACCAACAGACCAATCGAAAGCACCAATTTACTTAGAGCAGGTTTTACATATTTGAAAACTGTGAGCATGTCTCCCTTTAATCTCCTTTTTTGAAGCTAAACATTCCCAGTAATTTCATTCCTTCCTCATGGGGTCTTTCCCTCCATCCCTTTTATCATCCTTGTTATTCTCCTCTGAACCCTCTCCAGTTTGTCAGTCTTCTTAAAGTGAGGTAGGTGCCCAAAACTGGAGGCAGTGCTCTAGATGAGGTCTGACTAGAGCCAGGTGGAGAGGAACTATCACTTCCCTTGTCTTACACGGTCACACTCACTTTGGGAAAGGCTAACTGAAGCATCCCTGGGTGTAATCCTGAAACTGTTTGGTGCTGGTGCTAGCCCCTTGTGCTGACATGAGTCCCACTGAAACAAATGGGACTTCCGGTGGTGCAAATGGCTGGCACCAGCACTAAGAGACTTCAGAATCATGCTTCATGACTCCCAGCAGCAATGAAGAGTCGGGTGGAGCAATTAAATAGGGAGCTATTATTTCCCCTTTCTCAAAACACTAGAAAATTCTATGAAATCAACTGGCACAGCAGTCTTAAAACAAATCAAAGCAAGTGGGTTTTTTTCATTCAACATACAATTATCCTGTAGAATGTATTGCCAGAGGATGCTGTGAAGGCAAACAACAGAATTAGGTTAAAATGGGACTGGATAAGAATGTGTCATACTTGGTCAGACCAATGGTCTATCCAGTTCAGCATCCTATCTTCAACAGTGGCCACACCCAGTTGCTTTGAAGAAATGCATAACAGGTCATAATGGAATGATGTGTTATGCACTCCCAGAGCCCAACCTACTTGTCTAGTAGTCAATTACGGACCTATCCTCCAAGAACTTTTCCAATCCTTGTGTAACAGGGTGCGGTTCTCCAGGGTGAGCCCTTGCAGGATCAGGACCCAGAAGTTAAGCACTCAGCCACTTTCACAGGGAAATTAGCACACAAGTCCATTATTCTCCCATGCTGTTATGCCTTTCCAGCCACATGCAGTTTTGTTTAATACAGTTCTCCACCCTTATATAGTTCTGTCAGAGGGCGGCCCTAGGGACCATGCGTACACCATACACCACACGCTACCTTGCGCCTGGGAATACGGCTGGTATACTCCCGGTGTGTAGAAATGCCCGTCAGGATAGTAGTTGGGCCACTGCCCGTGACACAAGGTCTGAGCTAGGCCCCTATCATCATAGGGCGCCGAGATTGTAGGCAAAGCAAGGCCCTCACCTTCCACCACGACCACAATCACTCGCGCACTCCGGGAACGGGCGGTAGGGTGCGGAGGACCAGTGAGGGAGGCGTGCGTAGGGGCCCACAGGTTGGAAGGAAAGGAACAAGGGGATTCACGCACCCAGGCCCCAAGGGAGGGGGCAGGGACACCGGAGGGACTAGGAGAGGCACTCGCTCACTCACCCTGACTCTTCACACTAGACTCACACAGGGGTAGGGGTAGGTAGGTTCAACACACAATACACAATAGTCAATTTCGTTTCACAACACAACAATCCACTTAGCTTGCTTTCAGGCGGCCGGTCTGCGTTCAATCACCAGCCCTGAACGCTCCGGCCGCCTGGGTTTATAAAGGGCTAGCCCCGCCCTTTCCTCTTTGCGCTAATCGTGCAGAGCGGCGCAGCGGGCGTGACGCCGCTTCTGACAGCTGCAGGGGTACCCCGCCCTCCTGCAAGGTGGGCGGGTCCCCTCTATCCTCCACGTGGCCAGGGACGCTGTGTACTTCCCCAGGGGGCGTGGCCTCCTCCCGCTCTCCGGCCGCGTCTTGTTGTGCGGGCGGGGCCACTTCCTCCCTCGGGCCAGAGCCGTCCTGCAGGCCTCTGCTCCTCCGCCGCTCTCCCCCCCGCTGCAAGCCGCGGCGCCCGGGAAGGGCGCCGCGGATCCTGACAGTACCCCCCCGTCGAGCCCCCCGGCCAAGGGACCAGGCAGGGCCCGGGCGGGCGGGGTGGCGGAGGTGAAACTGCCGGACCAGCCGGGGGGCGGAAATGTTGGTAGCGGGTTCCCAGGATCGGTCGGCCGGACTATAGCCAGCCCAATCCACTAGATAATGGAGGCGCCCATAACGGCGGCGGGAGTCCAGGATGGCCCGGACCTCGTACTCCGGGCCTAAGGGGGACAGCACCGGAGGTCCGGGAGGTGGGGGGGGCGTGAGAGGGGGCGTAGCCTTTTTTAGTAAGGAGACATGGAAGGTAGGGTGAACTTTAACATGGGGAGGTAGCTGCACCGTGTAGGCAACCTCATTTACTTGACGGATAATGGGAAACGGACCCCAATAACGAAAGTCCAGCTTAGCGGAGGGACGAATGGACGGGTAGTGTCGCCGGCTGACCCAAACGTAGTCCCCTACGTGGAGAGGGGGCCCGGTCTGCCGGTGTTTGTCCGCATACCTTTTATACTGCTGGCGGGCGCGTTCCAGGGTTTGACGTGCCAAAAGTTGCGTGGCGTGAATGTGTCTTGCCATAGCCCCTGCGGCCGGGACCTGTGTTAGCGAAAGGTCGGGGATCCCAATTTGGGGATGAAAGCCGTAGGACACGTAGAAGGGAGAATTTCCTAGGGAGGCGTTTGGTGCGTTGTTGTGTGCAAATTCGGCCAAGGGAAGCCACGCATGCCAATCGTCCTGTAGATGATTAACATAGCAACGTAAATATTGTTCCAATTCTTGATTCGTTCGTTCTACTTGGCCATTCGTTTGAGGATGATATGCTGTGGACGGGCTGAGAGTTACATGGAGGGCGGAAAAAAGGGCCCTCCAAAAGCGGGACACAAACTGGGTTCCCCGGTCCGACACTACTTCACGGGGCCAGCCGTGGAGTTTTACAACGTGGCGTATGAAGAGGAGTGCGGTGTGCCGCGCGGAGGGCAATCCCTTGCAGGCTACAAAATGGGCCATTTTCGTAAAGTGGTCCACTATAACAAGAATGGTATTATGCCCTCGAGAGGAGGGGAGTTCCACAATAAAATCAATGCCGATGCGTTGCCAGGGCCCCTGCGGAAGGGGTGACAGCTGAAGGAGACCTAGCGGGGCTTGTCGGGGGAGCTTGGTGCGGGCACACACGGAACAGGCTTCTATATATTGGCGGACGTCCTGCATCAAGGAGGGCCACCAAAATGATCGCCGGATCAATTGACAGGTTCGTTGGGCACCTGGGTGGCCCGCCAAGGGGGCGTCATGATGAGCCCATAGCAAGGCCGCGCGGCAGGATGCCGGTACCACGATGCGTCCTTCTTTTTTGCAGAGTCCGTTGTCGGAAGCGTTTGAAGCCGCTTGAAGACACTCTGGGTCTGTGGAACTGGCTTCTTGAAGTTGTTGAAGCTGCACGTATGATGCGGCGAAAACTTTAGCATCTAAAATCGGGCCTTGAGAGTGTTTCTGCGCCGTTTTCTCGTCATAGTACCGGGATAACGCATCTGCGAGGACGTTCAGGCGACCTGGACGGTACTGTACCGTAAAAGAGAAGCGGGCGAAGAATAACGCCCAACGTGCGTGGCGAGCGTTGGTAATGTGAGCCGTCTGCAGAAAGGTTAAGTTCTTGTGGTCCGTAACCACCGTTACGGGAAATTTTGCTCCTTCCAGGTAGTGACGCCACGTTGCGAAGGCGGCCTTGATGGCGAGGAGCTCGCGATCCAAAATCGTGTAATTACATTCAGCGGGAGTCAATTGGCGAGAATAATACGCACACGGGAGGAGTTGTTTGGTTAAAGGGTTTTGCTGTAAGAGGACGGCCCCGAGGGCTCCACTGGAAGCATCAGATTCCACCTGAAACGGTCTCTCAAAGGAGGGGTGTTGTAGCAAAGGCGCGGAGGTAAAAGCCTTTTTCAAAAACGCGAAACTACGTTGTTGTTCGGGACCCCAGTGAAATACTTGGTGCTTTTTTAAGAGTCGGGTTAACGGTCGTGTAACTTCGGCATAATTAGGAATATACTGCCTATAATAATTAGTGCTCCCCAAGAAACGTTGGAGAGCTTTTACTGTAGGGGGCGGCGGCCACTGCAGTAAGGCATCGACCTTGTGAGGATCCATCTTGATACCTGTAGGGTTAATCACGAATCCTAGGAATTCCACCGTAGTGAGATGAAAGGCACATTTTTCTCCCTTGCAATAGAGTTGGTGTCTACGGAGCCGCTGGAGTACTTGTCGTACATGTTCATGATGTGAGGAAAGGGAGGTAGAGTAGATGAGGATGTCATCAAGGTATGCAATGACGAAAACATCGAGTAGGTCGCGGAACACATCATTAATAAAATGCTGGAAGGTAGCTGGGGCATTGGCAAGCCCGAAGGGCATTACGCAGTATTCGAAGTGGCCGTAGCGTGTTCGAAAGGCCGTTTTCCATTCGTCGCCCTCACGTATTCGAACCAAGTTGTAGGCCCCCCGGAGGTCCAACTTAGTATAGATGGTAGCTCCTTGGAGCCTGTCTAGTAATTCCGGAATCAAGGGAAGTGGGTAACGATTCTTGATTGTAAGTTTATTTAGGCCTCGATAATCAATGCAAGGTCGGAGCCCCCCGTCTTTTTTGGACACGAAAAAGATCGGGGCTCCGGCCGGTGAGGAGGAGTGGCGGATAGCTCCACTCTCCAAATTCTCGTCAAGATACTGTCGTAATGCCTTTAATTCGGGGGCCGCGAGGGCATAAATCCGGCCAAAAGGGGGTTCCGCTCCCGGCACCAGGTCTATAGGGCAATCGTAGGCCCGATGTGGGGGTAATTGTGTGGCTTCCTGTTTACTGAACACGTCTTGGAACTCCGCGTACTCTCGGGGTAACCAGGAGGGACAAGGCTCCTTCCACGTGCTCGCTGCTAGTTGGCCTTTTTCGAGCGCCGGCGCGCGGGGCGGCCCTTGGAGACAATGCTGCTGGCAGTAGGAAGACCGGAAGAAAAGGCTCCGGGTGGTCCATTTGACTAATGGGTCGTGGCGACATAACCATGGTAGGCCTAAGACCACAGGGAAAAAAGGAGTGCAGACAATATCCAAAGTTAATTCTTCCTGATGATGGCCAATAGCGCATGGAAGCGGGTAGGTCTGGCAAACCACCGGGCCGGAGACTAACGGGGAGCCATCAATAGCCTGCACCTTCTCCGGAATGACCTTGGGTTGAGTCAGGATGCCACTGTCCTGCACCAACTGAGCGTCAATAAAATTTCCAGATGCCCCAGAGTCGATTAGGGCCCATACCGTCCGAGATCGCTGGGGCTGGGTAGAAAGGGTTATAGGGAGGCACAGATGTTGCCCCTGGGTGCTTGACGTGCAGGGGATTGCTCTTACGGCCGGGGCAACCCCTGTCTGCCCTGGCCGGCCTCGTTTCCCGCCCTTTTGCCTTCCGCGGGGAGTGCTGGGCAGTCATTAATGAAGTGGGAGGCCTCACCACAGTAGAAACATGATCGGCTGCGTCGTCGCCGGTCTCGTTCCCCTGCTGAAATAGGGCCTCTCGACGCCCCTAGTTGCATCGGCTCTGGGTCGTCGGTCTTGGATACAGGGGTAGACGTGGGTGGTGGGAGGAAAGGTCGAGCTCCAAAAGCCCGAGGTTCTTGGCGACGTTCCCGACGCCGCTCTTGCAGCCGCTCTTCGATACGTAGGGCCAGGCTGGCAAGTTTTTCCCACGTCGGGGGCGGTTCCGTGAAGGCAAGCTGGTCTTTGACATCCTCCGCTAAGCCTTTACGAAACATCACCTTCAACACGGTATCTGGCCAATGAAGCTCCAGCGCTAGCTGCTGGAACTGAGTAATATACTCCACTACGCTCCCCTTCCCCTGTTTGAGTGCTAGCATGGTGGTCTCTGCGTCCTTTACCCGATGAGGGTCATCAAATAAGAACGAGAGTTCCGTCAGGAATTCCTCATAACGAGTAAGGAGGGGGCTATTTCCTTTAAGCAAGGTAGTAGCCCATTCCAAGGCTACCCCGCCCAGATTACCTATAATAAATGCCACCTTGAGTTCATCGGTGGCATATGTGGCGGGCTGGAGGGTAAATGTCAGCCTACACAGGGCCAAAAAGCCTTGGTAGGCCTTGCGGTCCCCTGTGAAGCGCTCCACCCTGGGGCCCCGCGGCTCTCGGGGTAGAAAGCCGGGGAGTGGGCCCCCAGGGCCAGGGCCCACGAATCCCCCCAGTGGCGGTGGGGGGGCCGCCCCTGCGAGTGGCGCCATCCCCCCCACGGCTCCCTCCATGAGGGGATCGTCTGGCGGGGCGGCGCCCCTGCCGACAAGGGCCACGAGTTCCTGTTGTTTCTCTTGGATATCTCGTACTTCCATAGCTAAAGATCGCACAGCTCGGGTTAACTCTGCCATTTCCTCAGCAAGATTCATAATCCCACCCTGGGGAATTTTGTTTAAGCTGGTGATAGTGTCAGAGGGCGGCCCTAGGGACCATGCGTACACCATACACCACACGCTACCTTGCGCCTGGGAATACGGCTGGTATACTCCCGGGGTGGAGAAATGCCCGTCAGGATAGTAGTTGGGCCACTGCCCGTGACACAAGGTCTGAGCTAGGCCCCTATCATCATAGGGCGCCGAGATTGTAGGCAAAGCAAGGCCCTCACCTTCCACCACGACCACAATCACTCGCGCACTCCGGGAACGGGCGGTAGGGTGCGGAGGACCAGTGAGGGAGGCGTGCGTAGGGGCCCACAGGTTGGAAGGAAAGGAACAAGGGGATTCACGCACCCAGGCCCCAAGGGAGGGGGCAGGGACACCGGAGGGACTAGGAGAGGCACTCGCTCACTCACCCTGACTCTTCACACTAGACTCACACAGGGGTAGGGGTAGGTAGGTTCAACACACAATACACAATAGTCAATTTCGTTTCACAACACAACAATCCACTTAGCTTGCTTTCAGGCGGCCGGTCTGCGTTCAATCACCAGCCCTGAACGCTCCGGCCGCCTGGGTTTATAAAGGGCTAGCCCCGCCCTTTCCTCTTTGCGCTAATCGTGCAGAGCGGCGCAGCGGGCGTGACGCCGCTTCTGACAGCTGCAGGGGTACCCCGCCCTCCTGCAAGGTGGGCGGGTCCCCTCTATCCTCCACGTGGCCAGGGACGCTGTGTACTTCCCCAGGGGGCGTGGCCTCCTCCCGTTCTCCGGCCGCGTCTTGTTGTGCGGGCGGGGCCACTTCCTCCCTCGGGCCAGAGCCGTCCTGCAGGCCTCTGCTCCGCCGCCGCTCTCCCCCCCGCTGCAAGCCGCGGCGCCCGGGAAGGGCGCCGCGGATCCTGACAAGTTCCAGAGTCCCTTAGTCATCATATACATAGGGGATTAGCAATCCAGATTTTCTGTCCATTTCCAGTAAGCTTTCACAGCACTCACCTCCAGAGCCTCATGCAGCACCCTGGAGAGCGTAGAGTGCTAAGCAGCACCTTCAGGTAAGACACCAGACTACTCCCAGCTAAGGACTCAGGACTGTGGACAAGGCTCCTCTGCAGCTTCGTTCTCAGCAGAGAACTATCCTTGTTCACAGCCAGGGGCTGACTCTCGCAGGACTCTGCCTTCCTTTATATGCCTCAGAGTGGGTGTGGCTAGTCCTTCAGTCTGTTAGCACTTAAAGGGCCAGTAGCTTCCCACTCCCAACTCTATACCCAGCTCAGAGTTTATCCAGTCTCGTAGGGCCTAGCTCTGCCAAGCACCTACCCAATTGCTTCTGGTATCAGTAGCTGCAGCCCAACCCACCCAGTCCTCAGACTGGTGCTCCCAGCTCTCTTAATGAGTATCAGTCATACCAGGCTGCACTCTGCCACACCTTGTTTAAACCCGGCAGCTATGCTACTGGCCTTCACAACATCCTCTGGCAACAAGTTCCACAAGCTAAATGTATGTAGACTGAAAAAATACTTACTTTTCTTTTGTTTAAAATCTGTTGCCAGTTAGTTCTTAGAGTATAAGTCCATAAATGGCTGTTAAGTCAAGTTGGTCAGAGGATGTGACTTCAGACTGTCGGGGGTTGGGAATACATAGAAGGAAATGGATCACTCTGTTATGACCTGTTGTGCATTTCTCTGAAGCGACCAAAGTTGACTACTGTCAGCGACTGGATGCTTGGTAGATGGATCATTGGTCTGACCTAATTCCTATGTTCCGAAGGGTAAAGCAGAGACTGTTGTGACCTGATGACAGGGTATTACCACCTGCAGCAAAGGGAGCTAACTAATGCCGAAGGGTTACCATTGTGGAGGCCCAACTGAAAGGCTTCAAGAGGAATAAACAATAGGACTAAAGCTACTGATGAAAAAAGCCAGAGGCAACATTTTCTGGGTCCCCCGAGTGGCATCATCTCACCTGGAAGACTTTGGGTGCTGAGACAAGGCAAGCCAAGGCTGAGGAGAGAGTGGCCCCAAAGATTCCAGCTGTGATCAGTGGGGCAAATCCAGATACCAGACCCATAGTCTATAGAAAAAGCAGAAGAAACCTTGTCAGTGCAGCACCACACCTGGGTAACACAGCCTAGCTCCATCCCTTCCCCCACTCAGATTCTGAAACTTCCTCAGAGAAGGACTTTTAACTAGAATGGAAACAAACAGAACTTTTCATAGCCAGTCACGGCTCCTTTAGCAAAAATATTCAAATTTGGACTTGCACCCTGTGAGAAGCAGGTGTATCGTGTTTGATGCTCTGCTGGTTGTTCTAAGGGCTGCCCTACACGTTGGACCCTGCTCACCTCTAGGCAACTGCTGAAGGATGGTGCCTATGGATGAGCAGGATGCTAGCTTGGGGGGGGTTTAGGATTATTTATTATTATTAATTATTATTTATTGAATACATTTAATACCCCGCCCCTCCCACACAGCGGCTTGGGGCGGCTTACAAGCATAAGATTGTGGGACTTAACAAGGAGGTGCTGGTAAAGTAGTTCATAGCACCATATAGGCAGCGCTGCTGTGGAGATCTACTGAGAGGCCCATGAAGATGTGTAGCAGAGCAGCATTGTTTTGTATAGTTCTACTACGAAAAGGTACTCCTGCAAACCAAACTGACACGAACAAGGGAAATGGAGAGACTAGAACCACCAGCAGTGAAATCTCCCAAGCTACAGATCTAAAGATCCACCTTCCTTCTTATGTCCCCCCACAGCACCCAAGGGTGATCTTGCAAGTTCCATCATTGTCCCACGTCTATAGAGTCCGGGTATACACAGAGGTGTTCTCGGTGGCTGTGCAGAACTTTGGAACTCCCTTCCCTTGGAGGTTTATCTAAGCCCTAGCCTGGGCATCTTCCACAGACAGTGCAAGACCTATTCATTTGGCCAGGGCTTTAACAGGCAGGGATAGATTCTGGGGTGGGATTGGGCTGGGGCTTTATTAGTGTTGTATGGGTTTTATTTTGTATTTGATATTTTTATGATGATGTTACCTGTTCTGAGCCTTCAGGGATATGGTGGGATAGAAACTGAAATAAACAAATTAAATAAATAAAGCTCCTGGACCCCAGTCAAAAGGGACTCTCTGAATGACCCCACAGACCACGCTGCTGTTTCTGGGTTTCCATGACAGATTTTTATTTATTTCATTAAATTTGTTAGCCGCCCCCTCATGCCTACAGCATCTCGGGGCGGCTTACAATATTATAAAACCGATTAACAACAATAAAATCAACAACAATAAACCTAACCCACAACAGTTTAAAAACATCACTAAAACCAACCCCCACCCCACCCTCCCCTCCGAAGGCCTGGGATCTGTGTTCACTGTGTTTTCCCTTTTGACATCAATGGGGGAAAACACAGTGCACACGAGTCTCAGTGGTGCACCAAGCACAGCTACAGCAAAGCAACCTGGCACGCTTTGCACACCTCCATCCGCCAGATAATGCTGTGGCAGATAGAATGGGAGAGAGTTTCTGCCAGTAACAGGAGCACCAACACCACCAACAGGCTGAAAGAACAGCTTTCAGGTTTTAGATTTCCTATGCAACCTCTGAAGTCAGCTCAGTAGTTTCAGCCATGATGTGGTTTGCTGTACCAAGACCTAGGAATTTAAGATCGATCACAGAGCATCGGTGGGGCTGTGGAGGATGCAAGACACATGCTGGGTGACTCTTCTTGGGTTCCGAGAGGGTCTTCTCAAACTGCTGACCCAGGGGTCATTACCTTAAGACTGGTTAGAGTCCTAGTCCTTCCACCCTCTGTCTTGCCCACATGAAACTGGTATGTAAGATACCTGGTAATAATTGATAAGCCCAGAGAAGTGCGCAACAGGTCATAATGATACCTGGTAATAATTGATGAGCCCATAGTGACAGCTTTGCTTCTGAGCACACTCCGTGAAGTTCCATCCATAGCCACAAGCGAGTCCTTCGCAGCCTGATGAGCCAACAGAAATGGTGTCGTTCACATTCCCAGAGGCATCCCGGATCATACAGGAACCTGGGGAGAACACCGCTTCCATTCATTTCTGGTTCCCCTTTCACAGTTTGTTCAACAAATGACCTTTGAAAATTCCCACTCATATAGCCCATTGGCTTGCAGCATTTCAGGTTACAGAGAGTTCCAGAAATTAATTTCCTTGCACTGAGCTAACAGCTTTTGTCAAACATGTTCATATTGCATGGGCATCCACACTGCATTAATAGAAGCTAAATGATCCCTGCCCCCTAGGTTACACTCTTTGGTGTCAGACTCTGTACCGACTGTTCCACAGTTAGTAGCTGGGGTCTGGAAGTAAACATCAGGGAATGGATCACTCCCCATCTATACTCAGAGCTTAATTTGTATCAGGGCTCATCCCTGGCATCTCTATTCATGCCGTGCCATGACTGAGCCCTGGACCCTCCAGATCCTGTCACTGCTGCTGCTCTGCAGGACCCTGACCATGGCTGTATACAGCGTGATGGGACCCAGGACTGGGGATGTGTGGTGCTGCTGCCACCCAAAAAGCTGCTCAGTGGCAAAACACCTGCAGTGCCAAACACCTGATGGGGGCAACACTTGTCCCCTCCCCACACACCCATAGAAGAACCCGCCTCAGCCTCTCCCGTGACAGTATCCATGCATCAGGGGCCAAAGGGTTGGGCTTCTGAGGCAGACCTGAGTCCTAGCACCTCTTCTTCCTTTTTTTTTTTTTTTATAATACAAATCAAGCACTGTCTGTACCCTGCTTGTGTGTACTTGTTTGAAGGCTCTGGTGTAGGGCCACAGTTGGAGACAGGATACTAGGCTGGGTAGGGCATTAGTTTTACCCAGTATAACAGTTCTTATGTCCACTAAGTCGTAGCCTTATGACCAGTGCAACTCTTACGCTAGTGGGTTCTTGCTCACAGGAATAATCCTGTTGTATGAGTAAACAGATCACTGACTTGAGCCAAGGATGCAGCATCCAGTTCGTCACTGGTGTAACAGGACAACAAAGTAGGAATTGTTAGAGTCTCATTAATAAATGGATCTTGAAGGCCAAGTAAATGGTCTCAGCCATCTTCCCAGGCCCTAGCATTGCACACTCCCACTGCCATTCACTATATCATCCTGCCAGATCCCACATACATTCCCTTCTCTTACGTATGGGTGCTGGGAGGTGGAAGGGGGAATGTTTTCAGCCTCTTTGGGCAAGGCCACTTTGGAAATGGGCAGGGGAAAGGGACTCCTTAATCCTTTTCTGATGTGGCCACGTTCCCTTTCTGAGTGTCATGATATCACAGTGCTCAAAGATGGGGTGTGACCATGCTGGAAAGGAGGAGAACAAAGGGAATCCCTGCCCCTTTCTCAGGTGACCACACCCATTTCCTGAGCATCACAGTAAAGGGGCATTCTCATGTCAGAAAGGGGCAGGGCAAAGGGCCTCAGTCCCCGCCCCCTGAATTTGATTCTGTAGGGCCTCTTCTCTCTTTCTGGCCTCAAGAATCAGAGTGGCTGTCAGAGACATATAGCACTAGGGCACCTTGTGCACAATGATTACAGAGAGCTGAGATTGCCCCATCCCTAGCAAACACGGATGCATGTCATTGACCACAGACACTTTATAGCATGGCTCCTCCCCATCACCTTCCATTGATTCATTCTATGGTATGTTACCTACCAATTGTAGCAGAAATCACCAGGTAGGATATTGTAGTCCAGAATATGGACATCAAGGTGCCTTTAGGAATAGCAACTGCAGGGTCCTATGCAAGGAAATTAGACAAACACATTCCATGGGCACCACAAAAACCCTAGGGTTGCCACCTCCCCATGTTTCATCCCAAGACAATGGATTTTCACTCTAGGCTCTGGAGGGGAAGCCCAAATTTCTCCATGTCAACCAGAAGCACCCGTGGTTAATCTAGAGAAATGTGGCTTCCAGGGGTGGCCATGTCAGAAAAAAGGCAGTCATAGGAAATTTCTAGTCCCCTTTCTGACATGGCCCTGCCCCTGGAGTTCCATCAGACAAGGAGTGTGACAACCTCTTTGCCCCACCCATTTTCTGATGTGGTCCTGCCCCCTGAAGAGCATTGTGATGTCATGATGCTCCATACAGGGTATGGTTACACCAAAAAGAAGGGTGACAGGCCTTTTTGCCCCACTCCTTCGACATGGTTCTGCTCCCTCTGGGAAGATGGGCAACACACTACAAAATGCCCTTTCATTTTTGCAACTCCGTGAAAAGTAACCAATAACCACAGCACAAATTTCCATATTCCAGAGACTGGATTTGATCACCCACTGAGCACTCTTTAAAGCCCCCGTGTTTCCAGGTGTGGGGGGAAGTGAGTTTAGGAACTGGTGTAGGATGGGAAAAGGTATTTTTTTATTATTATACTGAAAATCATTGGAGGGGTGTGGCAAGAGGCTTGCCAGGAATACCTCATGGCAGGATTAGCTCCTGCGTTAGCCAGCACTCTCACCATTAGCTTATGCGCTGTCACTGCATTTTCTTATTGAGCTCAGTTAGGACTACCTGAGAAAGGGGAAGACTTCAGAAGGGATGGTTGGGAAGGACAAAAACAGAACCTGCTAGGAGCTAGTGTGGAAGTCTCAGGATTGCTTGTGAGCACCAGGGAAGAGTGGATACTCCCAAGGGATGAAGGCGAAGGGGATAGTATTGTATGAGAAAAGAAGCGTGCAGCTCAGGCTCCCTTGAACCGGTGACCCCATGGCAGGTGCTAATTCAGCAACTAACAGCACAATGGTGTGATCCTGTGGGGACTCAGACACCTCAAGAGCCAACTTGATGCATACAGCAGTCCTGAGAAGCACAAAGTGATTTTTCCAAGATCACCCAGGAAGTCAGTGATAGAGTGGGAACTGAGCCTGGGTCTCCCAGTTCCCAAGCCAAACCCTAATGGCTGGGCAACAAGCTTCCCCTTGTGGTGCTGGACCAGGCAGGGATAGTAAAAAAAAACCTACCTTCAAATCACCTGAAATGTTGGCTCCAGCCAAGATGCCAGTTGCTGAGGGGAAGAAGATGGAAAACAAGCTAAAGAAGCTGCCATCAGGTCCACGCCAGTGCGGCACGAAGTTCTGAGCAAAAATATCAGCTGGAAGGGAAGGAGTTAAAGACAGTTTCCTATCAATTTGCAGGCTCTGCCGTCATTTCAATTAGAGGTTGTTCTCAAAAAAGATTATTGAGGGGGGGAGGGGGGGAACATGATTACAGTTTTCAAATATGTAAAAGACTGCTCTAAGCTAAATGATGTCCAGTTGTTCTCTCTGGCTACTAAGGACAGAATTGGAAGGAATGGGCTTAAAGGAGAAAAGATTTAGATGAGACATTTTAGATGAGATGAAATTTTAGATGAGATGAGAAATTTTGTGCATGATTGGTGAAAAACACGCGTGTTTTAATGCTCATTTAAACACCTAAACCATTTTAAATGCACATTTGCTGTGATCATGTAAAAGCCAAAACCGTTTTGAATGTGGTTTTGTCTGATTCCAAATTGGTTTTGAGCCCCTTTGATGATTGGGGGATGCCAAAACCAGTTTTAAAAAATGTGCATTATTTAAATCCACATTTAGAAAACCACATTAAAAGTGTCTCATCTAAAAGCATCCTTAGTCTAAGCATTTGGAAGAATTTTCCATTGATCAGGACAGCTAGGCACTGAGGAACAAACTGCCAAAGGAGGTTCTGGAGGCCCCATCACTGAAAACCTTTAAAAATAGGGGACAGACAGACAACTCGCGGGGATGGTGTAGGTATAGTGAGTCCTGCTTAATGGTAGGAGGGCTGGACTAGACAATCCTCGGGCTTCCTTACAGGCCCATGTGATTTATTGTCATGATTGCTATCTGGGGTCAAGGAACCATACCCAAGTCTCAAAATGGGGTCCACATAGTCCAGAAGTTTGGGAACCTCTGATATTGATGGTGTTAAATTTAAGGGCAATAATATCAGAACTGGCAGCTAAGAAGCCAAACTATTCCTAAAAGACCCAGCAGAAAGTGCTGTGGTAATTTTAAAAGGGTTATCAGCTGTGGAAGGCAACGGCCTAATTCAGAAAGTAGCGGTACCAACGAGGGGGGACAGCTATTCTAGATTTGATCCTGATCAAGAGAGAAGAGTTGGCTGACAATGCAAAGATGTTGGACAGATTTGGTGAAAGGGCCTGTGACTGAGTTCAGAATTATTAGAAAAGGACAGCAAGTAAGCAGAAGAATTAGGATGTTACATTTTTTAAAAGCTGATTTCAACATACTTAGTGAGATTCTGGGAAGGTTCCCATGGATTGAAAATCAACAGGGAAAAGGAGCTTGGGAGGGTTGGCCGACTGAATGACAAGGGTAGTAACTGGATAGAGGCCCTCTATGTGGACATTTTCTTACCAGAACTGTGATTATTACTCTTTGAGATTAGGTCTACAGTCACTCCTCTTAGGATGCATTCATGTGAACATTTTCTCCCAGCTTTTCAATTTTTTACATGCAATTGTAATCACCTGTTCCCTCCCTCACTTTAGAAGTTACCCTCTGTGATGCTGCTGCCAGGTGAAAGACAAAATGGAAAGGACACACAGCCTTGTCCCCCAAATACATGACTCTGGGTGTTTTCAGACATGACGCTAACCACAC
The DNA here is from genome assembly GCA_003113815.1 of Sphenodon punctatus. Taxonomy (NCBI): domain Eukaryota; kingdom Metazoa; phylum Chordata; class Lepidosauria; order Sphenodontia; family Sphenodontidae; genus Sphenodon; species Sphenodon punctatus. The sequence goes on from QEPC01011631.1 coordinate 192,279, forward strand.
TTGAACATTTTTTATGCATGTTACAGGGCTGCATAGGGCAGCAATACAGCCCTGCAACATGCATAAAAAATGTTCAAGTGTGATTAAAGTGTGGTTAGTGTCATGTCTGAAAAAACACCCTATGTGATGCAGGCAGGCTGACAACAGGATTAATCCTTTCCTACGTTATGAAAATGCACATGATGGAATAAGCATGATTGTTAAGCCTTGGTTTCTGAGTTAAACACACATTACAACTGCGGTATCCTACAATGTAACCTGGTCACATGTTTTTTAAAAAGTGAGGGAAAGAGATTTTTGTGGATTTAGCATTGTGTGTGAATGCAGCCTTAGTCTTCAGTCATCTTGGTCCTCAGTCTAAGAAACTAAGGGGGAAAACTTCAACACATCTTAGTTCTACAGGGGGGCAGGGGGGGATTTACAGGGGGGCAGAACCCATTCCCCCATGTCTCTCCTTAGCTATGGGCCTGTATCCCAATTAGAGGAGAAAATAGAAAAGTTTCCAAGAGACTAATGTGGCTGTACCAAGAGCTTCTTAAGGATCTGAAAACTCCAAAGGAAAGTTACAGAAGTGGCAAATAGAAATCCTAAATAGGATGAATATAAGAGAGTGGTGCAGGAATGCAAGAACAGGATAAGGAGGTCAAAGCCCAGAACGATCTGTGGCTAGTGAGGGATTTGGGTTCTATAAGTATATTAAAGCAAGAGGAAGATAGTCGAAAGTATTGATCCACTGTGTAATGCAGAGGGGAGAGCTAGTAACCAATTAGAGGGCTGAAGTATTCAATGCCTACTTTACTTTGGTTTTCACACAAAAAAGGCTGATTGTGACCAGTTCATGACATTAAAATTGAGGAGGAGTAACTAGAGAAGCAGATTGGAATACACACTAGGAAGAATGGTTATCCATAGTCACAACTGGGCACCTTTCGGCAAAATAAACAGGCCCTTTACACTGATAGGGTCGTGGTGTTTCATGTCATGTAGCACTCCTTCCTATTGGGCCTCCTATAAATCAGCACAAGCCCCTCCCAAGTGCCCGTGCTAGCTGCTGGTAGGAACCTACTTCTGTAACTGAAGAATCCCTTTGCTTGCTTCTCCTCCGAGGCTGGGATCAATGTCCACACAATGTAATTTACAAACGAGACCATGATGACTAGGAAGAAGAGGATCTGTGCCTGAAAGGACCAAAACAATCCAGATGATGATGAGTGCTGTCACCAAAATTCTGTCCCATGGGGCACTCAACTGACAATGGCATTTGATCATGTTCTGTTCCTACGCCACATGCACACAGCCACCCCGAGCTGCAGCTGCCCCGAACTGCAGTGTCAGGAGGGGGGGGTGGGTTATCAAGTTTTAATTAATTCATGAATTAATTCATTAAATTAAATAAAAATCCCCCCCCCCCAAATGCATCTGGAAAGCTGGACTGTAGGCTTGCCGTGCTTTGGGAAATTCTAAGGAGCACCTGAAAGACAGAGCCTCTTACCTTGGCTTCCCACTCCATTCCAGCCAAGGAAATGCCAAGCAGCACGGTTACAGTGATCACCCCAATGATGCGGATGTCGTTCGTGGGATCTACCATGGATGAGCTATACTCCTGAGAAAGGAAATGCAAGTCACCTGCCTGCATGTCCAGAAGGTGGGGATGGAGCTGAGTGGGCACCAGGTAGTGGATTTATAGGGGTGCTACTCCTCCAGCTTTGAGCTTTCCCCCCCATGGTTAGCCAGGGTGGGGGCAGGGTTGTATTGGAAAGTGGGGGTGGGCGGAGGTAAGAGGCTCTCCTGTCTCCTTTTCCAATGTGGTCTTATTCCCTATGGAGCATCATGATGCCATGATAATCCAGAGGGGGTGTGGCCATGCTGGAAAGGGATGGGAGAATCCCTTTACCCCAGCCTCTCTCAGTGATCACCCCAATAATCTGCTCAGTGTATCAAGACAGGTAGTATAATTCTAAATAACCTCAGCCAGAATCCACACACCACTTACTCCACAGGGCTTCAATCGGACTCCTCCAGAGTAAGTGCTTTGCAGATTGCCTCGGTGCCTGTCCTGAACCCGGCAACCCTGACACATGACCTGTGGGCATAAACGGAATAAATGGAGGAAAGGGCGTGGGACTATGGAAGATGGAGACTATCCCAGCCCCACCTCCACTGAAATCACAGGAGGAGGAGGAGGAGAGCTACTGGTAATGAAAATACAGGTGGAAGAGCAGCAGAGAAGAAACCTTAAAACCACAGGGGTTTCCACAGAGTGATTTGTGCCATGGGGGTAACCCTTTGAAAAGGGGTTCTGTATTATACTCCATTACAGCGCATTTCATTATCCAGCTTCAAGGGGTTACAATGGGGCCCTTTCCACAGCTTTTAAAGCCAGAGTTCCACGATGCTTTGAAACCCCCCACCATTCCTAGCTTACCAGTTAAGCATGCCTGTGAGTCCCATTGATTTGGGATGGCCCAATAGATTATGAGATAATAAATAATAATAGATTTCATTTCTATCGCACCCCCCCTACCACTAAACGGGCCCTTCATAAAGCCACATAATAAAATACAACAAAACAATGTACAATCTGTTAAAAAACAAATTTAAAAGGGGAAGGTAAAGAGGGAGGACAGATTACATTAAGGGGAACCTGCAGTGGGTCCTAAAAGCACCTGGAGAATAATTAAAAAAAAGTCTTCAGGTGGTGTTTGAAGGGGAGAAGGGGAGAACTAAGATGAACATCTGGAGGGGGCGAGTTCCACACTCAGTGGCCCAATTGCCCACCAACGTAAGATGCAATGGTGTGGTCTCCAAACAGCAGAAGATTTCTGAGCGCAGATAACCATCAGGGCAAGGTTCCAGAAGCAGGTCTTGAATACAGCCAGGGCCTAGACCATTCCGGGCTCTGGAAACCAGTAGTGCAATTTTCAATTTAATCTGCTGCTCTACAGGCAGCCAATGCAGAGAATGCGGGGCATGTGCAATGTATATGGTCATGGCTGCCCATCTCAGTAAGATCCAAGGACAACTTAATATCTGGGAGACAGGAAGACAGGACAAATGTTCTCAGGGTGGCTCTGTAGGGGGCTGGCTTTGAACCAGTGCTCGGGACTCTGGAAGAAGTGGCTCGTTCTGCTGTATTACCAGGACAGGTTGGGCACAGGCTTTCCCACATGGGACTGCTATGGTGGCCACACCCTTAAGTCTCCTGACCGGTCTTGTCCGGGTCTCATTCCTTGCTCTACCCAGCATCCTGATTCTCTGCCACCTGCCAGATAAAGGTTGGCTAGCGGTAGCAAGAAGTTGAGAGGATCATCTGGTCGTGTTGCCCTCTCTGTTCTGTGCTCTGCTCTGCATCTGCACCGTCTGCTTTGTCCCCCATCCACCCTGTTACAAATCTGCTCTAGAACCCACTTGGCTCCAACCCTGATCCTGCTCCACCCTGGCCACAATCCCGCACCCAGTCGATCAGTCGGGACAGACCGTACCTTGAAATAATTCAGATTCCTTACCAAAAGCAAGTCGCGTACAGTTTCTGCGAAGCCCACTGTGTGCATGGCCACTGCCACAGCATTGGCAAAGGCAAATATCAGACCAATAGAGCCACCCAATTCTGGTCCAAGACTTCTTGAGATAAGGAAATACGTTCCACCTAACAGATACAGGAAACACCTCACTGTGTAAACAGTCAATAATGTGTAGTATCATCTCAGGAGGCCACAGGGATTCAAGAGTCACATATTTGAATATTCTGCATTCTACGTAAGGGGTGTGTGTGTGTAAGGGACACATCACCTTCAGTCATAAGGGGCCAGAGTTAATGATGGGAATGTACCCCAATCTTGGTGGAGGATGGGTCCCCACTACCATTTTTAAGGTGATGAGTCAGCAGGTAAGGATGTATCCACACTCACTTAGAATTCTTGTTACTCTACTGGTCCTGCTTGCAAAAAGTGAACTGTAAGTAGGACACCTTAGACTGTAGCAGAGGTGGGGAACCTCTAAATCATGGGCCAAATCTGGCCCACACCTCTTTTTTTATTTGGCCACTTGCCAATTCCTGAATCTGGCTTGTGGACCCAACCCCATCCCTCAAAAACTGAAGGAGTGAGCTACCGGGAGGGGAGCAGAGATGAGGACATGTGCTCAAGGACAGGGGAGGATGGATCCATTGCATAGATCCATGATCTGGATCCTCTCCTTCCTTATGCCACCCTAAGCACACCCCTTGTGCACCCCCAATTCCAATCGAGTCAACAGGTCTTGTACTCATTTTTAATGTGGCCCATGTAAGGGAAAATGTTCCCCCTACTGGTATATAAGCAGAGCCCACACCTGCCCACACCCAGTATACACAAAATGACAGCAGAGGGTTGTGAGGAAATAAACAAGCAGCAGCAATGACCAGTGGATGGTGAGACCCTATGGAACGTACATTGCCTTGGCTCTGTGCATAATGCTACCTGATTTCACTTTGCCATTGGTAGAGATGGCCGAGATGGAAAGACCCGTTACAGTAGTCACTGTTACAGACATCAAGATGATCACCCACGTCAATGCTGCAGAGAAACAAAGTTGTTTTCACTTTATTGAAGAGCGCCACAGGGCATTTTTAGACACATACTTTTTTCACCCTGACTTAAGAATTCAGGTTCTGAAAACTCCCGCATGGGGAGCTTAGATTCTCCGCCCCCACCGGAGGTTGCCCAGGTGCCATTGCAAATAGTGGCACGGGCAACTGGCATACATCTTGAGAAGCGAACTTGGTAAGTCCCCAATATTAGAGGACTTACCAAGTCCGCTTCTCAAGAGATGCGGGAGTTGCCAGTGCCACTGTTTGCAATGGCACGCAGTTGACTACCAGGGGGTGGGCCGGGGTGGTGGTGAGGGGACGGGAAGCGTCTAACCTCCCTGTGCTGGAGTTTGCAGAACTCAGACTCTTAAATCCGGGTGAAAAAAGTGTGTGTCTAAAAATGCCTACAATGTCACTCTGCGACAGGAATCAGGACTTGAACCCAGATCAGCAGCAACTCTGACCAACCCTGTGCCTGTCCAGCACATTGCACCTTGCCTAGTACTGCCACACCTGTCTTTAGAAAGCCAACCTTATTGGCCCATGGCCATGCCCTTTCCTTGCAGTATTCCTGATTGGTTACACTGAGTTTGCTTTCCCTTTGGCCACCCTGAGCTATATAAGGCACCAACAGGAAACAAAAATTGTTTGTGCAAAGTGCTTTTACCTGGCTTTGGCTGCGTGATCCTGGTTTCCTGTTCCTGAGCCTGCCTTAGATCCTACCTCTGGATCTAGCATGACTTGGTTTGGTTTCCAGACTCTCACTCAAGCTCTGACCTCTTGACTCCTCATAGAATCATTGGTCTGGAAGTTACCTTGAAAGGGCATTTAGTCCAACCTCCTTTCCTTAAGCAGGACCAACTGTACCTAGGCCATCCTCAAGAGGTGTCTATCTAACCTGTTTTCAAAGGCTCCACAACCTCCCTTGGGAATCTATTCCACTGCCTAACTGTCCCTGTGGTTAGAAAATCCTTCCTAAATTTAAGCCAAATCTTTTTTCCTTCAGTTTAAGCCCACTAGCTCTACTCCTATCTTCAGTGACCCCAGCAACAACTGGGGATCATATTTGGAAAACAAGAATGCCACACACATCCTTAATCTTTTTTCCAGGCTATACATTTCTAACTCCTTCAAACAGGGTCTAGGCCTATTGCTTTTTACTCTACGCTAATACTTTCTATATTATTTCACAGTGAATATGGGTGCATGATTATTTCAGAGTACAAAGTGCTTCACAATCCTTATCTAGTTCACCTTCACATCACCCCTGTGAGGTAGATCATTATTATTCCCATTTCACAGAAAGGGAACTGAGGCTGAATTTTAGAGTGACTTTCTAAGGCCACCTGGTGAGTTCATGTCTATGAAAAGATTGGAATCCTGTTTCCCGGGTCCACGTTCAACACTTTTTCCGTTGGTGTTCTGACTTCGGTTCAATAGCCTGCCCTGTCCCAGGCTGGCTGCTGTGTCCTTACACATATATCCATACTGTTCACTATGTGGAGAGAGGGCCCATAGGGCCACCACGCATAAAATCAGTGAGTAAGTTTAAATAGTGGGAAATGCCTTTTTCTACACAGGGATAAGAGAAACAGGCAGAGATAGCGTCAGTGATCATGCTACGTGGCAACTTGACACTGCATCAGGAATGGGCAGGAATGAAAAACAGAGATGGGGGATGTACCCCAACACAGTGTGACACACCCCCACCTTGGATGGGCCACACATCTGGAAGAGATGTGGGCAGCCCAATGCCTCTGTATGAGCCATGGACTCATACAACTGGAAGGGGTCTCAAAGGTCACTGAGTGCAGCCCCCTGCCCTGAGGCGGGATCCACGAGGCCTAAGCCATAGCTAACAGATATTAATACAGCCTCTTATTAAAAGTCTCCAGCAAATGAGATTCCATAACGTCCCTTGGCAACTTGTTCCATTGCCCATCTCTTCTTAGGACATTTTCCCTAACATTTAACCCAAAACCACTTTCTTACTATTTAAACCTACTGCTTTTTACCGTACTCTCTGTAACAATGGAGAACTATTATTCTCCACCTTCTTTATAGTTAGCAACGTAAATATTTGAAAACTAATCATGCCCCCCCCCCCCAAAAAAAAAGAAAATCTTCTCTAGGCTAAACACACCCAGTTCCTCCAGCCTTTCCTCTTTATCTTGCATTCAGGGCTCTTTATCATCTTTCTGTTCGTCTCTGGTTTGCCACATCTTTCTTAAAAGATGGTGCCCCCATAGTGGGTGGAGGACTCCTGCTGAGGCTTACCCAGGCCAGAGTAGAGTGGTGCTATTGCCTCCCAGTAATATCCTAATTCCACCCTCCTCATACAGCTCCCATCTTCTTCCTTCTTCCTGTCCCTTAGACTGTGAGCACTATAGATTGTGCTGTATAGCAAAAGGCACATTGTCAATGCTCAACAAATACAGGTAACATTAATACCAATCACCACCACAGGAAGTGCAGAGACTGCAGCTGTACCTACCGATTCCTGCCTGTGCAGTGATCCAGGGTAATCGCAGATACAGAATCACTCCCCAGATATTAAGCATGCAGCGAATCTAGATGGGGAATGGAATACTTTTCAAACAAATCAAAGCTATTTGCTTCCTTGGCAGACTTAACTAAACATGGCATCAATCAGGAGGGAATTGGCAAATAAACTAAGACCACAATCCACAAACCACAATGGGGTTACTTTGAACTAAGTTGTTTGTGGATCATGGCTAGCTGTTTGTGATTCCTGAACATGGCATGGGGCTAATTTATAGATGTCCCAGCCCCCCAACCATGCATTGTGCAGGGCTAATGGAGCAGGAATTATTGATGAGACTTCCCCCCACCCATAGCCCCTATTCACAAGCACCCTCTTCCCATAGGATACACATATCTGACCCCTCCCCCATGTTCTAGTCCCTTGGGCAGCAACAACTCACCATCACCCCTTTGATCCATCCAAAGCGGACAGGCTCGCCAGGAGGCTTTTCCTCCCCTTCGCCCCCGTCTTCCTCAGATACTCCTTCTGCCAGGCAGTTGCTTCTCTGGGGCTCATACGCAGGGCCATGGAGATGGTTACTCTCCTGCTGAGAGAGCAGATGGGAACCAGGTCACACCAGGGCAGGGCAGGGCAGCAGCAAGGGAAAGGATACAGGGATACAACATTTTAAGGGTGTCTCAGTTCCATCAAGTTTCAATGTGATCTAAACTCCTAAGTGCTTATATCACTTTTAAAAATGGACCTTAAGTGCCTACGTGACTTTTGAAAATTCTACCCGATGCTTAGGAATATAATGGGTTTCCTCAGCACTTGGATGCCCAAGCATCTACCAGAAGCAGTTTAAGACCTCCTATTTGGCCAGGCATTTGGTGTCGGGGTAGGCGTTGGTGAGGGGGTGGTGTTTTGAGATGCAGGTTACATTTATATTGGATTTTGTTTATGTTTTGTAACCCACTCTGATCCCTTGGATAGGGTGAGCAATAAGCAAACAAGCTTCAGCCAGTCGTATCTTTCTCTTCAGTGTCACAAGGGTACTAAGGGGAATAGGGTGCTAACAACTTTACAGAGTGGGCACTCTCATCCCTGTACAGCAGCCAGCATCTGGGGACCCACAAGTCTCAGCTGAACAGTTCAAAGCATGAACAGAATGTAATCATTAGCAGCTAAAATGGAAAACTCAGAGTTCCAGCCTTCTTGAAAATGGAACTGGGAGGGAAAAGCCTTTCACAGTTACTGAGCGCAGCGCTTTTAAGCTAAAGCCCTACATACTGGACCAAGCCCAATGGGATCCAAGGGGTCCTGCCCATGTTCGGGTCAGTGGTCTTCCCAGGCTGCTTTCCCACGAACTGCTTTCGTGCCGTGGGAGCACACGCTGTTCAAATCTAGTGCAGGTCCCTTCTCGTGGGAAAGTAGGAATTAGCTCTCCCACCAGCAAGCTCGTGCAACGGACAGGGCAGGATTTAACTACTTTTGTCCGTTGCATAAGCTTGCCAGCTGGAGAGCCGCATTTCCTATTTGCCCATGAGATGGGAGCTGTGCTAGATTTGAATAGGATGAAAGCAGCTCGTGGGAAAGCAGCCTCAGACCAGGGCCGGCTTCCTGTGGGCAGGAGGCCCCATCCTCACAGAGCACTATGACATCATGGCATATGGAGGGGCAGGGCCATGTCAGGAATGTTTTAACCCCACCCTTTTCCTGACTTGCTCCCAAACCCCCACAGAGCACCATGACATCATGGTGTTCTATGGGGTAGGGTATGTCAGAAAAGGGGAGGAGTTAATGCATTCCCCTACCCCGGTCTTGGCATAGCTCCACTCCTGCCGAGTGCCGTGATGTCCCAGCGCTCTGTGGGAATAGATCCACTTCCATTACATTAGTCCTGGATGCAGAAGAGCCTGGTTGTTTTGGGACCAAGCTCCGGCCTGATTTTCAAGCCTAAGCAGGACTGTATTTTAATCTATAAAACACAAGGTCTGGAGGCATCCAAGCAGTGTGTATGAATTCAGAGCAGAAATCCCATTGATGCTGAACAGGGCTCATGCTCCTAAGTTACACAGGCTTGGGGCCTGCTATCAACCACCACATGATGGTGTGGCCTCCTAACACTCCTTTGATGCCATCGTCTCATTCTCCAGTATCTTAGCCTCCATCTTCTAAAGAAAGGGTAGATCTCTAGCTGCAGCACAGGAAACCGCAAAATATAAGCAACCAGGAATGGACCCAGGGATGTGCTATCTGTGTTGGGGCCCCCACAGGGGTCTCCCAATAAGCGTGGCCTGTGAATAAACTCGAAACGACAGAATTGTGGAAAGTGCTGGCATAAAATACTGGCCCACAAGGCTTCAAATGTAGAAAGCCCCAGTCTGTGGAGGGCCCGTGGTGATTCAGAAAGGGAGCTATGGCAATTTGGGAGGAGACTCATGCCTTGCATGGGGTTTCAACTTCCCTGGATTGTAAAAGCACAGGGGCTTGCAGAAGACACAATTACCATCCATAGATCCCAATGGCACCACCACAGTTTTGGTTCTGACTTACTACCTGGCAGCAGGACACCTGAACTACCAATGGAAACTACTTGCAACTATCAAAGGCCTTCAATGGGACTCTTCTAGAGTAAATTGTTTGAGGATTGCAGCATTTGTCTCATGCTTGGGAACAATAGAGCACTTGGGGCAGATGAAGAATTTTTAGGGTCCTGGGCTCTCAGACGATTGCTCCAACCACCACCCATGATGGCAAAATGCCAATATTAACTCTAACTAAATAGGACAAAAGTCACAAGTGTAAGAACGAATTGCATTTATTATATTCCAAATGACTGGCTTCTTTCAAGATTTAAGAGTGGGAAAATCGTGTACAATATCATCAAAGTCCACTTGTTGTACCAGTTTGAATTTCTTACTGCATCGGTTCTTTGCTGACTGTTTCAACGGTGACCCTCCCGGCGGTTCAGTGCCATCTTGCGCAGGTGCACTACATGTAAAAGCATTTTGCACATGTGCAAAAAAGAATTTTGCATAGCATGCATACACAAGATGGCATTGCTCTGGGGAAGGTGGGAAACAAGACCGAGTTCTGATCTTGGTCCAACAGAAGAGTTTTCACCAGACCAGGACTGGAGTGGGAGAATCTGTCAGACAGAATCCATCTGAAGATTCAGTTTCAGCCCTACATCCAAGTCTTCCCTGCAAACACACAAGCAGAAACAGAGTAATGGATGCATTCTTTCTTTGACATACAGCTGAACCCTTAGCAGTCCAAACAAATCCTGAAATTATCATCAACGTTACTCCACAGTGCAGGATCGCTGCCAGATCTACCAGCATAACAGTTTTCTCACTGTCATCAGACTCTGGCTTGTTCTTTTGCAAGTTACTCTCTCTAGCAACTCTAGCTGTTCACCCAGGCCTTTGGGGAGGGGGATGGGTAGTTGAATTTTTTATCTCCCCCATCCTAACTGGTTTTATATCCCAGGTTCTGTTTATTTTGAATGTTTTGGGAATGATTTTTAATATTTTGCAATAATTTTATGTGTTTTAGACTGTTTATATTGTGGTTTTGTGACTGGAAGCCGCCCCGAGCTGTGTTCAGGAGGGGCGGGGTAAAAATGAAATAAATAAATAAATATTTATATTGCTGGAAGTATCAGCTGCACAGCAAGGTTCAGACAAACAGTGGTTCTCAAATTTTTGAAAGCCACGCCTCCACTTCCTCTCACCTGTGGTAGTTGTGGTCCCGCCCTCGCCACACACTCATAAATACAGTGTGCTCCCTCTCTGCCTTTCCCCTTCACACCCTACTGCTGATTCCTCTCTCCCTCCTTCTTGTCATCTTGTTAATTTAGATATATGGGGTATGCATTTTGTTTTCATTATTATTATAACAAAAATGAAAATTTATGTTTTCTTTTTTGTTATTGTAATAAAGAAAATGAAGAATAATAATGACAAAAACAAAAATGAAAAAAAAAATAGTTTTCAAAATAATGGGGAAACACTGAAAAGCATATTTCTGGATATAAAATTTTTGTTTCTATTCAATTCTGTTGAAACATTGGGAGATTATACCCCCAGTGGAGGGCACTATGTGTACTTAATTTTGGAAAGTTTGGTCAAAGGGAACTGATTTTATAAGCAATTGAATGTTGTGATTTTAAGAAAATCCTGGCTATAACATCTTTATCTTCCATCCAATTTGCATAAAACCTGGCAAGCTTATGATCTTTCCTGGGAGTAACATTTTTATATTCCATCCTGTTTACAAGACATTTGGCATGAATGTATCCCACATCTTCCCTGTTATCTCTGCCAAATAACAGGAAAATTTGATAAAGGGCACCAATTTTATAAGCAATTGGAATTATCCCCTTGAAGACCTTATTCAGACAAATAACAGCACATGCAGTGCCAGTCAGAGGCAGGCACCTGAGGGGGAGGGAGGCTGTAGGAGGGAGAATGGGGAGCAACCCCAACAGACTGACAGACACATTCACTGGCCAATTATTGCATGCTTCCAGCTTTACAGGATCAATCAGTGGTGACTGTGAGGCAGGCATAGGGGGCGGCCCTGAGGCGGGCATAGAAGGGACATAACTGGGACTTTGGGGATAGCATCCCAGCAATCAGGAGACATAGTTTACACATCCAGGCTGTCCAGTTATCATCACAATCACATCCTGTGGCACCGTGACAGAGAACATCAGAAAATCTCTATTGGCTCTTTCCTAAACAGATGCTTCAAACTTCCCGGTAACAAGTCAGGAAGAGAAGTTGGGGTGGTCACAGAACAGAATGAGGATATTTGGTTGACATTTCTACTGGCCAGTTAGCATCACAAACAGATCTTATACCACAGTGAGAAACATAAGAGAATACCTGGCATAGCTCATTCTCTGCATATGCTGTACAGGCTTTTAAAATTGGGACCCTTTATCACGTTTCCAATATTTGGCAGAGATGATCCTGAAGGTGTGCGATACAGCTCTGCCAAATTTCATTTACACTGGTTGGACTATAAGGATGTTACATACATACATTTATAAGTTAGTTACTTATACCACCAGGACTGTTTATCCAATCCTTCTGAAAGTTTGCATAGATAATAGACTTGGGGAGAGGTATAACCTTGCCAAGTTTCATCCACATTAGATGGGAGACAAAGAAGTTACAGCCAGGAATGTAGATGCAGATTTTTACAAAATAACATAACTGCTTATAAAATCGGATTACTTTATACAATCTATCTGAAATGTAGTTGTCTTCCATTGAAGGTATAATCTCTCTAAGTTTCATCCAAATATAATCAAAAACGAAAATGTTACAGCCAAAAATGTTTTTCCATTGAAACCAATGGAAATCAAAAATGAAAGCAAAAACAAAAATGAAATTTTGATATTTATGAAAATGAAAGATTTAAATAATAAAAACAAAAATCAACATGGGTCCCTGATGTACACCTGTGTTAGATATTCCCTTTAGATCATTCAGAATAGAGGTAGGTGTTTGCACGCTGAGGTCCCACTAGTGCTCCCCAGAACTCCTTCTGCTCCCCCCACCCCAGGGCCCATCCCCCAGCTTGAGAACACTTCAGAATAACTTCCCTGACTATTACTGGGTCCTGGCTTCTCTTCCTGAAAGTCACTCTTTCCACTTACTCTGTTTTGTACATTATCAGATACGCACTCTGCCAAGCCAGATCCAGGTCCACTGTGACCTTCATCTGCTTCAGCTTGTGTTTTCTGTGGTTTGGGGGGGAGGGGGGTGGTCTTCCCCAAAGAGCCACTTCTGTCATTTCCTTTTCTTGTTTCTGTTTTTTCTTATCATTCCCACATAAATATCACTTCATTTGTGTGTGTGTGTGTGTGTGTGTGTGTGTGTGTGTGTGTACACACAAAAGAGAATGTTTACTGCATGTTTTTGCATAAGCTAGCTACTTGTACTACAAATTAATGACTAGCAACTAGTAGAAAGCACTGGAGGCCATGGAATAACCTCACTATAGTCAGGGGAACAAATAGGATTTTCTTAAGGGGGAGGGGGCGTTGCCCTCCACATGGACTCCCACATCAGCTCTCTTCCCTGTGCCCCCAAACCAAGGTGGCAGTGAGGGAAGCTCTCCTCTCCACTATCATAACATCTGCAAAGTCTCATCCAGTTGTGCTGTTCTTTCCCAAGCTCTCAATAAATGTTTCCATATCGAGAATCAGTTCTAAAGAAAGGGGAAAGGTGTTTGGCACCTCTGCGGCATCCGACCCATACCATCCCACAGAGAACATGATACTCTCTCCCCTCAGGTTATATACCTTATGGAGCACCAATTCGGCAAGGTTGCAACCCTTCCAAAAAGCTGCGAAAGTCTATTTTGCGCAGAAGTCAGGAACTAAATGTCAATTGTCTCACCTCTGGTTGAGCCCCACACCTTTGGACGCCAAAATGTTGCTGTCATTCAACAGCTCAGGGTCCCAAAAAGGCCAGAGAAACCTAGAGTGAGACACGGTATGCCCGATTTGCAGATTGATACAAGATTTTAATGCAAGATAGACCTAAATCATACAATACAATGATACTTTGCAGAACCCCCAGAGTCAGTTTCTCACCCTGCGGGCCGTGCTGCAGGAGAGGCACTGTCAGGTCCTTCAGCAGATGGCCAGTCCGAAAGGTCCTGCTGGATCAAGATGGAGTGAAACGCGCCAGCGTCTTCGAGCCTTCTCCTTTTTATATCCTTACTTTACATAACTTGTTGACGACTTGTTATTTTGCAGCCAACAATGGACAGTCCAGGTGTTTTCCCTAAAAACATTGGTTCTCCCTGGATTCTCACGTGTGTTTTAAGCATTAATATGATTGACAACACTATTGATAGTACAATAATACAAGCTATCAGTTTAAATAAGCTAAAGTGATATATGAGCGGACATGATATGTACTTGGCGCTGATAGGATGCAAAACATCCTTTATAATTAGTAAGAATCCACGTCAGGCCTTGATTACCAGAGTGGGGAACTTTCTGGTGCTCTCCACTTTCTCACAGGCACCCAAGTGCAAAACATTCTTGCAATAATATTTGATCGGCCAAAGTCTGTTATTTTGTTGCAAACAGTCTGCCCTTTGCTGGCAAAGAAAAAGGCCAAACTTAGCCATAGTGAGGACTCATGTCAAGGCTCAAATACAGGCCTGCGCCAACAGGGTCACCGGGAGCACATAACACCGGTGCTTCAGAGTCTGTACTGGCTGCCAAGAGAGTTCTGGGCACAACTGAAGATGCTACACTGCAATTAAGCTTTGTTCTCAAGCTTATTTCAAGCTGGCTCTGCCAAACCTCCATCAGTCTCTCCAGCGTGCTCCATGCACATGGAAGGGGGAATGTTAGCAGGCCTACAAGAGAACTTAACAGGGGTATTATAATGGGCTTCCAAGAAAGGGTTACCTAGGTATGTTATGGCAGTAGCTGAACATTAAAGTCATTCATTCATTCCAAGAAAGGAGGCAAAAGTATAAGAACTTTCTCTCTCAATATACATTAAAATATTATTAGTAAAATAATAATTGCAAGTAACATCTCTGTGCATAAAATACCAGTCTCTCCAGAAACTGACTTGGCTAGACGTTAGGTGATGGAAGAGCTGGAGCCTCCCAACTACCAAGATGTATCAGGGCCCCAAATTTCTCTCCAAGGGTCTGGCTATTAGGGACCCACACTGATGCTGCCTACATAATTATTTTATTTTATTTTATTTTATTTATCCTGCCCTATCCCCTGAGGCTCAGAGCAACTCACATCATTTAAAAAATATGAATTCAAAATAAAACCCATAAAATACTAAAAATACACTCCGCCTCCGCCCCCCAATCTAGCCCTGCCTGTTAAATGCCTGCCCAAATAAATAAGTCTTACTTCCTCTCTGCATGCCCAGGTCGTATGAACCTTGGCCAATGATAGAACTTGCACAAGGGTGCTCTTGGCTGATTTTAGAGGCCGTGGAGGGACATAAGGAGGAAGGCAGTCCTTTAGATATGTAGGACCCAGGCCATTTAGGGCTGTAGAGGTCAAAACCAGCACCTTCAGTTGCATGCAAGAGGCTAAAGTCAGCTCTAATTTTGCATGCAAGCACAAATAGCCCCTTGCATGCAAGTTAACAGTTCAGATACATGCTGGGGAGGAAAGGGGAAAATTTGTAATCTATTTGTAAGCAATTTTCAGCTTCCTGGACAATAGAAAATTTGTTTCCCTGGAGAAACAAGTTTCCTGACAATAGGAAAACAAAACAGTAAAAACTGGAGCTTAGTCAATGAATTTTTGGGTCACTCACCATGACCTGAAATGATATTGCGCATGTTGCCCTTTAACCTGCTAACACTGTTTTTACAATCTGCTCTTTTGGACATTTATCTCTTTAGGGAGTGGAAAGCTTAGCTATTGTACTTTTGACAAGCTCCCCATTATACTTTCCCTAAATGTGAGGTTAGTAACAGAAAAGTTTGGTCTCTGCTTGTCCCCTGATAAGCAGAGAGGGTGAGAACAGAAGTTCTGGGTCACTTTGGCCATGTGTGTAATGGCACCACCGCTACTTGACTGAGGTTTCTGAAGTTTTCTGGGTACTCAGTACCTTGGTATGCGGAAATTCAGAACCAGGAAACAGAATCCCCTGTAAATTCCAAATAAAACCAGGGACTGAGTTTCACCTCTAGTAAAAACAGAGATGGTGGTGGCCCAGGATTTCCTGGGGCCGTGTTGGTGGCAAACGTGGGCTATGACCTCAGAAACCGCCAAGGTCACAGATCAGGCGAGGGCCCACGTGGCTGGGCCCCACAGCAGGCTATCATGTTTGTTGTGGCGTACCATGACCCAGCCTGGGTTTACCATGGCTGACTGCCATGTCTGCTTTTCATAATGGGAACACAGCATGGACAGGGCCCCAACCTGCATGTTTGTTGAGCTTCCTGGCCATAGGGACAGCTCCCTGGCCCCAGTCACATGTGTCTGGTGCCCCAACCTGATCCAGACTGTGTCACCCAGGATTTTTCCGCCCCAAGGTTGGTCATGACAACCGCACGCCACCGTCACATCTGTTTTTACCCCTTGACAACCAATAGGCACAGTGGCAGGGGTTTGGACAGGGCTGGCCTTAGAATTTGTGGGACCTATGGCGAAGAGGGACCTGCCTCCTTAGGGGCACCCTCTGCAGAACCCTAGTGGGGTGTGGGGAGTGAGGCCCCATGCCCTGCACTGGTGAAAACAGAGGCCAGTGTGGGGTTCCTGTGAGTACAGAAAATAGTGAGGCCTAAGGCAGTTGTCCCAGGTCGGCCTGTGGTATGGCTGGCCCTGGGGGGTTTTTTGGAGGTCACAGTCAGGAAACCCAGTAACTCCTCAAGTGTGTGATGCATTCTGCCACCCACGCACTATAGAACGGTGTTCTGCCCACTGTCAGTCTGAAGAGCTAGTTATCAACTACGATCAATCTAAAGTGGTGATTTTCTCCAAACATCTAAAGTTGTATTTTTTCCAATACAATCATACCTGGGTTATTCATAGGGAAAAGATTGAACAGGTTTCTTCTTTTTGTTATTTAGGGATAGTCTTTCATTCAAGAGGATCATGGATGGAGCAAACAAACTCAGCAATTGAACAAGCTAGCAAGGGTGCTTTTGCAATCAATCATTGCTTTTATGCACAAAATGCTCAACTGGTCATTTCAGCAATTACAGTTTTTACTGCCAAAATAGGGGGTCAGTTGCTCTCCGGGGCACATCTTTGGGGTTTAGATAAAACCTTGGATATTGAAAAAGTTCAGTCTAAGTTTTTGAGAAGATTGTTGAGGCTGCCGCCAGGTATCTCAAATGCGGCATTCAGAAGAGAGACAGGTAGAATCTCACTGGCATACTCAATATGGCATGCAGCTTTGAATTATTGACTCAGACTGTCCTTTTTAAACCCAGAAGGCCTTTTGCCACTGATCCTTTCTGATAGTTTTGCAAGTAGTTGGATAATTAAAGTACAGAAAAAGATTCAACAAATGGGGTTTTCTATCCCCTATTTGGTAATGCAGGGATATGCAAAGGCCAGACTGGAGCTTTTCCAACGTCTTGCTGATATTGAGCATCAGGATGAAACATCTAAGATGCGGGAGGCAAGATCCCTCATTGGCTATTTACCTATAATGCCACTTGGGGTTCGGGAAGTCTAATGCAGTGTACCTGGTCAGTCTCCTTTCTCCTACACAAAGAGCTGTGTTCCTTCAGACAAGGTTAAACGTTCTACCCTCAACCCTTTTGGAGGGCCGATATAAGGGTGTACCGTTCCACCTAAGAGTTTGCCCCTGTGGATTGGTTGAGGTTGAGACGGTTGTCCATACCCTACTGTTTTGTAGATTTATACATTGATATCAGAGAAAGATTAAATTGTCCTCTATTAAGACATTTACCAGGGAGATCACAGGAGGTTTATGTATCTTTCCTGTTGGCTGACAGTACTCCTGATATAACATTTTCTGTCACCAAATTTCTGGCACATACTCATAATATAAGAGGCCAATATCTTAAGGAGTGGGGTCTGGAATAGGTCGGTGTATATTTTGGTTTTCTTTGATTGTATGAATTTTTTCCTTTTTAATTTATGTATATTTATCTTATTTATTTTACTTATGTATTTTAGTTTTTTTATTATTTATCTATTCTGTATTATTTACTTATTGTCTTCTTTTGTGTATATGCCAAGACCTATGGTCAAGCATTTGAATTCATTCATTCAGCCACCCCTCCCCATGACAGAAACGTTAGAGAGCATAGGTTTGGTAGGGACCCTAGGTGTCATCTAATCCTCCAACCCCCTGCTTTGATTCAGGAAGTCTACAGTTACAACATCCCTGACAGATGTGTTCTTCCCTCATACTTTGACAAAATCAAAGTGTAGCCTAGTGTATAAGGTATTGGTCTTGGACGTGGAATACCAGGATTCAAATCCTGTCTGAGTGTAAACTGACTAGGTGGCCTTGGGCAAGTCACTCTCTCTCAACCTCCACTCCCCATCTGGGAGGGGCTACAATGGGGCTAAAAATATTCCATCACACACAGTTGACTGGTTGCAAGTGTGAACTAGATAAGAATTGTAAAGCAATTTCAACACTGAAAGTGCTATTGAGATTATTAATAAGATGATTCACTGTGTTTTCCCCATTGCCACCAATGGGAAAAATGCAGTGAACACAGGTCCCTGTTGGTACCACCAAAGTACCCTTGACTTGGCTCAGCAAGAATCAAGGGAGAGCCATAAAGCAAGTCCAGAATAAAGAAGGGTCTAGATATGGAAAGACCAGAGATTGGAAATTTTTAGGTAAATGACAGAACATGTAGATCCAGTCCTTACCCTCAAGCACTGAAAGAGCAAGCTCAGAGGAAGGGAGCAGAGATGAGGGCAAGAAAGATAGAGGGATAGATCCATCTGGATTCCATTTCTTCTCTTTCCCCTTCTTGAGCACACCCCGAAAGCACCTTTAACCTCAGTTCCTTTCTGGCCAGCAGAGGTTGTATAATTTCCAGTGACTCATGGAAAGGAAAAGGTTCTCCCACCCCTGAGATAGAATATCATGTAGCTTGCAATCCAGGCAGGATATTAATGTGAGTTTATGTTCACTTGGGCCGGGGGTGAGGGGGACTCTAGTTCCCATTGAACTATATCTTTCCATTCTATAAATATCACAATACGCCTCTGACCATGCATGGTTGCCAAGAATATCAAGACACAAAAGGGATCCATTCGGCCTAACGTACAAACGTCGAGGAGAAAACTTCCATCCTTATGGTAGGTGGACACTGTTCTAAGCATTTGTAGGAGGCAGAATGTCAACAACAGAGGTGCTGAGCTATTAGGAGTGCCCGATTCATCGAAACTCATCTCTGTTTTCTTGCTAGCAAATACATTGTAACCTCATTACAATCTGCACTGTTATAGTGCAAATTTGGTTATAATGTGGTGTGAGGCACAGCTCCTAACGCATTTAATCAAAAATGCAGTACACTTTGTTGTTCAATTAAAATCAGCGTGACCATTGACTCCATCCAAAGTTGTGCTATTGTAATGCAAATTCAGACATTTTTAGTCATTTATTTAGATATTTTAACTGCCCTTCCCCAAATGCTCTGTGTAGTTTACATCATAAAATAGAGGCATTTAAATAATAATAAAATAATAATAATAATAATAATAATAATAATAAAATCATCATCATCTTTATTTTTATATAGCATTCCCCCACATCGCACTTGAAACGCTTTACATTTAACAATGTAACACAACTTTTAATCCTCACAACAATAACTATATCAAATTCCCATTAAAACCACTCTCTGAACCCTATCTCCACCTGCTAAAGGTCTGGCCAAATAAACAGGTTTTACATTGCCTTCAGAAGATGCTCATGTTCAGTCTTTGGTAAAACAGGGGAAAGGGAGTTATAAAGCTATAAAGCAGCCATGAAGAATGCTTTTTTGTGTGCCCCTTGCAAGATGGCACTACAGGCTGACTTTAAGGACCACACTGGAACATAGGACAGGGTAGGAGCAGTATTTTGGATATATAAGCCATTTAGGGTGTTATAGGTCAAAAACAGAGCCTTGAATTGTGCCCAGAATACTCTGGGAAGTCTGTGGCACCAGTGTAATGTGCTCCTGGTGATACTCCCTTGACAGAAGGTAGACTGCCAGCTGCAGTCTCTGAACAGTCTTCAAGGGCAGACCCATATAGAGTGTATACTATGCAGTGTGATGCATGACTCCTAAATACTGCATTAGCATGAAATCATAGTGTAGTCTAAGAGCAGATCATGGTTTCCACTGATTGAGGATCAAATGAGGATCACTGAGACACAGGGTGTTTTAAAACTGATGAGTACCCTGATGCTGGTCACACCAACCCTGGGTGACCTGTCCATCTAAAGGCAGCTTGCCAGATGTGGAATTGGGCCAGCCCCACTTGCCGTGCTCTGGAACATCCCAAAGCACGGCCTGCAGAGCAAGACGGCCAAACCTGGGGCACCAGCCCAGGGCAGAGCTGCAGTCTGTCTGCTTGGCGGATGGCCACTGCAACTCTGCTTTTAGCCAACCATTGCCACAGGCAACGCCATAGAGTTGCAAGTGGCAGCCTAGCATGTCTGGTGATGTGCTCGCAGGCAGGGCTGGATGCGGGGATGTACCCCTGGAGCAGCTCCGGTGGTGGCCAGTCCTGCCTCTGCTACACCAAGTAGTTCAGATGATCTCTTTTATCAGACCAAACTACTGTTGGTGAGAGGATGCAAGCTCTTGGGTCACATTGGGCCCTTTTCCAGGCATGTAAAAAGTTTTTTATTTCTGTCTTGCTAATGCAGTAGTTGGTCCAACAACAGATATCATCTGAACTACTATTTTTCCATCTGAGACCAACACAGCAAACATGCTCTCTCTCTCGCCTGCTGCACAGTTCATTCCTGCCAGAAGAATGGTTCTTTGTGGCTTGAAAAGAAAGTCCCCACACACTGTACCATCAGACGTCAGTCCAAGAAAAGACATCCTCTTATGGACTCTGGCCACAATCCACAAACTACTTACGCTACAGTAACCTCATTGAAGGTCTCAGAAGCTACTCTGGAGTAAGTGGTTTATAGATCATGATCTTTGCCTCTTCTCTCTCTCTCTCTCTCTCTCTCTCTCTCATTCTTGGGACACAGTGAGCCCATTCTAAAAACACACCCATTGCACTGGAAGTGGCTAGGTTTGGCTTACCTTGAGGAATGAGTGCAGATCAGCCAGCGTAGGCCTAGCCTTCTGGGCTTCTCCAGAGACCTTCGTATTTGCATAATGTTCATAGGCAGGCACCACGTCAATGGTGTTGTAACCAAAGGTTCTCATGTAGAAAGTGCTGTTGTGAGTGAGGTGGTTGGGATGAGTGGTGTCATAGCTACCAACATCAGTCTGCCCAAAGTGAGACTTGCCGCTGTCCTCGGTGCTGATCAGGGTGCTGATGGTGAACCTGCCACTGGAATGGCCTGGGTCGATGGCTAATTCTGACACCGGCAGCTCGGCCATTGCATCTCCACTGGGGCCTCTTCTGTCGCAGGCAAGGAATGGTGAGGGTTGGGGGCTATAACCCAGCACTCAGGAGTACAGAAACTTTATATACCTATGAAACCAGACAGAACTGACCAGCTCCCACTTAATCAGCTTCTTTAACAAGGCACGCTAATTGGCTTGAGCCACCCAGAGCTGGTTGCAGGGAAGAATAGCCTGGAGGGCTATCAAAATGTCTACTCCCAGCATCATTTACTCCCAATGCTAGATGGAGCCTGTGATAAGAGATTGGAGATTAAGTCTCAAGGACAGATCAGCTAAGATGAAGGGGTTTTTATTTCTTCTGCCCACTCTAGCGGGGGACATTCTGTTCCCGATACAGGTGGTTATGCAAAACTATCACAGCCTCCACTTTGGAAAGCTGACAGGACATTGCTCAGCCCAAACAATCACTCTGAAAATTTCCATGGAGTCTGTAGTTTGGCTTTTCTCAGTGGTTGTCACTTTACTACCCAACTCTGGGAGATTTCAAGCCTAGCTTAGGGGCTTATACAGTTACTAACAGTGCATCAACCAGATGAGCAAAGTTATTATTGTTTACCATTTCTATAGCACTTTCAGTGTTTTTAACAGTGCTTTACATTCCTTATCTAGCTCACCCTCCCAACAACCCTGTGAGGTAGGTTATGATTATTCCCATTTTACAGATGGGGTCTGAAGCTGAGAGATAGTGACTTGCCCACAGACATCCAGTGAGTTCATGGCTAAAACAGGATTGGAACCCTGGCTTCCCAGGTCCAGTTCAGCACCTTATCCACTAGGCTACTCTGTCTTTGGTTTACCCAAGTATGGGAAGGCGAACGCTTTTAGCTGCATAGAACATGCCTTGGTTTTGCAATGTGTGATGGCTCCTTCTGCAGATGCGAAGATGACTTTCCAGCAGTGTCAGATTCAGGGGGCGCCCATGTAAAATGATGGTGTGGGCCCCCTGCTAATATAAGAATGTTTGATGGACACACACTGAGTTACTCATTTTAAAAAAAAAAAAAAGGAAAATGTTACAGTAATTAATGTTTGATGTTCATTTAAACATAACAGCCCCCTTCAGGGGCCAGGGCTCTCTGCATTGCGGCCCTGTGGGCCATACATTATTCATATATGTTGTAGTTTCTAGTTTACTCATGGGCTCTATGTGCTGGGGGGGCTCCTGAATCGCCAAAGGCCATCTATAGGCCAGAGCTCCCCATATTAGGACCCTCCCTTTCGGAGGATAGGATCTCAGACATCCTCAAAACGGCAGTTGTCTGACCCCTGCTCAAAAAACCATCTCTTGATGTTGACTCCCTGACCAGTTCTAATCGCTTTTTAGGGAAGGTTATTGAATGGGTGGGTTGCCCAGCAGCTTCATGAACATCTCAATGCTATTGGATTCCTGGACCCATTTCAGTCTGGTTTTCATTCTGGGTATAGTACAGAGTCTGCACCTGTAGCCTTGGTTGATAATCTATAACTGGAGATAGACAGAGGAAATAGTTCTTTGTTGATCTTGTTAGACCTTTCAGCAGCCTTTGATATAGTTGATCATGAAGTGGTGTTGACACAGCAATGACTCTGGCAGGGGCAAGCAGGATGGCTCTTGAGTGGTTCCATTCATTCCTGTCAGGGAGGTCCCAGCGGGTGGTGTAGGGCCTCCCCTGTGGAGTCCTGTAAGGTTGCATCTTGTCTCCTCTCTCTCTTGTTCAATATGTATCTGAGGCTGCTAGGCAAGAGACTCAGGTTCTTTGTCTCGGTGCTTACCCAGTGCCTGGCTGCCTGCCACTGGGGACTGGATGAGGGTGAGCTGGTTAAAGCTGAATCCAGACAAGACTGAAGTGATGACGGTTGGCCAGCCCTGTAACTTGAGGGGGACTGGGACTCCTGTCCTTGATGGGGTCCAGCCTCCACTGGTTACCCAGGTTTGCAGCCTTAGAGTGCTGCTGAATCCCTCACTGCACCTGGAACATCAGCAGTGTTCCTACTTTTCCGTTCTGCAAAGAAAACCATGGATTTTGCCTTTCACCAGAGAATCCCATGGATTTTGCCTTTGAACGCACTGGCTGGTCTTTGAAAGTGACAGGCCCCAACTGGGCCAGCTGCAGTCCTGGCCGGGGCCTGTTCCTTTCAAAGGCCGCTTTCTGCCCACACAGTGCCTCTCAGGTGCACCGGCTGGCCTTGGAAAGTGACAGGCCCCAGCCAGAACTGCAGCAGCCCCGCTCTGTCACTTTCAAAGGCCCCTCCCCAGCCACCCCTCCCCCCCACTTCTCATCTGATTTTGATTTTTAACTGCAGAAAAACATGGATTTTTCCATTTTTAAATAGGAGAATTTGTGTTTTTATCATCAGAGAATTTCTAATTTTTTGTCCCAGAAAATTATGAACCCCGAACATCAGGTTGCAGTGGTGGCCAGGAGTGCTTTTCACCAACTCTATCTGCTGGGGAGGCTGTGGTCCTTCCTATTTGATTCAGATCTTGCCACTGTCATCTATGCTTTTATAACCTAACTCAAGGCAAGATTACTACAAATGCCCTCTACGTGGGGCTGCCCTTGATGACTGTTCAGAAGCTGCAGATGGTGCAGAATGTGTCCAGCCAGCTCCTTTTGGGGATGGGTTGCCATGAGCACACTAGATCTGTGCTCGCAATGTGAGAACATTACACTCAAGCCTGAGCATTTTCTGGAGACAACGTAAGGCCTTCCTTTTTGGCCAAGCATTTATTTGGCAGGTGAGGATAGGAGTTGGGGTTTTTAGGGAATTTAAAAAATATATATTTCTATTTACTTCTTATATGGTTCTTATTTGTAAGCTACCCTGAGCCTTAGGGGAAGACCAGAGTATATGTTTGAATGAATGAATAAATAAATATTTTACACTAGTTCTTTTCATACTCACGTTGTCATTTCAGGTTTATTTATGGGCCCCATGTACTGAGGGCCTCTGTGGGGGCCCCCAATATATGGGGCCCCATGAAGTTACAGAGTCTGCACTATTCTGGACTTGGCCCTGCTTTCCAAAATCAAACAACAAGCCATGGGGATAAATAAGGCCACAGAAAATTAAGGCAGGTGTCAACATTGTGTGAAAAGAACTTCTCCCATCCAGCGGAGTAATAACTCTGGGCAATATGAGTGGGAGACAACTCTACACTCTTGCCCCCAAAACCCTGCTCCCGATCTCCCTTCACAAAATGGCAGTGGCTCAGTCTACTGCCCCAGCGCCTGGGAATTCAAATGGCAGCGGAGAGTCAAGAGTGCAGGGGGAAGTCCTCAGTTTGATTTCACCCCTTCAGTCTCCCATGGTAGTGGCTTGGCCGCCAAAGAGGTCACAGGGGGATGAAATTAAGAAGGGGATGGAGCCCCAGCGAGTGCCCTTTCCTGCTGCTGACTGCAGTGGAAATCCCATTGGTGAGGGAGACGGGGAAAGGGCGGGGGGAGGGGTTTTTAACTTCACCTTTGTGTCTTTAATCTATATTACAGTTCTTTTTAGTTATTTTTATATTATACTTTGGCAATAATTTCAACAAAATAAATAAACAAACAAACATCTCACAGGAGAAGCACGGCAGCTGTTTAAAGGGAAAGGAGACAGAGATAGGAAAGTCTGGAGAGATAGGGATTGTTTGAAGATGAGAGAAGGATCAGAAAGGTAGCCCATTGGAATAGCACATTGTCTGTGATACTTGGGAAGGGTTGAACACTGAAGTCCCTTCCAATTCTATGGCATAAAACAAGGAACATCAGCACCATGGTTTTTGCCAGAACATTGGTGGTGGTGAACACAAGTGAGCCATTAAGTTAATTAGATTTAGCAATTAGTCATTTACACAATACAAATTAAAAAGCATAGAAGTATAACAAAAAAATTAAAAAACCATACAAACAACAGTCAGCATTCCTAACTGAAAACAGCAACCTCCGGTGATGAAATATATATATTTTAAATGGCTACATGTTTTAAAATCCGAGTATCCTTAGTTGCCAACAAAAATTCTAATTTCTGAACAAGGGGGAGAAATTCTTTCTCCACTAACAACGGGGAGATCCATTTTACTCTCAACTCCTCATAGAAAGGGCAGTAAAATAGTACATGGACTAGATCCTTGACTTCTTTTAAATCACAGAGACACATATGAGAATGATAAAGGGTTTTAGCATAACAGCTTCTCAAAAGCTGGAAGTAATAAAGTAAAAGCTCTTCGTAAATGAGGATTAGGAATTTGCACTAAATAAGGTTCACTATCAAAAGAAATCCTAAGCGTGAGAAACCAAGGTGCAATCTATGTCACTGAATTACTCACTATGTCCTCTTGACTGGCTATGTCAGATATCCTTTGTTTAATAAGCCTGCTAATGTGAGCAAATAATCCCAATGATAAAAATGGAATAGAAGAACGGATAGATTTGAACCATAAATATATTTTACTTCCAACATGGTGTATTTGCTTCCTCAGACAAATATGTGGTAAACAGGATGGATCTAATTTAGATACCCTTGCCCAATATTTAAGAGCTGCAATAAACTCGCTACCAATATTTGTCTCAATTTAGTGCGTACCATAGTTCCTGGCATGGAGATAGGAAGACCTAGCCGCGGGTATTTTTACATGTGACAGTGCGCTTTGATCGTCACCCTGGGCAGGATCTGGTCCCACCGCCAGGATCTGGTCCCACCGCCGAACAAATGTGCGGACGGTATAACGTGGACATGGTCTGCATGGCCCCACCTCCCACGCTGCTCAGCATGGCCCCGCCACATCCCTGAGGAGCAGGTGGCCACCAGCTCTGGCCACCGGCTGGACTTAGGTAGAGCAGGTCATCAGACATGACGGCCTGCTCTACCATGGTCTGGAGATGGCTACCCTGGACCATGGCAGGGCTAACTCCGTGATGTGCACTGGCAGGGAGCCCAGTGCACAACCTGGAGTTAATCCTGCCGCGGTCCAGGGTATGTTTGTTCCCGCCTACAGCAAACATCTGGTGGGCGGGATCAAATGTGACACCACCATGGGTGGCCACGCCAGGGTAAGCGTGGCCACCCATGGTAGCATCACATTTGAAAACACCCAACCTTTAAAGGAATCTATTTTGGATGACTTCTAAGTCATTATTAAATTAACGGAACCATAAATCAGCTCCATATAGTATTTGGGCTAATGATTTGGCTTTAAAAATCTTAATAATTGCGATAATACTAGAATGATGATAGAAAAAGCAAAAAACTTAAAATCTCCCTCAACAAACAATTAGCCTTTGAGATCAATCTTTTTGATGGCATGTCCACAAGCCTTTTATTAAAAGGAATTCCTAAATATACACAAGACGTGACTGGCATTAAACGCTGGCCATCAAGAAGCCACTTGTAATTGGGGGGATTCCTTCCAAAGACCATCTGTGCTTTCTTATAATGAATTGCCATATTATTATCCATACAGACCAATAGAATCCAAACATCTCTGTAAATCCTTACGAGTCTGGGAGAGCAATATAACATTGTCTGCATAAAGCAGAATTGAAAGAGATTGCTCAGCTATTTTAGGAGGTGGCAGATTGGCTGCATTCATCATAGGGACAATATCATTAATATACAAACTAAGTAGGAAAGAGGCTAATAATAAACAGCTCTGCCTTACTCCTGTAGTGATAGGAATACATTCAAATATCATACCTATCGCATTAAGTCTGAGAGTTTTTGTGCAAAAGAATAACAAGTTCTAACAAACTGGAGTTAATACCTAGAACACACAATTTGACCCACAATTTCTTTCACTTTGCAGAATAAAGGTAATAGAAATGATCCTAATTGCCATCACCCAATAAGTTTACTTCCAGTTGTTAGTAAAATCTATTCTCATTTTTTTTTTTTTTTTAAATAGAATTGGAGGTTTGGGTTCTTGCTAGTAATTTGTTGGCTGAAGAACAGACAGGCTTCCGATCAGGAAGCTCTACAGTTGAATGATTAAATGACAGCCACCCTGGTGGCTAGCGCTGGGAGGTGGAGTGGAAGCAGGAGAAAGGTAACAAGCAGATGAACTCCAGTCTCCAACATCATGAAGCAGCTGCAGGAAAACAAAGTTACTCAGGTAGAGGGGGCTTTACCCCAACCCCACCACATTCTAGCCAGGTTTTTCCCATGGCACCATATCAGCTATTTTTGAGAGAGCCTGCCCCAAAGATTGTGGGTACTGGTTCAAGAAACCACTTGCAGGCCTGCTAGAGTCCTGTTCTCCTCAGGATAGCACTGAGGTCTAACCAACAAGTAGGACCAGCCTTAGAATCTGTAGGGTCCAGGGCAAAGATAAAATGTGGGGCCCCTAGTGCCCCTCCCCTGTGGCTCCACCCCTTGGGGACACCCTCCATGGGACCCTAAAGGTGGTCAGGTTTGGGGGGGCCCTAACACCCTGCCCTGGTGACAACAGTGGCCACTGTGGGGCCCCCAGAAAGTGCAGGGCCTTGGGTAGTTGCCCCAGGTCACCCTTTGGAAAGGCTGGTCCTGCCAACAAGTGCTCGATCCAGGAAAATCAGGGCTCCGTGTGAAGTGGTGTGGAACCCTCTTCTTACACAGGAATGTTTGACAGACACACAACGACTTGCCCCCAAGAAAAAGGGAAATGTTACTGTAATTGAGTTTGGATGTTCAGTTAAACGTAACAGACCCATCAGTGGTTTGGGACTCCCTGCATTGCAAGCTGCTCTGTTATGCATGTATTATTTCTAGTTTATTCATAGACCCCTGTGTTGTGAGCTCCCCTCCTGAATTGCGGTGCTGTGGGATAGCCACAGGCCAGGGCTCCCCATGTTTCAGGTCTGTTTAGACCTTTTACACCAGAGCTTCTCATGCTCATGCTGTCATTTCAAGTTTATTCATGGACCCACATGTGTCAGGGGGTCCCACAGGCCCCTCACGCATGGGGTCCTGTGCAGTTGCACAGTCTGCACTTGCCTGAATCCAGGCCTCTAGCCAAATTCCATGAGGCAAAGGGCACTCTCTTTCTGATTAGTTTAGGCAGGCTTGAACACTAAACCTGGGCTTCTTCAGTACTGCCCCGGGGGTGGGGGGTGCTCTCCCAAAATCATTACCTCACTATCTGGCTCTATTGATTAGGAAAATGTCCCATCGTGGCCAAGGCTCAGGGCACTCTTTCACACTGGAAGGCTTGTTCTCAAAAGTCACATGTCAACTTAAAAACAGTAACAGATAACAATCAGCAAATGAAGTCAGGCCATAAAGCCTGGCTCGGACACTAGAAACTTAGCCTGTTTGCCTCAGTGAGTTAATGGAAAATGGGGCCTTGCTTTCTGCAGTGCCTCTGGGTGCCTTTGGTATTTGCATTTTAGCTTTAACCTCCCTTCCCTCTCCCTGGGGGTTATTTCACACCATGACATAGAACTTTGCATACCAACAGTTCGATGGTGCAAGCGTCTTCCACGAAAAGGTTGTGTACTCAACACAATGTCCCACTGAGACCAGTGAATCCACTCATCAGACTAGCTGCTCAGCAGCAGAAGTAGAGGCACACAGGAAAGTCTTGTGCAATACAGCCAAAATCATTCTATTGAGATAGGTTTAAATCCTCCCAGCATCATAAAAGCCACTGAGCCCAGATATGTGCAGTGGAGACCCCATCCTTCTGGGAATTTATAGCTAAATTCCTTCCATAAAGTCAATAAAGACTTTTAGTTAGGACTGGAAGAGGAAAGACTTATCTGCTAGTTGGTCCAATAAAAGGTATCACTGTACTACTTTGTCTCTGTTGCCTATATTTGGGACCAACATGGGAACCTTACTTTCTCTAGGCAAACACCAGTAGCACATCTTGCCCACATCCCAGTGCAGTGCAGTAACAATAGTCCTCACTTCAGGAGGAGAGGACAGCTATTATTATAATCAATGTTATTTATAAGCACCTAACCCCCCCACTAGCCGAATGACACCTGTCTTTTAACCCTCAAAAGCATTAATTCAGTCAAGCACACATAATGCTAGTGGGTAGGTCAGCAGAGTTGACAGCTCCATTGATTGATGGGGTTTGCCCTCCACTGACATCCCAGGTGTGGAACCTGGAGGTGCTCCTTGACACGCAGCTCTGCCTGGATCTCCAGGTGGAGGCTGTGGCGAGGAGTGCCTTCCGCCAGTTACATCTGGTGTCGTGGCTTCAGCCGCTGGTTTCGGCTCCGGACCTGGTCACAACATCTATGCTTTTATTACCTCTTGGTTAGACTACTGCAACGCGCTCTACGTGGGGCTACCTACGGTGACGGCTCGGAAGCTGCAGCTGGTGCAGAACGCAGTGGCCCAGCTCCTGGTGGGGTTGGGCCGCCAGGAGCACATTACATCAGTGCTCCTATCTCTGCACTGGCTGCCAATAGTCTTCCGGGCCTGATTCAAAGTGTTGGCTTTAACCTATAAAGCCTTACACAGCCTGGGCTCTGCTTATTTGCAAGACCGCCTCACCCCCCGGGTTCTGGATCAGCCTCTGAGGTCATCTGGGAGCGCTTTGCTGGAGGTCTCCCGGGTTTCCCGGTGGGCCACGCAGAATAGGACGTTCTCGGTGGTCACGCTTCTGGAATTCCCTCCCAGTGGGGGCACATCTGGCCCCGGGACCTTCCGGCCTTCCACAAGAATTGCAAAACCTGGCTGTTCCATTAGGCATTTGGCGAGGGAGAGGGGTAGGGTTGGGGAGGGGGTGTTTTTGCTGTTTTTACTTTTTATGACTGACTATGTTTTATAATGTTTAAAATTGTTTTATATTTTTATATATTGTTGTTAGCCACTCTGGGACACCTGTGGCAGGAAGAGCGGGATACAAATTTCGTTAATAAAATAAATAAATAAATCAGTACAAATCTTCTGGTCGAATATGCTAATATGTGAGCTGCAGCTGGCTATTCTTTCCCCCCCTTTCAAATTCAGCCACTAGGAATGGAGTTTGCATATTGCCCCATAGTTAAACAAGCTGTCTATGCAGTTTCCCACCACAGCATTAGCAAAGTGGCTGGGCTCTCAGCTTTGGGATTGCCAAGTTCTCTATTCATTGCTGTGTCCATGTGCTCTCTCTCAGCTCATTTGAAGGATGAGGGAGCAGCTTCTCATTCCTTACTTTGCAGAGGAGGTGTACATTGAGCACACTCAATGGGAATAGGGTTACTACCTCACTTCAGATTTTCACCTGGAGGGAACAGGGCCATGTCAGTGGGGGAAGGGACAGCATCAGCACATGGATTTTTGCCACCCTCGGCAGCCCCAGCTCCCCGCATCTCTCCTGCTGCAGAGTTTACTGGTGGCAGGCGGTTGCGATTTTTGCCACCCCCTACAGTTTGCTGCCCTAGGCTGCTGCCTGCACTGTCTCTATGGTAGTGCCAGCCCTGGGCAAGGCACAAAGGCCACCAGGCCCCTTTCTGACATGACACTCTACGGGGGGCAGGGCAAAGGAGCGATCACACCCCTTTCTGCCATAACCCTGTCCCTCATGGAGCATCATGATTCTTCATGGGATGGACCCACACTGGAAAGTGGGCAGGAAAGTCTCTATGGCCTACCCCCTTTATGATGTGGCTGTCCTTGCAACCCCAATTTCTCTGGGTTATTTGGAGCGCCATTGACTGACCTGGAGAAATTGAGGCTTTTCCTGGAGCCTGTGGATCGAAACCCAGAATCTCTGTCATGGAACTGGGGTCTCTCTACCCCACTTCAGGTTCTCTGTGACTCCGTTCCCCCCACTTGCAGCACTCACTGGATCAGCTCCCTTCAGATCCGACTCAGCCCACAATGGGGTAACCCTTTTTGGTCATCTTTAACCTTAGAGTTTCCCAAGCACAAAAATCACTACATCTGGTCCATCTGAGTTTGAAAACCCAGAATCTCTCCAAACTGTGTCAGACTGATGTTAGGAATTCACTCAACCCCAGTTTAAAAGAATTTAATATGTAATTCATGAATAAAACATACAGTGCTAGATTATACTCAGAGTGCAGTAAATCAAATAAACATAACCAATAACGCAGATCTACCTTAACTATGATTTCCTAAGTATTCTCTTACCCTAACAAGAGTCCAAAGAATATCTCAGTCTATTCTTAGCTGTGATGATAAAGCTGGGCACAAACCTTGGAAGTTCCAAATAATCCAGTTTCTTACTCCATGCTTCCTAATCCCAAATCCTAATCAGGATGGCAACTCCTCTTCACAGTTGAAGATGGCAGAATGCTTATGTCTCGTTTGTTTTCTCTCCTTCCTTAAATACCTTGTGATAGCTCTTTGTCTGTTTTCCTCTGTTGTCTCTTCAGGTGGAGTGTGTGTTTTTGCATGTAAGCCGCGTCATGTGAAATTGCAAATCAATGGCGGTTTTTACACGGGCCGGCAGTGAGTGGGGGGGTTGGGTGTTTTGATGTGGTGGGTGGAGGTGGGTCCGTGTCCACACACCCATCTCCACCCACGGAGCTTCCTCTGGTTTTATGAAGGGCTCCGTGGGTGTGCGATGGGTGGAGGTGGGTGTTGCATGGGAACACACATGCACCCCCATCCATCCCGCTCAGTGTTCACATGGGCAAACACCAAGTGGACACCCATTCCCCCCCCCCCGCTGGCCATATACATGGACACCCCCCCCCCCACACCCACCTAAACACTGAGCGGGGGGTGGGGCCATCCATGTAAAAACAGCCATAGTCTCAGGAAGGTGAGAGAGAGGGCTTCCTGGTTATACAATTTCATTCATGCAATGACATCTCAGTTTATGCTGCATACATGCAATGAGTTTTCAGTTCTCTGTTTACACTGTATACATGTTGCATTAACCATTTTCTTTACATACATGTTACATATGTGCTTTACATGTATCCAATGACAGTCTTCTGGAGAAACCCTAAGTGGGCGTGAAATACAGCCTCTGATGCCCCAGTGTGGGGAAACATTCCCCAAGGCTGCAGCCCCAAGCAGGAAACCTAGAACTGCAGGGGAGACTCTCTGTCTCTCTCTCTCCCTGGGCAGATGATGGATCTTGTGCAACTACTGAAATTAAGGAGAGGGATTGTCTCCTATGCCTCAAATTCAGGGGTGGGAGAGAGGGTGTGCCCGCACTCTGCTTTTACATTCATACCTGCTGGAGAAAGGCAATTCCAAAAACAACCAAGTGATCCTGCCTCTGTGTTGCCATCTTCCTGGGTTTCACCCGGAAACTCCCAAGTTTTGATCCAAAGTCTCCAGGCTCCAGGGAAGCCAGGGGCACCTGCAGCTACTGCAGAGAATCAAAACTTCCTGAGGTGACCACATCAGAAAGGGGGTAGCCAATGCCATAGGGACGTTCCCATCCTCTTTCTGATGTGGCCTGCCCCTATGGAATGACGTGATGTTACAATGCTGTGCAGGGAGGGGTTATGTCAGAAAGGTAAGTGACAGATCCTTTGCCCTGTCCCACCCTTTCTGGGTTTCCTGCAGAGGGAAGTGTCAGCTCTAGACAAGATAAACACAGATTACGGAACAAATGGGGAGTCTGCCAGGGGACGGGTGTCGTGTGAATGAACTCAAAGGCTGAGAGGATTAGTACCAGCATTTTAGAGGGAGGGAACCGAGGAGCAAATCAGAAGTGGCTCGTTCAGGGAATCTGGGAGCAGAACTGGGAACAGCAACCAGGTCTTGGACAAAGAGCCTTAATCCCCATACTAGGATTCTTGTCTAAATCTGGATCTCTATTTCGCATCTTGGATCAGTCTCTGATACCCACAAAACCCCAATCAAACTCCCAAAACTTGACTTGGGGTGAAAACAGACATGACGCTAACTCCACTTTAACCCCAGCTTTAACATTTCTTATATATGTATAAGAAATGTTAAAGTGGGGTTGAAGTGGAGTTAGCGTCATGTCTGTTTTCACCCAAAGAGAAAAGCAAGGATTGGGGAGGGGGAAGGGCCCCCCAGAAGTTCTTAGCATTGTTAAATGCAGCACTTCTCTTGCTGCCTACCAGCTTCTCAGCAAGTGTCACCCAGAAGAGACAGAGAGATAAGAGGGAGATTAAAGCGGGCCATCAGGCTTTTCCTGTCAGATGCTGCATGTTGGGGCTGGTTTGCCTCAGGGCAGCTCTCAAGCTAAAACTGGAAGAGAGATCCATGGCCTGCAAAGGGGAGGTGGGGGCTCTGGAGGCCACTGCAGAAGAGACAAAGGACATGCCTAGTGGTGGAGCTAAGCAGAGGTTAGGAAAAGCAACAGAGGGAAAGAGTAAACGACTGAATCCAGCAGCCATTCACTGGAGTGAGCCTGGTTGGAGGAAGGAGTAACCCCCATCCTTCAAGGTCTGCCTGGACCTGGTGGTGCATGGAGACACAAGGAGGAGACCTTCTTCCTCTTCCATGTCCCCTGCTCAGCCTTTAGTCTCTGCTGTGCTCCTGGCGCAAGAGTCTTGTGGAAACAATGCTGACACAGCAGCCATCGGACAAAATAGGGGCGTTAGGGTCATCCATTTTCATGAGGTGGCAACCTTAAGCCTTACCCCTCTCTACCCAGAGCCACTATTCATACCCCACACCTCCCCCATGCCAACTCACCTCTTCCCTGCCCATCCAGGTTGTCCCCTTTCCCCCATTGTTTTTGTTGTGAGGATTAAGGATTAAGAGTTAAATCAATTCATTAATGTTAATCTTATAGTTAATAAGTTAAAGAATTGTAAGCCAATAATGTAAGCCAATAAGGAATGGGATAAAAAAAATCTAAAATAAATAAATATTTTTTGTGTGAAAAGGGTCCCCAGTCTGGAAGAATCCAAAGCTTGTTCTCTAGGCTCACATATTAAGAAAAAGATGGTAAGATGGTCACCTTGGAAGCATGCTCCCCTACAAACTACAACTCCCATCGCATACCTTTGTGACTACTAGTGTATGTTACAAGCCTTAAAGATACTATTTATTCTTTGAACTTTCCAAACGTTGAGGCCCCAATCTTACCTTCAGGTGAATAGAGTGGGATCCACTTGAGTCAAATCTGCATAGCTTAAAATTCTGACTAAACTGGGAAAAAAACAACCTGTTTTCTTCCCAGCCCCAAGTTAACAAATGTCTTGCTTCTTAAATTGGATTAGTCAAATTCTGTACCCAGATAACTCCAAATTTTAATGTGGAGAAAGTATACCCACCCAACTAAAAACATCAGTACCTTTGAGTGGATTAATGGTTTCCTGGCAGTATGTGGTTAAAATGCTGTAGTGTATACCTTTCAAGCTTGCAGTGCCCACCATCCCCCACCTGCATTGCAAGTCCTCCTACTCAGGTGAGCAGCAGGGAACAGAAGCACTGTGCATTGCAAGCTTTGAGCCCAGTGTGAGGATTGCCATATAGGCAGCTGTTCCCTGCTGTTCAGGAGAGTGGCAGGAACAGGAGTACTATGCATTGCATTGCAAGCTTGGAGGGAAAACAAACTACAGTATTTTAACCACATGCTGCTAAGAACACATTCATTTACTCAAAGGTCCTGATATTTTCAGCTGGGAGAGTAAAGCAGTGCCCAAGTAAAACTTACACTGCCACATGTATTTAGCACTGCATGAGTTTTGATAAGAGATTTCCACTCCCCCACCCCGACTTAATAAGACTCCACTGTATGGTGCTGCTCACCAATGGCTGATATTTAGGGGGCCCCTACGTTAGGTAGTAATGTGCTCAAACCACAGCTTTTTGTCCCTCTGTGTGCATTTTTAGACGAGCCTCCTCTCTCTTTGCAGATTTCTCAACCCGCTCTCAGCAATCTTGCGAGGGTGGAGTTTAGGCATGCTTCCTTGCACCGGAGGTCGACCAGTTGCCATTGGAAACAGTGCCGCTGGACAGCTCGTTCTTTGTTTTTACATCTGGATTTGTCAAACTGCGCACCAGAAGTTGCCTGGCAGTGGCCACCACTGGAAAGAGCAGTACCAGGCAGCTCACACATTCTTTTTACATCTGGATTTGTCAAACCCCAGTTCAGTGTCGGTTCTTTTTCCCATTGACGTTAAAGCATCCCCCTCTTCCCACTCCCAGCCTCTGAGGATGGAGATCCATTACCCCTAACACCCCCATTCACTGGCTTTACCCAACCTCTGGGGCCACTGTACTTTACTTGTCTCCCTCCCCGAGTCGACCTCCCCCTCCCTTCCCCTCTCGGTTGGGGTTCCCCAAGGTTCGGTCCTTGGCCCTCTTCTCTTTTCTATCTACACCCTGTCCCTTGGTGAAATTATTGCCTCCCACGGGTTCCAATACCATCTCTATGCTGATGACACCCAACTCTATCTCTCTACCCCCTCTCTCTCCTCCTCTATCCGCTCGCGCCTCGTCGACTGCCTCTCTGATATCTCCGCCTGGATGTCCCGACGCCAACTCAAACTGAACATGGCCAAGACTGAACTCCTCGTTTTTCCTCCGTCCCCCTCCTCTCCCTCTGACCTGACCGTCTGCATTGATGGGGTCACCATCCGTCCTGTTCTCCGTGCCCGCAGCTTGGGCTTCATTTTTGACACGCACCTCTCCTTTAAACCTTACATTGACTCTGTGGCCAAATCCTGCCGATTCGCTCTCCTCAACATTGCCCGCATTCGCCCCTTTCTATCTGTCTCCTCGGCCAAAATCCTTGTTCATGCCATGGTTATCTCTCGCCTCGACTACTGCAACCTCCTCCTTGCTGGCCTCCCTCGCTCCCACCTGTCCCCCCTTGTGGCGATCCAAAACTCTGCCGCCAAGGTCATTCACTCTGCCCGTCGCTTCGACCATGTGACGCCTCTCCTCCTCTCCCTTCACTGGCTCCCCCTTCCTGAACGTATCCTGTTCAAACTCCTGGTTTTCACGTTCAAATCGCTCCATGACCAAGCTCCCCCTTACCTCTCGGACCTAATCGCCCTACGCGCTCCTGCGCGCGCCCTCCGCTCTTCCGCTGTCCCCTCCCTCGCTCTCCCTCGCTTCTCCTGCTCGCCCAACCGCCTTCGTCCCTTCTCCCTCGCTGCCCCGCATGCCTGGAACTCCCTCCCTGCCGACGTCCGCCTCGCCTCCTCCCTCCGCTCCTTCAAATCCCTCCTCAAGACCCACCTTTTCCATGCTGCCTTTCCCAATGCCCTCTAGTCCTTCCCCTTGCTCTTACTGTCAGCCCTCCCCTGCTGACTGCTGCTACCGACCACCTTGTAACCAAGCCAAGTACACGCACCTGAGACTTCGCATCCGCCTGAATGTTTGTTTGTCTTCTCCCATGTCTCTCCCGCTGTCCCCTCTCCTTGTCTCCCCCTCCTTGTCTTTTAGATTGTAAGCCACAGGTAGGGACCGCAGCTGATTATATGTTCTGTACAGCGCCAGGTTGTTACTGGCGCTTTATAAATGTTTAATAATAATAATAATAATATTGTTGTTGCCGGTCCGGAGGGTGGGGGTCATGGCCACCGGCTTGGCTGTCAGTTGGGCCACCAGCTTTGCTACCGGCAGCCGGGCCACCTCTGCTGCTGACTGGTGTCAGGAGCCAGCTCCGCTGCCAGGCCGCCGGGCCTCCTCTGCTGTGGGGCGGTGGAGAAGGCCCAGCTGCCTGTCTGCGGAGTCAGTTCCTGCACCAGCCAGCAGCAGAGGAAGCCTGGCCACCGGCAGTGGAGCCAGCTCCTCTGCTGGGCTCTCTCTTCCTTCTTCGTATAGGTCTGGAGCTTGAAGAAAACACCGCCGAATCATCAGCAGCGCAGCACACATGCGCAAAATGGCCACTAAGGCCATTCTGCGCATGTGCAGCCCTACCCCCAAATGGTGCTGGCCACGTCAGTCCCATTTTGAAAGAGGGCAGCTGTTCTGCGCATGCATGGGGAGCCATTCAAGGATTTCACTACGTGTGCGTCCATATATGTGGTCTAAACAACTAGAAAATTAAAACTAAGGATTTGCGAACATAAGAATAACATCAAGAACAAGAACATTTTTTAGTGAACCATTGGTGAATCATTTTTATTAGGAGGTCATAATGCTGTGACGATTTCATGTTTTGGTCCATAGAAAGTGTGGGCAGCGGGGTAAGAGATAGGGATTCTTTTTCATTGAAAAGAGAAGCACATTGGATTTGCAGGTTGAATACTGTTGATCCTTCAGGATTAAATGAGAAATTAGATCTCAGCAGTTTTCTTTAATGAATTAAATGTGCTGCTTCACTTGGTTCCGCTGGTCTCAGAATCGAGGTACTGGCTTCCTGGAGCTAACTGGTGGGAAGTTCTCCAACGCGGTAGTAGTTAGTGGAGCAGCCTCCAGCTGAAAAACGTTTCTAGCTGCAATTGATTCATCCTGCAAAAGCTGTCATTCCAGCACACCTGCTGCAAACACTCTTCCACAGCCGAATCTGCGAGAGGAGGATGAGAAAAATGTCATCTGGCCAATCCCACTAACCAGGCGAGCATGCCAAACTGCCCCCAAAAGGGGGTAAGAAGAAAAACAGTTTTAATTTTATTTTAATAAGTTTTTTTGGAATTTTTCATAATCCATGCTTTCCATGCTTCTCCTGGGAAAGGATGGAGGTTTGTGGTGGGGAGGGCCTTGGAGAATGGCAGTACGCTGCTTTGGGGGTGGGGAGGTGGAAGGACCAAAAACAGGAGCTGGGGAGGCTGCTGGCCATGCAAATGAGGGCAGAGGGGCCCATAGTAGCTCAGTTGAAAAGTCTGGGTACAAAGGGAACTACCATGAGAACGCCACAGGCAAACCCCGGGTGCTGGCCAGTTGCAGAGTAGCCGGCTGCAGCCTGTGCCTCTGTGCTTCCTATTGCCATTCCCAGACCCAGCTAGCCCACGAATGCCAATAGGAAATGCAAAGGTTCAGGCCTGCAGCCAGCTAGTCTACAAATGCCAATAAGGAATGCGTGTCAGGCGGGAAATAGCATGCAAAGGGGAGTGGGAGCGCAAAGGAGGGAAAGTATGCCGCAGTGCGGGGGTAGGAGGGTGAGCAAGGCGTGACACAGGAAATATTTTTAAAGGTTTTATTGATATCACAAAGAGATCATTTAAAAAAGTTCACTTATGCTCATTAAATTGTCACTGATGGTGGGTGCTGGGGCTAGCATTGTTGTTGATGTGCTGGCACATGGCATCCCGGATCACTCTGGCTATGCGCTACTTCACTTGGTTCTGTTGGTCTCAGAAATAGGACACTGGCTTGCTGGAGCAAACTATTTATTTAAAAAATGTCTATCCCACTTTCATCCTGCCACTGGTGACTCAAAGCAGCTAACAACATAAAAATACAATATAAAACAGATTCAAACTATTTAAAAACATAAAACAGCATAAGGGACCCCCCCTTACCAAATGCCTGATGGAACAGTCAGGTCTTACAACTCCTGCGGAATGCCGGGCGGTCAGGGGCTATACGGGCCACCGCCACCGGGAGGGAATTCTAGAGGCGCGGCGACCGAGAACATCCTATTCTGTGTGGCCACCTGAGAAACCCATGGGACCTCCAACATGGCACCCCCAGAAGACCGCAGGGGCCGATCCAGAACCCAGAGTGTGAGGCGGTCTCGCAGATAAGGCAGGGCCCAGGCTGTGTAAGGCTTTATAGGTAAGAACCAAATCGGGCCCGGAAGACTATTGGCAGCCAGTGCAGAGAACGGGGCACAGGTGTAATGTGCTCCCAGCGGCCCAGCCCCACCAAGAGCCGGGCTGCCGCATTCTGCACCAGCTGCAGCCTCCGAGTCGTCACCACAGGTAGCCCCACGTAAAGCATGTTGCAGCAGTCTAACCAAGAGGTAATAAAAGCATGGATGATTGTGGCCAGGTCCGGAACCGAAACCAGCGGCCGAAGCCACTGCACCAGATGAAGCTGGCGGAAGTCGCTCCTCGCCACAGCCTCCACCTGAAGATCCAGGCAGAGCTGTGCATCAAGAAGCACCCCCAGCTTCTGCACCTGGGATGTCAGTGGAGGGCACACTCCATCAATCAATGGAGCTGTCAACTCCACCGACCTACCCACTAACATCACCATCATCTTGTCAGGATTCAGTCGCAGTCAGTTAACCCTCATACAGTCCCCCACAGCTGCCAGACACCGGGTAAGCACCGAGACAGCCGGGCCTGGATCGGTCGAAAATGAGATACACAGTTGGGTGCCATCCGCATACTGATGACACCTCGCCGAGCGGCTGCATATACATGTGGGAGGTTCTCCAATGTGGCCCTGCTGGTCTTGCAGATGTTATGGGGAACACAGGTGGTGGTAGTTAGTGGAGCGGTCTCCAGTTGGAAACCTTTTCTAGCCGAAATTCAAATTCAAATTTATTCAGCTGAGCCATTGGCTATAGCCACAAAAACATAAAATCTAGCCGCAATTGATGTCCAATGCTGCTTCAAAAGGTCAAAAGTTCTCTCCACAGCAGAGCAGGTGGCGCTGAGCTGCCGGTTAAAGTACCTTTGCTGCATTGTCTGGGCAATGCTGTGCCTTCATGAGCCAGGGGTTCAGGGGGGTAGGCTGTATCCCTGAGAATAGGCCTCATGAGCACACCCCTCAATGCATGTTTCAGTGAAGGGTCCATAGTGTTCTGTGTACATGCTGCCAAAGGGAGACCAGCAGAAGATGCAGGCACTGGGGTACTTCACAGACCACCTGGCCAGCACATCTACGAATCAAATATGGTGGTCCACTATGGCCTGGAGAACCATGGAGAAAAAATTCTTCCAGTTCAATTGTCCTTGTTATGGGGTGGGCAGAT
The DNA here is from genome assembly GCA_003113815.1 of Sphenodon punctatus. Classification (NCBI taxonomy): domain Eukaryota; kingdom Metazoa; phylum Chordata; class Lepidosauria; order Sphenodontia; family Sphenodontidae; genus Sphenodon; species Sphenodon punctatus. Next base: position 232,095 of record QEPC01011631.1, read on the forward strand.
GATGACAATATACGAGGGTTGGACACTCAAAGTGCAAAAGTCCCCTTCCTTCGTCCCCTCCCTCCCCCCAACTCTCAGATTGTAAACCCTAGGGCAGGGACCGTGTCTATCCATTACTTTGTAAAGCGCCAGGTACATTTCTGGTGCTATATAAATGCTTGATGATAAATAAATAAATAAATAAATAAATAATAATAATAAAGTCTTCACCAGTGGAGATGTTTTCTACCCACACTATATGGTGATGCAGAAGACGACAGAGAGAGGGTATAAGAGGCCCATGTTTGACTGGGGTTTTATGCAAACCTAGAGGGATTTCCAGCACTGCAGAGTGCGAGACCCCGATAAAACGGTGTGTTGCTTCCTGCTAGTGCATCACTGTGAGCTGTGGATGCGAGAAACCAGATGACAGCACTGAAAGCTGACTGATTGCTTTTGATTTCAATCTTTACTTTTGTTTTCACTTTTAATTATAGGTGCTCAATGAAGTATGCAATTTGCTACTTAAACTCAGCGTTATGTGCATAGCAACCATTTAACTACAGTCACCAAGTGCTAGCAGGTACACCGTATAAACTCAGGTATGTACTGCCTGGGGTGAGTGGGGAGAACAGGTGGTGGACAAGGACAGCCTCCCAGAGTCATAATAGCCTGAAAGAAAAACAGCTGGGGCGATTTCTTGTTCCCATGGTTTGCTGTGGCTGAGAGTCATGACAGGGGCAGGATACTGAGGTGGTGGGGGAGGGTTGCTGGGTGGAGCAGGGCAGGGAAGAACAGCTGCCTGTGTATTAGGTTGGTTACGCTAAACCTGACTGGGGGCTGCACAAACACACATGAAATACCCGCAGGGGGCTGTCCGCTTATTAGGCTCGACATGCTAAACATGTGAATGGGGGCTGCATGGAACAAACCCAGACTCCAGTGGGCTATGGTCTTGTTTGTTTACACCCATTAACTCACACTCAAAAGAACTGCAACACCATGGTAGTAACACACCCTGGACTTTGCCTCCTCTCTCTCCCCTTCTTCCTACAGTCTTCTCTTCCTCCTCCCCTGACTCCGCTGTCTCTGCTCTCAACGCCTCTCTCTCCTCCACACTTGACTCCCATGCCCCTCTCTCTTCCCGCCCTGCCTTCTCCCACAACCCCCGTCCTTGGCTCACCCCTAGTATCCGCCACCTCCGTTCTTGCACTCGTGCTGCTGAACGACTCTGGCGCAAATCCCATTCTCACGCTGACTTCCTTCACTTCAAATTCTGTCTCTCCACCCTTACTTCTGCTATCTCCCTTGCTAGACAACACTACTATGCCTCCCGCATTGAGTCCTGTTCTCGGGACCCTCGCCGCCTGTTCTCTACCTTTGACTCCCTCCTCAAGCCTCCCTGTCCTCCCCCTCCTTCTTCCCTTTCTGCTCAGGATCTTGCCTCCTTCTTCACCTCCAAGATAGACAAGATCCGCCTCGACATCGCTTCCCACTCCTCTCTTCCCACTCCCACCCCTCTCCCTCCTCCCCCTCCTTCTCTCATGTCCTCCTTCTCCCCTGCCTCCCTTAAGGAAATCTCCTCTCTGCTCTCCTCCTCCAACCCTTCCACTTGCCCCCTTGATCCCATTCCTTCCCGCCTCCTCACCTCCATTACTCCCACTGTCGCCCCTTCCTTCCTGCACATCATCAACCTCTCCCTCTCTACTGGCTCTTTCCCTTCTGCCTTCAAACATGCCACAGTCTCTCCTATTCTCAAAAAGTCCACTCTTGACCCCTCTGACCCTTCTAGCTATCGTCCTGTCTCACTCCTTCCTTTTGCTTCCAAGCTGCTTGAACGTGTTGTCTACTCCCGCTGCCTTGACTTCCTATCCTCCAACTCCTCCCTTGACCCCCTCCAATCTGGCTTCCGCCCCCTTCATTCTACTGAAACTGCTCTCGCTAAGATCACCAACGATCTTCTGGTGGCTAAATCTAAACGTCTCTATTCCATTCTTGTCCTCCTTGATCTCTCTGCTGCCTTCGATACTGTTGACCACTCACTCTTGCTGGATTCCCTTCACTCCCTTGGCTTTTGTGGCTCTGTCCATAACTGGTTCTCCTCCTACCTCTCTGACCGCTCCTTTAATGTGTCTCTCTCCAACTCCACCTCCTCCTCCTTCCCCCTCTCAGTTGGTGTTCCTCAAGGCTCTGTTCTTGGCCCTCTCCTCTTCTCGATCTATACCTCATCCTTAGGCAAACTCATTGCCTCCCATGGCTTCCAATACCACCTCTATGCTGATGACACTCAACTCTATCTCTCTACTCCCTCTCTCTCTCCCTCTGTTCAAGCTCGTCTCATCAACTGTCTCTCTGACATCTCTACCTGGATGTCTCAACGTCAACTCAAACTCAACATGGCTAAAACTGAACTCCTTATCTTCCCCCCTCATCCTTCCTCTCCTTCCTCACTGTCAATAACTATTGATGGAGTCACCATCCTGCCTGTCCCCCAAGCCCGTAGCCTAGGCTTCATCTTTGACTCAGCCCTTTCTTTTAAACCCTACATTGACTCTGTTGCTAAATCCTGTCGCTTCTCCCTCCATAACATTGCTAAGATTCGCCCTTTTCTCTCTGTCTCGTCTGCCAAAACTCTTGTTCATGCTCTGGTCATCTCTCGCCTCGATTACTGTAACCTCCTTCTCACTGGCCTTCCCCGGTCTCACCTTTCTCCCCTCATCTCTGTCCAAAACTCTGCTGCCAGGGTCATCTACCTCGCCAGTCGCTTCGACCATGTGCAGCCCCTCCTCTCTTCGCTTCACTGGCTTCCCCTTCCTGAACGAATCCTGCACAAGCTCCTAGTCTTCACCTATAAAGCTCTTCACAACCTTGCTCCCCCCTACCTCTCTGCACTTATCGCCCTCCATACTCCAGCCCGTGCACTTCGCTCCTCCTCTGTCCCTTCTCTCACCCTTCCACGCCTTCCCTGCTCCCCTAAGCGCCTTCGTCCCTTCTCACTTGCTGCCCCCCATGCCTGGAACTCCCTCCCTGTCCACATCCGCCTTGCCCCCTCCCTTCATACCTTCAAATCTCTCCTTAAAACTCACCTCTTTCGCTCTGCTCTGTCTGACTCTTTATCCTGCTGAGCCACTATTCCTATACCTACGATCGGTTTACCCTTATCCTTGCAACATGGACCTGCCTGCTGTCATTCTCATCGTAACCAAGCCAAGTACGTGCACTTGAGACCTCGCATCTTCATGAATGTTAGACCCCTTGTCTCTCCCTCTGTTCCCCTTCCTAAGTCTCTCCCCCAGCTCCTGTCTCTCAGATTGTAAGCCCTAGGGGCAGGGACCGTGTCTATTTTATTACTTTGTAAAGTGCCAGGTACACTGCTGGTGCTATATAAATGTTTGTTAATAATAATAATAACAACACACACAAACACACACACACAGCAGGGAATTGCTTTATTTTAGGTGACAGGTTCCAGGTTTCCAGAGAACATTTACGTTTTACACAGGCCGGAATAGAGTCAATACTTAAAAGGCGGCAGAGAAACAATCACATTGAAGCCATGGTGGAACAAACCGGCCATCTCCTGGTGCTGGTGGTGTAGTGTAGGTGAGTGGTATGATGCAACCCTGGTGTAGTGAAATAGCCGGATAGTAGGATGCGCTTGTTGTCGGCCTGATTCACAACACCAGCTGCAGCAACGATACCTTATGCTTTGCCGGGACTCTGGGTTTTCATCCGCTTCGACGAATAGCTCCTCAATCAGAACGGGAAGGTTTCTTTATTACAGGAACAAATCACAGTAAAACTCCATTCTGTAGGACAAAGGCATCTAAATAGTACTATTCACTCAACACATCTGGCTGTGAGGTGATTTCCTACAATCCTGTAGTCGCTTCGGTAACAGCTAACAGGCGACTTTGTGGTAGAGGAAGTGCGGCCAGCTCCCTCCTCAGGGTGGAGAAAAACATGTTACTCGCGCTGGTACAGCCTGAGGGACAACACATTTCCACCTAGCAGTATCTCTCACATACAACAGTTGACCCATTAATCACTCCCCCCGACCCAGTGGACAGTCCTTCCACTTTATTGGGATGGCTGCCAGGGGAAGGGAGTCAGGGGAATGCATTTCAAGGACTAATCGAAGTATTAACACTACACCTAGTTCATTTAAGCAGCATCTCTGTATATGCAGTAGTTAAGGGAAGTCAACAAACTCCTTGCTTCAGGGTCTCACCTGGATTCATGCTGTTTCTGTGGTCAAATGAACCTGGTTAAATAAGAAAAGCAGCACTTCAATGCCTTGTCTCATGTATCTTGCTAAAGTTCATCCAGTGCAACAGATTCCTAGAAGACTAACAATTCAGGACAGTCTCTTAATTCACACGTTTCCTTCTCCACTGGTAAGTGGAGAAAGTGCCCAGCAGTGGAATGGTGACACATTGAATTACCACAGAACATGAGCTAATGCAGAACAGGAAATACAGCTTTGAAATACAGCAATGGATTTCTGAAGATGCAGGAAATTATGAAAAGTGGAAAAAACATTTATTCATCTGGTTTTCCAAGTGTATGTATATTATATTATATTATATTATATTATTATTATTATTATTATTATTAGTAGTAGTAGTAGTAATAATAATAATAATAACAACAACAACAATTTATATAGTGCCACCAATGTAGAATACCTAGTACTGAACAATCTTAGACCGCATTCACACCTGATGGTGGCGCGGATTGGAAACACCCATGAGGGAAAGATGCAGCGGGTGGAGGAGCTGGATGCCGGAAGTACTTCCGGTGTGAATAGAGCCCTGCCGTGACTTTACTCGAGGTTGTCAAGGCTCAAAATTCAGCCTTGACAAACGCGAGTAAAGCTGAGGCAGAACCCTGTTTGCACCGGCGGTACTTCTGGCATCTGGCTCCTTCCCCCACCGCATTTTTGGCTCACAGGTGTTTCCAAGCCACACTGCTGTCAGGTGTGAATGTGGCCCAAATTAAAGACAGGTCCCTGCCTTGAGGGGCTTACAAGTTAGGCACAAATGGCTCTGATTGCCACAGTTAGCTATTCTCCCAGTTAGCTCTCATTACAGTATTATTAGATCAGTTTCCTCCTTTCCCCACTACATCCCGCCCCCACCCCCCAAGTTTAAAACTAAAAACAACAATAGTAAACTCTCTTCCTTCCCCACCTGGAAGAGAAATAGCTAAGTTAATCATAGAATCATAAGAGTTGGAAGGGACCTCAAAGTTCATCTAGTCTAATCTCCTGCTTTGATGCAGGATGTTCACAGCTACAAAATCCCCAACAGATGACTGTCCAGCCTTTGTCTGAAAACCTCCAGTGATGTTTCAACATGTTCCATTTTTGCACAGCTCTTACTGTTAGAAAGTGTTTATTTTCTGATACTAACCAAAATCTACCTTCTTGCAGCTCATTGCTTCCGGTCCTGCCCTCTGTAGCAATGAAGAGCAATTCCTGGCCTCCTTCTTGGTGGCAGCCCTTTAGCTATTTGAAAACTGCTATCATGTCTCCCCTTAGTCTTCTCTTCACTAGGCTAAACATACCTAGTTCCTTCAACCTCTCCTCATAAGACTTACTCCAGGCCCTTTATCATCTGTCGCCCTCCTCTGAACTTTCTCCAGTTTGTCAATGAGTGTTAACACACGGGGAGGGAAGCAGCTAGCACCTGTGTTCAATCCTTGGCGTCCCCACGCAGCTGCCACCCCTGTGGACAGCGCTGGGAGCCTTTCAAATGGACAGCCCCCTGCCTGCAGTTCATGGGCTTGCGCCAGCCACCACAAGTAGTGCTAGCACACCTCCCCCACCCCACCCCAAGGGATGCCGGACAGCTGGGCAGTTGCTTCAGCGATCTAGTTGTCCCTGGGCAGCCTGTGGATAGTGAGATTGCCGGCGCGCACCCCCAGCTGTCAGGCAGCCCCTGGGGACAGTGTGAACACTCACACTCCTCTCCTTCTCCCACTCTGCCTGTCAGATGTCAGGGGCACGCTAGTGCTGGCTCTGATAGAAAGGGGGGTTGTGCTCCCTGGCCATAACCCCTCCCCCACTTTCCATGCCCGCTGTTCTCCTTTCCTGGAGGAAAAGTAGAGGAGTGGGGATCAAAGGCAATGTGTGGGCCCCTCTGGAAGAACTAGAAGGATCCTGCAATCCTCGCTCCTCTCCTTTCCTGCCAGGAAAAGAGAGCAGCGAGCACAAAAAGGGGGTTCACAGCCAGGGAAGAAGCCTTCCCTGGCAGTGACCCCACCTTTCCATCAAAGCCAGCACTAGCACGCCCCTCTCAGCTAACAGCTGGGTGAGAGAGGGGAGTGCAGATTGCATCCCTGAGAGCCTCGGGGGATTTCTGTGCTCCCTTCTCTTGGCTGGCTGTCAGCTGAGAGGGGCATGTCAGCTATGCCTCATGGTACTGGCACACGCGGAGCTGCAGGGATACCTAGCAAACAAGATGTGGCCCCGTGGGCACCCGTTGCCCTGGGTTTACCTGGGTGTGCCCACACAACATGCTCCACATTTACTGGCTTGACACCAAGCCAAGTGGCCCTGGGGCAAACATCTGGCGGGCACCGAGTAGGTGATCAGGTGGGTTTTTTTATTAATTATTATTCTTATTCTTATTCTTATTTATTTATTTATTTATTGGACTTCAGTTTCCACCATAGCCCACAAATACAATAGAATACGAAAACATCATATACATAAAAAGCTGAAATGTAATAAATATCAATTTAAAACATTAACTAACTCCAAAGCAGAGGTAATTAAGACACAAAATAGAACATATGAACATCTATCATTATCTTTCTGGGAGAAGGCAACCAGTGGAGGGAGAAAGGGGTCAACTAAAACCTCTCTAACAGAAAGGTATAGATGACAATCTAGCAAATAATGGACCAAATCCTCAATACACTCCTGACAGGCAGAGCAACATCGGTCCTGGCATGGTATCGGTTTCCATCGCCCCATTAATACTGCTGAAGGCATTTGGGCAAGCCTCAGTCTTAAAAAAGCCCTGCGCAAATTAACATTAAGATCAATCCCCAAATACTTCTCCCTCCCCCATGACAATTTAATCAGGGGGTAGAGAGGAGCAAGAGATAAGAATCTCACCCTAGCCAATTCCTCTTGGCGATACACATCTTGAATCCGCTGAACTGTCATATCTATATCTTGGTTTGAAAACAACCATTGTCCTCCCTCAATATCCATCCAAAAATTACCTAATCCCAATCTGCTAAAGAGGAATTAAAAAAAATATCCCAGGAGATTGCCTAGAGAAAGCACCCTCCATATCCTCCATCAAGCAAAGTGTGGATAACTGTGTTGGAGCATAGGAGAAAAGCTTAAACCAATGTTTAACAAAACGAATGTGAGCTTTAGTCAAAACAGAGTCCATACCGGACTCTAAACGCAAATAGGCAGATGCCAGGGATGAAGAACTACTCAAAAAAGACCGTAACAATTTATTTTGGGGGATATCTATATCTTCAGTCCCCAAATAGCCCCAGACCTCAGCCCCATACAGCAGCTGGGTATTGACTACTGCCTCATAAACCTTAATAGGTGGCAGGTCAGAATGTTGCGCTACTGAAATATCAATTTATTTTTTTATAGCCTACCCTGCCCATAGAGCTTTGGTCTTAGACACACTAAGATGATGTTTCCATCTCTGGTCAGTAGATAGCCAAAACCCCAGATACTTGTAATAAGGCACCCGCTCAATTTTAACCTGGTCCATCCACCATGAGTGGCGCTGGTACCCCTTAACTCATCCCATAATCTTAGACTTATCATAGTTTACTCGGAGACTGTTGTTAACAGAAAGCTTACTAAATTGAGTAAGGGCTCTCTGTAGTCCTATAGGTGTCTAGGAGAGAATTACTGTATCATCAGCATTAAGAAGTAATTGCACCATAGTATTAAATAACTTTGGTGGATGGAAAGTATCATCTGCCATCCCAGGAATTATAGCTACCATGGACAGATTGAAAAGCATGGGGACCAAGACACAACACTCTTACCCCCCTTTTTACAGACACTTGTTGCGTAGTTTCTTCTCTCAACCCCCAACGAACCTTAGACCAAGTTTGGGAATAATAGGCCATCAGGAGTTTGAGTAATGCAAGGTCTATACTCAACTGATCTAATTTGTACCAAAGCAGGTCCCAATCAATACGACTGAATGCAGCTGATAAATCAATAAATGCTGCAAAAAGAGAAGTTTTTCTTTTTAAAGTAGGGCATATTTAAGCCTCAGAAACTGAATTGTGAATATATGATCCATAGTACAAAAACCCTGGACATCTGGAAGGATACTATTATCCTCTACCCAAGTAGAGGCACGTGGCACCCAAAAATCTTTGTAGAGATATTAATCAAAAACTGATGGGGTGATATGAACTGGGATTATTTCTCAGACCCTTTTTAAATAGGGGGACAATAATACTCCCCCCCCCCCTCCAGGACACTGGGATGTCACACAAATCAACAATTGTATTAAACCATTTGACCAAAACTGGGATCCACCAATTTCTGTTGTACAAAGAGAGTTCAGACTAGATACCATCTGGACCGGGAGCTTTATTGCCCATTAGGAGATTTAATAGACTATCTAGAAGTTCCTCTGTTACATGATAATGTGTCATATCTCCTATACTCAATGGATCTATCTGATAATTTCCTGTACTATCCTTGGGGACAGAAAACTGAGAGGTGAAATATACAATCCACTCGTCTCCTGAAATATTGGCTTCAATGTTCTGGTTATATGAACTGGTTCCCTTTGCAAGCATTTGCCAAAATAAATGGGCATCCTTATTAATAACTGCCGACCGTAGCAGTTCCCACTGCTTAAGGGACTATTCAGATTTTTTAACCTTTAACAAATGTGTATATTCCCTTCTAAGTACACAAAACTCAGTACTAATTCTGATGGGCAGAGGCCCATCCTCCCTAATTTCTTAGGCTTTTTGGAAATAATCTTTTTCTTTTCCAAGCAGTCTTTATTGAACCATGGATCCCCTTTTGATACCCTAGGCTGTGGGTTATTTCACTAAAGTGGCAGAAAAATATATGGCTAAAGGAAATTAAATAATTGTTGACAATGCCTAATAATTAAAACAAGATCACTAGCTTTGCAGATTTGCTTTCTTAACAACTGCAAATCATCACTATAAAAAGATATTTAAATTTCTCAATTAGGGACCATTCCATTTCAACTTCTTGTTGACCAATACTGGAGTGAACTCACTCCCCCCCCCAAAGGGGAGGCATTACACATAACGTTGGGGTTCAAATCCCCTCCACTCTTCGCATCCCCGGTACCAAGGGTCAATACTAGTGGAAAATGATTACTCTCCGAATGAGGTACTATGGAAAAATCTACCAGGTCCCACCAATAGTCAGGATCTAGAAGTATATAATCTAGGATACTGGTATCCCTTCCGGTGGAATAGGTAATATCTGCGTCAGTGGGGCTTGAAAAAAAACCATTTACTGGCCCTGTAACATTCCAAGATAATAAGGACAATGGAGAAGGGCAATTACAAGCAATTCCTGGTACCTGGCTAGAAGGTACTGCATGTTCCTCATCATTGAGTCAAGGACTAGCATGAGAGATGTTACTCGACAGTCTGGGTGGGACAGCTACATTAAATAATGCCCCTAGTGGCTGAAAATAGAGGTTACTTACCAGTAACTCTGTTCTTCAAGAGAGCTCCGCGAATTCTCACTAATGGGATTCTCTTCCTGCTCCGCAGGTACCGGAAAATCTCTTGTTAGCAGTTTCCAGGCAGAATATGTCCTGGAAAGAACTAGGATAAGGTGAGGGCTCCGCCCCTCCGCCCACTCAGAAAAGCACAGGCTCCAGGTTGCATGAGTGCAGGAGGCTATAAAAGGGGGTGGAGCCCTCGCCGCCTCAGTTCCTTCCAACCCCGTCTCAGGAAGACCGATGGGTACCTCTGAGACAGAGGAGAAGGTCGGGCGGGTTGTGAGAATTTGCGGAGCTCTCTCGAAGAACAGAGTTACTGGTAAGTAACCTCTATTTCTTCTTCGAGGATCTCCGCGATTCTCACTAATGGGAGAGTGAGTAGCAGAGAAAGACATACCTTTGGTGGAGGGAGTCAAGGAGGTCAGTGAAGTATGGATTGCAATACTGCTGTGCCGAGGCCGGAGTCTGACGCTGCGGCCAAATCCAGTGTGTAGTGCTTGGTGAAAGTATGCACAGACGCCCACGTGGCTGCCTTACAAATGTCCTGTATAGGGACTCCATGGAAGTTGGCGATCGAAGAGGCCACGGCTCTGGTAGAGTGAGCACGAAGGTGGGAAGGAGGGGACCTGTCCACTTGCTCATAACACCTTCGTATACAGAGTAAAATCCACTTAGAGAGTCTCTGGGACGTAACTTTAACTCCGATACGTTGGTCACCATAGGATATGAACAGGGCATCAGAAGCTCTGAAGGGGCGAGTGCGAGAGAGGTAATAGGATAGTGCCCGCTTGACATCCAGAGTATGGAAAGCTCGGTCCATAGGAGAAGAATGCGGTTTAGGAAAAAACACAGGCAAGGAGATGGTCTGGTTCAGATGAAATGGGGAAACCACCTTAGGGACAAAGGAGGGATCTGTTCTGAGGTCTACCCTGTCGAGGTGGAAGACAGTGTAAGGTGGGGAGGCCCGAAGGGCGGAGAGTTCCGAAACTCTCCTGGTAGATGTGATAGCTAATAAGAAAGCAGTTTTGATAGACAGGTTCTCCAGTGAAGAAGATGCTAATGGTTCAAAAGGGTGGTCCCATCAGCTTGCTGAGGACTAGATTGAGGTCCCACGGTTGTGTAGGTTGGGAGGTGGGAGGGAAGGAGTTGACTAGTCCCCTCCAGAAGGTTCTCATAAGGGAATGCGAGAAGAGAGTGTCTGTGCCAGTTGGATGAAGGTGAGAGGAGAGTGCCGCAAGATGTACTTTGAGGGAAGAGATAGATAGGCCCAATTCGTGGAGATGTAACAGGCATCGAAAGACATGGTTCATAGACAAATTGTGTAAGTTGCAGGGTTGGGCTGCGCACCAAGTCATGAAGCGTTTCCATTTTGCAGCGTAGCAAGCTCGGGTAGATGGGCAATGTGAGTTAAGTAGGATCCTAGCCACATCGGGGGAGGCATCGTGTATCAGAACCTGATCAGCCAGGCAGAGAGATGGAGCGACTGCAGGTCGTGGTGGAGGACCGACTCTTGGTCCTTCGATAGAAGATCAGGAAGGAGAGGTAGATTGACCATGTCGATGGAGATGGCTCGGAGGGTTTGATACCAAGGCTGGCGAGGCCAAGCCGGAGCTATCAAGATGACATGAGCGCAGTCTGACTGGATCTTGTGCAGGACTCTGTACAACAGAGGGATGGGAGGAAAGGCATATAGCAAGGGCCCTTTCCAGGAAATGGCGAAGGCGTCGGAGATCGAGCCCTGGGTGTGGCCCACTCTGCTCCAAAATCTGAGGAGTTTTGCATTTTCTCGAGAGGCAAAGAGATCTATGGTGGGGGTGGCCCCATAGCCGGAAGATATCCGCTAGGACAGAGTCGTTGAGGGCTCACTTATGCTGGTCGGTGGCTCTGAAGCTGATCTGATCTGCTAGGGAGTTGTCTTGTCCTGCTAGGTGGACTGCATGCAGATGTATGTTGTGACGAATACACCACGTCCAGATGGCCTGAACCTCTAGGGAGAGGAGGGTAGATTTCGGCCCTCCTTGTTTGTTTATATACCACATTGCCGTGGTGTTGTCTGTAAGGATTAGAACATTGCACCTCCCGAGGTGATTGAGAAGGGCTGCGAGCACCCAACGGATAGCACGAAGCTCCAAAAGGTTGATATGCATATGCCGTTCTTCTTGAGACCACAGGCCATGAACAGTGACTTGGTCGATGTGGGCGCCCCATCCTGTGAATGATGCATCTGTAGTGAGGGAGACCTGCACCGGAGGGGGGTCGAAGGGCATGCCTGTGAGTACATGTCGGGGGCTAGTCCACCATATGAGGTCCTGGTAGACTTCCTGCGGGATAGTTACGTGCATGGAGAGAGGATGACGAGTGGGGTCGTAGACCCGAGCGAGCCACTGCTGGAGTGTTCGGAAACGGAGGCGAGCGTAAGGGGTTACTGATGTGGTAGCTGCCATCAGGCCCTGGAGGCGCAGGAAGAATCGCACTGGTCTCCTGGGCTTTGTTTGAAGGGGTAAAATGGTTGTAAGTAAGTCGTGAAATCTGTCGTTGGGTAGGAAGGCCTTCGTTTGAGTGGTGTCGAGAACAGCCCCTATAAACTGAAGTCGTTGCGTCGGAAAGAGGTGAGACTTCTTGTAATTGATGATAAACTCCAAGTCCTGCAGAGTTTCTACAGCCAGGGTGAGATGGTTTGCTAAAGTGAGGGGGGATGGTGCCGCAAACAGCCAGTCGTCCAAGTACGGGAACACCCGTATGCCTAGAGTTCTGAGGTGGGCCGCGACTACTGCAACGCACTTTGTGAACACCCTGGGGGCTGTAGACAGGCTGAAGGGGAGAACGGAATACTGGAAGTGTTGATTGCCTACGAGAAAACGCAAGTAGCGCCTATGAGGAACTTTAACAGAAATATGAAAATAAGCGTCCTTAAGGTCAAGGGAGGCCATCCAGTCTCCTTTTTGAAGGTCCAGATAGATAATGGGGAGGGAGGTCATGCGAAATTTAAACTTCCGAATATACTTGTTTAGTTGGCGAAGGTCGAGTATAGGTCGGAAGCCCTCGTCCTTTTTAGGGACGAGAAAGTAGAATAGAAACCAGTATTTTGCTGAGAACGGGGAACTTCCTCAATAGCCCCCCCTTGGACAGAAGTTTCTGCACCTCAAGTAGTATTTGAGGTTGGGGGGGCCCGAAGGGGTGAGGGGGGGAGTCGGGCGGGAGAGTGTGGAACTGAATAGTGTACCCAACACAGGCAATAATCTCCTTAACCCAACGGTCTGAGGTAAGCGAGGCCCACCGGTGGTAAAAGGGCCGGAGACGGTTACGGAAAAGGGGGGAGTTCAGAGAAACTCCCTTGACCTGGACTGTTTCAAAAATGCTGCTTGGGAAGGGGTCCGGTAGACGAGGTAGAGGAGGACTTGCCCCTGCCCCTCTGCTTTGAGAAGCGTTTTCGGGACTGGGTGGAGGATGACTGTTGCTGCTGGTAAAGGGGAGAAAACCTCCTATTACTCTGGAACGAGGGTTGGTAGCGATGTCTGGCCTGGTAAGGGTGGAAAGAGTAGGAGGTAGAGGAGGGGTAGAAGGGCCTTTTTCTAGCAGAGCGAATCACTCCCATAGATCTGGCCATCTGGCACATCTCCTTAACCTTTTTTAAAGTTTTGTCGGTGGAAGCCGCAAACAGACCATCCCCATCGAAGGGGAGGTCCTCGATGCGGGCCTTGTTTTTGGGAGCTAGGGCGATGGATCACAGCCAAGTGTGGCGTCTGAGGGTGATAGCAGAGGCCATACCTCTGATATTGGCATCAGCTATATGCATGTTGGCCGTGAGTTGGAACCTGGCCATCTGCATGCCCTCCTGTTAAAGGGCTAAGATTTGGGCTGGGTCGGAAGCCCTACTTAACTGTGCCCAAAGCCAGTGCTGGTATCCACAGAGGGCAGAGCCATAGTTGGCAGCTCGGAGGGAAAGAGATTCAGAGGAAAAAATCTTCTGCCCTAGAACATCTAGACGTCTACCTTCCTTATCTGCAGAGGAAGTCTGGAGCCTGCCCGCCCTGGACTTTAGAGAGGCAGCTGCTATAACTAGGGAGTTAGGGACAGGGTGTCTAAAGAACATTTCAGCTCCCTCCCTGGGTATGGCATAAAGCAAGTCCGCCAACTTGTTGGTGGGTGGGGCGGAGGTGGGTTTAGCCCATACTGACTTGGAAGGCTCTAATAACTGATCTAAAATGGGGAGCATGATCTGCCCTGAGTCCCCTGATCCTAGGATCCCTAAAACCGGACCAGATTGTGATTTTTTGGCAATCTTGGTGGGTAGGTTGGGGAGAGCAGAGGTAAGCCTTTTAAGCATGCTCTGAAAGGCCTTGGTGTCCTCGGTGGAGAGGGAGGACAAGGGGTCCGATATGGCATCGGGGGGTGGTGGTGAGCTAGTTTCATCCTCGTCCTGCAACGAAGAGGAGGAAGATACAGAGCCGGCACCCTCCGAGGAAATGTCCTGCTCCTGCTCCAAGGGTGTCGAGACAGGAGGGGGCACTTTCGTCACCGGAGCTAGCAGCGAGTCCAAGAGAGATGGTCCTCTTGTTGGGTCTAACCTTGGTTGTAGGTAGGTAGAGGCAGGGAGGACTACTGGAGCCTGTTGCGTCACTGGAGGCAGAGGAGGTACCGATGGTACCGAAGGCTGCTGGGCACTATGCCGACGCGAGGGTAGAGGAGGAATAGACGTCCGTTCAGGAGAGTCGGGAGGGGCCCTGGAAATCGTGGCTGTTGGGGGTGCCCGGGGAGGCGCGGGGGGCATGAATTGGTGTGGCGGTTGGTAATGAGCCTGCTGGTTTAAGACTGAAAAATCCCTCTCAGAGTGGTAGGGGGATCGTGATGGGTGCCGATGGTACCGGTATTCCAGGCGCTCGTAATCATGGTAGCGAGATAGGTTGCTCTTGTGGTACCGTGGGTCGAAATCGTCATGGCGGTACCGGGAGTCACCATGAGGAGAGCAGCAGGAGCACGGGGACCGGGAAGGATGGTCCCGAGAAATCCAGAACGGTCTCTCATGCGGGAGCTCATAGAGGTCAGTTCCAGGCAGCAGCTCAAACTCAGAGGCTTCCTCTCTGTATCGAGAGCCTGAGCGGGACCAATGGCGCCCCTGGGAGTAGTCGTGATGCCCCCTAGGGAAAGCGGAGAGGTTCGTTGTGTGACTGCTCCCGCTGGTGCCGACGGTGCCGGTGCAATCATCGGTGTAGGTATGTCGGGTGGTACCGGAGTCGCCCCCGCCCTAGCCAGGGCCGGAGGGGCTGGGGTGGTTGCCGCTGGCGGTACAGGAGCTACCTCCGCCCTAGGGGCCGGGGGGATTGGTGAAGACGGTCCCAGTGCCGGTTGGGAAAAAAGAGTCTCAACCAGGAGTGGACAGGTCAGAGCCACCTCATCGACCCTCCGGGACCTCCTCTTCTTTTTCTTGTGCTCCCCTAGACGTCTATGATGGTCCTTAGATGAGGCTGCAACGGTACCGGCGGAACTCGTGGTACCGGCGGTTACCGTGTGAGGCGGTCCCGGCGGTAGCCGAGTGCGAGGGAGAGGCCGCCAGCAGCTCAGGAACCGGAGTCGTCTGTCTGGGGGCTAGCCCCTGGAATTGCGCGGTAGGGACCGCAGGTGAATCCATCAGAGCCGAACAAGAGAGCAACAGAGGCCCGTCTTCCCCGCCCTGAAGAGCCCTCCTCGTCAAGAGTTCCTGCAGCTGCAGGGCTCTTGTTCTTAGGGTACGCAAAGTTAGCTTGGCGCAGTAGGGGCAGGTCCTCATGTTATGCCCCTCTCCCAAGCATGCGAGACAGAGATCGTGAGGATCACTCACCGAAAGTGTGGCTGGGCAAGATGCGCAGCGCTTAAAGCCCGGTTGCTTTGGCATGCCTCACCAGCCCTAGAGAAGGTGGTGAGTCCCGGGGAGGCCCTGAGGGTTGGCGAAGCCCACCAGTGGAGGATCGTTTAGGAATTCTCTACACCTGTCTTCTTTTAAGGTCTTTTTTTTAAAAAAAAAAGTTTCTACTGACGGTGCTGAGAAGCACAGAGGTCTTCCAACGTGGCGCGGTTGGAAGGAACTGAGGCGGCAAGGACTCTGCCCCCTTTTATAGCCACCCACGCTTTTCTGAGCGGGCAGGGGAGGGAGGGGCGGAGCCCTCACCTTATTCTAGTTCTTTCCAGGACATCTTCTGCCTGGAAACTGCTGACAAGAGGTTTTCCCGTACCTGCGGAGCAGGAAGAGAATCCCATTGGTGAGAATCATGGAGATCCTCTATGAAGAACCAGCCCTATCGGGGCAGTCATTCATAAAAGCTATCCCGTTCCTCCTTATGCAATTCTCGACAAGCCAACCACATTTCATTAGTCAATGGGATAAGAGGATTCTCCACTGGGTAATGAAAGTAGCCCTTGACCGGGGTTCCCCCTATGGAGAAAAAACCACCCCTGCCCTGACCCCTGTCTGGCTCCAAGAGTATCTCAGGCTCTATAGGGGCCACCTTGGCACTAAGTACTTTGAGCAAGCAGATCATACAAAGATTTAAGGCAATTTAAAATATTATTTTGCTCCTCAGTTGGTAAGGCACCATAAGCTTCTATTAACCTATTCTCCTTGTCCATCAAATAACTTTCAGATACTAAATTAGGACTTCCTTGGTTCCAGGGCCGGCCCAAGGGTTTGAGGGGTCATGTGCCAAGTCTTGCTGCGGGGCCCCAAAGGCTTGCCGGTCTGCTGGCGACTTTGCCACCGGCGGGTTGGCAGAACCTTATGGCTGGCAGAGCTCTAGGGAGGGGCTTGTCTATTGTAGGCGGAGCCTCCAAAAATCCAGCAACAAAGAGTTTTCAGCGTCAAGATGTGATGGACAGAACATTAGTTTACACTGGGAACTCCTTGCTGCTGAGTAAAACCCTGCCACTTGGAGACTGAGAGAACCCTCCTAATAGCATCTCATCCAGTAAGTGGATGGGACTCCAGTAGGACAACTCTCTCTCTCTCTCCATCAGTGGTAGTGCCATAGCAGGATAAAAAAATCCTGTTTACATATTTAAAACATACAAAACCTCTGGTCCACATCAAAATAGCTGCATGCTATTAAACAATACTTGATCACACAAGCACGTTCATATTTAGTAAAAATAGCATGTGAGGAGCCACTCGAAGAACAGAAGGTTGCTACCTTATAAATAAGGTTCTTTGAGATGGCTCCGAAAATTCTCACAAANAAATACCCACCCTTCCAGCCTCGCATAGAATTTTTTCCTTCTATTTCTAGAAAGGGTTGGAAGGAACTGTCATTCTAAGGGGGAGCACACTTTTTATACTACAGGAGCTTGAGACCATCATGTGGCTATTATTTGAATAGGGTGAGCATGCACAACCCAGTTGTGAGAATGTTAGGTGCCATCTCGAAAAACCTTCTTTACAAGGCTACAACCTTCTGATCGGCACATGGGAGGAGCTGTTTGTAAACAAACAGCTTTCTCTCCCAGTCCGATCACTGAGGCGGTGGAGGGGAGGAGGGGGCATGTGTCAGCCAGCAGGGGGGACCCAGGGCGGCGGGGGGGGGAACCAAGTCAGGACAGGTGGCTGCTGGGGCTTTGCTACCAATGGGGGTGGGGGGGCGGATTTAAACTGCGGGGTCCGACTTGGTTCAGAACAAACTCTCATCTGGCATGGTATAGTCCCTTCTTCCATCTGATCTCTCCCCATACTGGAGGCCAGGGGGGGAACTAGTCAGCTGGGACCCAAAAGCTCTATTCAAAATAGACACATCTTCTAGAAACTCCTCCCATAAAGCTGAGGCCTCTTGCTGAAATATACATGAATTTAACCTAACTCTATTACTGTCCCTCAAGCCCTGATGGGACCTACCTGGGGAAACAATCTCACATCAGGTTTGACGCAGGTCCTTATTGCAGTACTCCAGCATAAAAGTAACTAGTCCACATGGCTTAGAGTCACCAAAGGTGAAATACTCCACATTGTCAGTATCAGAATCATGCAAAAGCCCCTCATGGGCTTGTCAAGTAAAATAATTAAATGCCCAATACAAATCTCCTGATTCAAATACGAATCTCCTGATTTTTGAATCTCCTGATTCAAAAAACCACTTGGAGTACGAAAGTTTGTTAATATAAGTCTGACCCTAGCCAACTGAATAAATGTTTTATGTTGGGATCTCACAAGCTCCCCATGCTGTGGGTTATAGACTCTACCGTAGATCTGGAACCCCCATTGCCAAAAAGCTTCTCAAATTTTAGATCTGTCAGACACCGCCCTAAGGGAGGATGAAGAGCCATTCTGTTTGGCCACCCCGACCAGAATGCTTGCTTTGCCTCTACTTTCCCCAGATTTATAGAAGCCTTGTCAGTGGCTACTCTCGTCTTACTTAGTAGGTGAATGCAGAGGTAACGTTGACAAATGTGGGGCAACATCTTCGTTGTTAACACGCAATGTCTGTCTTAATAGAAGGAGGTGTTTGGGGTGCAGAAAGGAGCTATGCATTAATTTGGAAAGCAACGAGCTCTATGATTATTATGATCTCATGCAAGCCATGGATTTCCAGAGTCTAGGGCAGGGGTGGGGAACCTTTTCCCTTTTGGGGGCCACTCTGAAAATCAGGACAAGCTCAGAGGGCCACATAGAAGTTGGGATCGGGGATGCTTAAGAGGTTCATTCAAGAAAAAGAGGGCCCAGATCATGGATTTGTGCCATAGATCTGTCCCCTATCCTTGTGTGCATGCCCTCATCTCCGCTCCTTTACCAGAGCTGAGTTTTTCAGTGGTTGGAGATAGGAATTGGATCCAAGGGCCAGATCCAGCAACTAGAAAGGGGCCACATGAAAATTTGCTGTGGGCTGCATTTGGATCCGGAGGTCTAGGGTACGGGTGGTCAAAGTTCCCAAACCCAAGAGCTGCATACCAACATTTTCCTATTGCTACAACACACATTACTCATTGAATACGGCTTCCCCCGATCCCAGGGATGGGGCAACGCAGCTTCGTATTTGCGCTTGGATCGCCAGGTGTCGGCTGTGGCCAGGGGCGCCTTCCGTCAATTACATCTGGTGAGACGGCTCCGCCCATGTGTCTCAGACTTGGACCTCGCCACCCTCATCCATACACTCGTCACCTCGAGACTAGACTACTGCAATGCGCTCTACGTGGGGCTCCCCGTGGTGACAGTTCTGAAGTCGCAGCTGGTGCAGAACGCTGCGGCCTGTCTCTTGACTGGGATGGGCCGCAGGGAGCACATTACACTGGTGCTCCGAGCACTGCACTGGCTGCCTATTGTCTTTCGGGCCCAATTCAAGGCACTGGTTTTAATCTTTAAAGCCCTTAACAGTTTGGGTCCTGCTTACCTGAAAAATCGCCGCAGCCCCTGCGGTCGCCCTCCTGGAGGTCTCATACTTTCGGCAGGTCCATACTGACGGGAGGGCGTTATCGGCAGCTGCGCGGTCACTTTGGAATGCCCTCCCAGTAGAGGTCCATCTCAGCCCAAATCTCCTTGCCTTCCGGCGAAGTTGTAAGACCTGGCTCTTTTGCCAGGCATTTGGCGCCGGAGGGGGGAGGGGGGGTTGGTTAGGGGATTAGTTGGGTTTCTTTTTAACAAACTGTTCACATTTTTTATGTTTTATTTGTATTATTTGTATTATTGTTATTTATTTGTATTTTTATTTTATTGTGAGCCACCCCAAGTCGCTTGTGCAAGAGGGGCAGGATATAAATATTTGAAATAAATAAACTCTTCAACACACATCAAAACTCTAGCTCCCGAATGGTCTGGCAGGTTAGGGCAGCAGCTACAGTGGCCCAGGGCATGCTCCCCCAGCTACAGTGGCCCAGGGCATGCTCCCCCAGCTACAGTGGCCCAGGGCATGCTCCCCCAGCTACAGTGGCCCAGGGCATGCTCCCCCAGCTACAGTGGCCCAGGGCATGCTCCCCCAGCTACAGTGGCATGCTCCCCCAGCTACAGTGGCCCTCTGGAGGCTCCAACAATGGAAATGGTGACTCGGCTTCTCTTGCTCCTGAGGACACCGCTCCAGGCAGCCTTTTCTGGCAAGGGCCGCAGTACAAGCGTAGGGAGCCGGCACGTAAGCGTCTCAGCGTGGAGACTGAAATGAATCCCTTAAAAGCAGCTGAAGCTGACATGAGCTAAATGAATATAAGATTGCATAAGGCAGCAAAGATGACGCATACAACCTGGGGCAGTCTCCCTCAAACAGGTGGATGTTTGAGCAAGCCTGATAAAATCGAGTGACAAAAATAAAATGCCTTGTTTGCAATTCTATATTGACAGGCTGGGAGGAGAGGGGAAGGCACCAGACATTTTAAAAACGACTTAGGCTTCTTTATTGAACACTTTTCTGCAGTACATTGTGCTTGAAAGTCAATGGCTGTGATCCACAAACCACTTACTCCAAACTAAATGGTTTGTGGATTGCAGTCAATGGGATTTAGACAAGCACTTCAGGGCTTTGCCAAGTCCTATATTATCCCACCAAGAGATGGACCAAATGCCTACTGAAGTCAGTGGGAAGCAGCCTTCAGTGAGCTTAATTAGGACATGATTAATTGGGAAACTTGTTTCGTTGGATCCTCTGCCCAGAAACTGATTTAGCCAAAAGACAGAGAATGGCAGTAAATTGGGATGCTTGATGGAGACACAGCTCTAAGCTCCCAGATTTTGCTAGCGAGGTCACCAAGTCAAGATTAAGGGGCTCATTTTCAAACTAGGTACACAACTGCAGCTGCTGCAATGAAAGTGTTAATTAGGTAACTAAAAACAACTAATGTTGGCATGTGTATACACAGGTACCTGATTTGTAACTGTCCCATCGTTGCATGGAGGGAAGCTTTGTAATTCTACACAGTACTCTCTAAAGGGTGGATTCTAGGCTGATTATGTGCTGAAAATGGTCTGTAGAAGAAAGGTGATTCCAGTGACAGCATAATTACTGAGAAAGGCTGATACAGAAATTGAACTAGAGAAGGGAAGAGGGATTACTACAGTGACGTAATCACCGGGTGGGTGGCATGAGAGTGAGAGGGAACGGAGGAGTTGGATTTGGGAATTTCAACTACAATTCTTTACACTTTTTATGGGTGATCTGGGAGGAGGGAATTTGGGGCTGGGTGGGAGGGAATATCACTTGTATTGTGTTTTTACTTTTTATGAACTGCCCTGAGTCCTTTTGGGGAAGGGTGGCATAGAAATTTTAATTAATAATCAGACATTTATGGGAAATCTTTGAGAAATTCTCTAGAAATCTATTTAAATGTGTTTTCTGTTCACTGGATTAAGGCAAAAGGATTCTCAAAAAGGCTTAGCTGCCCTATTTCTCTCAACTATTCCTTCTCCAGCTCATTCACGGGATCCTTCTTACAGTCTAAGGCTAACTTCTTAACAGTTCCAGAAAAGACTTTTGAAAATGATGGGCACAGACTGCACACAGTCAGCTGCGGGCCCGAGAATCTGAGACACCAAATCACAGCTCAATTATTTAACTCCAATACAGTGCTAATACTTCTTGCCTGGTTCAAACAAATGCTAGAGAAAGTCTCCTGAAAAAGAGGATGAGTACTTGATATGTTAATTGTTCTTTTATTGTGCAATTATAATGCTGGAATGCAATGAGCATTTCTAGGTTAGCTGCTCAAAAATATCATGCACCTTAAACTTAAACCCACCAGCATATGGCATACCAAAAATAGTTTAAAACTTTCTGAAGATTTTTTTTTTTTATAAATGCCCTGTAATAGAGGTTTCCATTTATCCCTCTGTAAATTAGAATAAGTAGTGAAGAATCCTCCCGTCAATGAGATGGGTTTTTTAACCCAGGGTCTTGGGGAAAACAAATGCAGATCTAACTTATAGTAAAGAATCAGTGACTTTAAGTTGTTTTCTTCTTCCTCAATATTCTAGAAGTACCCGTCAGCGTTGCTTCTTGAAAGAATCACTGTCTTATCCTACAGCCAATTTCCAAAGTGCTGCTGAGATACTACTGAGATACTGTAAAGTACCAACACACCCCAGAATGGCATGTCTTTTAACTTCGAGTCATCGGACTGGAACGGACGTCTGGGTCATCTAGTCATATATCTTATGCTTTGCACATTCATCTTCCCCCCTTTTCTTGATGCACCTGTTTAAATTTATCAATCTTCTCCTGCATTTTCAAATAAATATTCTCATCATATGGACAGAGAAGTTTGTGATGAAACTCTCTTTTATTATAAGCACCATATCAGGTCTTCTAGTATGTACTTTACTATCACTAATGCATTTTCACCCTCATTTTCTACAACCTTGTCTGGTCTGAGGTTGTATTGACCCCTACTTGCAACTCCTACTTTTGACATAACCAATGTACAATGCTGCTAACTGTATTATACCAAACTTTCATTCCAGCCAGTACCTCCACTTATGATAGGGCTAACAGCCTATGCAGGCTGACTGCACACACTACCTCGGGGAGGGGAAACATCCGGCCCATGGGCCAAATCTGGTCTGTGCTGGTTTCTGATCTGGCCCCTTTCCAGTTGTTAGGTCTGGTCTGTGCATCCAGTCCCTACACT
The DNA here is from genome assembly GCA_003113815.1 of Sphenodon punctatus. Classification (NCBI taxonomy): domain Eukaryota; kingdom Metazoa; phylum Chordata; class Lepidosauria; order Sphenodontia; family Sphenodontidae; genus Sphenodon; species Sphenodon punctatus. The sequence goes on from QEPC01011631.1 coordinate 254,360, forward strand.
CAAGCACTGAAAGAAGAAAAGAAGGAAGCTCAGGAGAAGGGAGTGGAGATGAGGGCGTGAACTTGAAACAAGGGGATGGATCTATGGAATAGATCCATATTCTGGACCCTTCCTTCCCTTCCCCCATCCTCAACACACCTTCCCCCCTTGCTTTCTTTTCTTAACATACTTGAAGAAACAGCCTATCCTGGGAGGTGACAATTAACCTTTTTGTTTGTTAACCTGGATTTCTGTCCACAAACCTGTTTTAAGCCAAAACCCACCACTGCTTGGGAACCCCATGACAACCTCTTGAGCACTTCCACCCCCAACTCCAACATGGCCAGCAGAGCTGGTACTTGGCCTGTGGCAGGGAAAAGGTCCCCCACCCCTTCCCTACATTCTGGGCGTACAGCTTTCCTCTCATCTATCGCTAGTGCAATTTTATTGTTATTATTATGACAAAGAATAGACCAATATTTCATAAAAGAAAAATCATCAGAAAAGTGACCATTTCAAATAGCACTCACTTGATCAATAGATGTGTTTCCAAAGTGTATGCACAGTCATCTCGTCTTACCGTACTGACAAGACAAAGTTAAACATGAGCTTCTGATAGCAATGGGGATCGAACATGTAGAAACCCCTGATTCAGCAGGCCAAAAGCAAATGTGCTTAAATTCATTCCAACATGGCAGTCAACTCAGAGCCAAAGAGAGAGAGCTGCAATCTGTTCTACCTGGGGTAGCTTTTAGACGTTACAACAGCTACATGATTGGGAATTCCACGGCAGCAGCTAGTGGGGGTGGAGACTGGACCATGGGAAGCCGGGTGCTGGGATGAGGGTTTCCATGTAGCTGTTACGAGATCCTGTTCAGAGCTATGTGCAACTGTATTTTATTTAGACATAACCATAATCACTCACATGTGAGTAAGTTACTGCTATATCTAAAAACACCCCTTGTGTGTCATCCACAGAATTGCCAACAAGAACTTGAGTGACCAGTTCTTGAATGGAGAATCTTTATTCCTGGGGAAGATGCATAGAGCCAGAACAAATCCAGATGCCTTTTCCAATTTCAGACTCAGGTTTGAAGCATGAATAACCATAACCTTTCTACCCCTGTGGTAAGCAAATTTAATACTTGCCTGTTGCTCCCTTCTGGGTCGTAAGTGGGACCAATCCCACACAGGAAATCTGTGCATTATGCAGTGAGTGCAGGCAGGGAATGAGATGAATTGTCATCTGTATCAAAGGTGCTTATGAGAAGGATGGGCAGGTAGAACATCAGAACAGTGCCAGGAGCAAATGTTGGGGCTACTGTTTAGTGCAGAAGCAGGAAGCTTCCTTTTCTCTTCCACGGGTCACTTTGAAAATGTGTATAAGCTCAATGGATCACACAGGATTGGGGGACCGACTGCTGTCGGTGAGCGTATGCAAACTTCTGGGCTACAAAGAAAGGACTCTGAGGAGGGCCATCTGTGGCCCAAAAGCTTGCATCCTCTCATCAGAGAACAGAGATGGAGGGGTTAACAGTGCTACTAACCCTACCTATATAACTGTACTTGGTCTGCCCCCTTTGAACACAGACATTGCTAAAAAAATGATGACCTAATAAGTAACAAAAGCTAGTACCAGGGCTTCTTCCTCACCACAACGGGGAAGGGAATCTGGCAGGGAGGACAAAGATATGGAGAAAAGGCCTTGTCAGCTCCAGACCACCTGTCTGGACAGTGAGCAGCTCTTATTCTGCTGTCAGCTGCTGTCCCAGACTAGTGTGGGTTCCATGAGCCCTATGTTTACTGTACTGTAATGACTAGACACGTCTTTCCAGTGCCCCGATGACATCCACATAGCCATGGAACTAGAGGAGAGAAAGATTACAGGGCTGGGCCTTGACAGGAAAAAAATAAAATAAAAATCATTTGCACAATGAAATGATCAGAAATGATCTCTTCTGCTCCTGCTGACTCGACAAGGCCATGTTTACTGGGACACAAGACTAAGTGGTGGAGTAAGTCACACTGTGAAATGCACAGAACCTAATGGAGTAACAACAGTTCAAAAAGGTGTCTCCTCCTCTACTTGATTCCCCACATCCTCTTCCTGACTCCACCATAATGGCAGGAGCTCCGCCCACTTGTCCAGCTTCTGGGGAAATTCAAATGCCAGCAGGGAGTACAAGAGTACAGGAGGCAGCAGCAGGGACGATTCCCTCCACTTCAAACTAAATGGGGCATGCCCTACTCCCCCCACCCCCCATAGGCGACTGTCAATGGGGAGGGGGCACACAGGAGTGGGGATTGGGTTTCTATAGGACTTTTGAAAACTTCCCCCGATGAGTCACATATGCTGCCCCCCAATTTGACACCCATGCACACACCCAACACTGCCAGTAGAAAAATAAAAGATTTTAGATTTGGAGGATTTCATGTGAAGTTAGGGATGGCTTTGGGGGGATTATCATAGAACTGTAGGACTTCGCACACCATCAGATCCAACCCCCAGACAGCTGCCTGTCCAGTCTTTTCTTGAAAATCTCCAAGGAAAGAGCTTCCATACGCAGTTCATTCCATTGCTGAACTGTTCTAACCATCATGACATTTCCCCTAATATTTAACCTAAACCTGCTTTCCTGTAATTTAAACCCACTACTTCCTGTCCTACACTCAGTGGCAACGGAGAACCCGTGTAACAGTGCTATTAACCCTACCCATTCTATTTCTAGTTTTGCCCTTGTCCCCAACTCCTTTGACTGTTGAAGTGATATCTTTCAACTATTTGCCTAAGGGGAGAATCTTCCTCCCATCTCAAAACTCATTCTTTATTTATTAGATAGGGCTATTTTTCTCTCGGCCCCATAGGACCAAATTTTGGGAGCGCGCTTGTCTTTTTATTATCTTAACTGGATAGAAAATATTTTCAAAAACATGCGGGTTTTAAAGAACATATGGAAGTTTACATCACTTTTAGCATATAGCAGTTTTCCTATTGGGAGAAACAAGAAGCAATATCATGTTGAACCAGGTCTCGGGGTAAGTATTCTACTCGTGTGCCCACTGGCTAGGACTAAGTCTTCCTGAAAGGTTAACACTCTTCACCAGAAAGTCATCTTTGCAACTGCCTTAGTCTCTTCTGATCCTTCTTGGCCTCAGACCAATATTATTAATCAACCCACTGATTCAAGCTGCCGCTGTTTAGGTAACAGCGTGGTTTTTCAATTTTTCCATTGTCTTGTTTGGCAGTTCTTTTGCCTGACTGGCTGAGGGAGTTGTTCCTAATCGGTGTTCTAACAACATCCTTTCATGGAATGTTTCTGGGCCCAAAGGAAAGACAAGGCAAATATTCTTCTCTTTTGGCATCCTTTTGGATATTTGAAAATGGTCAACAAATTTATGAAACTACAATACACAGAGCACACATAGGTATCTTCCCACATCTTCCCTTACCTGTGCTGTTGCCCCGTGTCTTCTTGTGTCTCTTCTTACAATGTTAACTTCTCAAGGCCAAGAATGGATTGTATCTTTGCTGTGCACTGGACAGTGGCTACATGGCGTCATCACCAGCTAAAAAGTGACTGTTGATTAGTAAGAAGGATCTGCTCAAATCTTTTTCTGAAATATTCCATTTTTAAACGGGAATGGCTGGGGGCGGGGAGGTTCACGTGCGCTGTGTGGAGTGCATATGCACCTCCGGTGGGTGGGGGTTTAAACAGGCTGGGTGTGTGCCCCTATCCACGCACAGAACATCCCTGATTTTCACCTGACGCTCCATGAATGGGTGGTGTGTGGGTAACAGGAGCATGCACCCACTCACGTCGTCTTCAGATGGGCATTCGTGTGAGTGGAGGGTGGGTGAGCGCACTCTGTTTAAAAACGGCCCTAGAAATCATCTTTTTTCTTTTTAAGAAAACTTAAGATTTGCATTGAACTGTCCAGCTGCTAAATTCCAGTGAAAATTTTGCACTGAAAATATCCCCTCTGTTTGATTCAGATTCTGTAATACAATAAAAATTACTAAACTTCTTATAATATAAAATAAGTGTGTGGTACTTATCTCTGCATGGCTCAATCATTAATTAAGGAGGTTTTTCTATAAGGTAATTGCAAAACAAATGCACAAAAGAAAAACATATCAGTGAAAGAAAAAAATGGCAAAAACAAATATAAATCAAAAGAAATTTATTTTAGTTGTCAAAATTACATAATACAAAAAAAGAAAAAGATAGTGGGCCCATCCTTAAAGTACTAATGGCAGTGGGTGGGTGTCTGACTGGAAGCATCTCTTGCTAATTCATAAGGACCTCCATCTGTACCAGTCTCGCATTTGTATCTCCTGAAGTTCGGTAAGGGATCATGCCAGCAAAAGTTATCAGTGCACGAGCTTGAGATCGGAGTTGCTAAGAAACACAAAAAACAAAGAGTACCAGTTGATTTCAAATCAGGTTCTTTTAAACTTCCTCAAATTACAATTCATTTATTATTGTTCATTTATATAACTCCAGCCATGGTTTTGGTGCTGAGCAGTCCTGTTTCGAGGTCCCTGCCCTGAGGAGCTTACAATCTAGGATGGACCAGGGAGAGAAGACAAGGGGGTGGGGGAACATAGGGAGAGAGAGGGATTTAAAGATACACTTACTAATTGCTTCAAAACAAACAGGCAAATGAATACTATTCTTGTTTGACATCATTTCTCTTCTGTCAGCAATGCTTCTCTGCACCATCACAAAGGTATACAATTATTTTCACTTGTGACTGCGGCAAGCATATTGACAAAACAGTCTCCCATACATTTAAAAATCCTGTGCATACAAGATATCTCCCAGCATTAACTTTGTGCACTGCACGTGTGCACAGAGCCTCTTTCTTTGAGATCCTAACTACATTCACACAATGCTCTTGGCTAAACGGATATTGGCTCAAACCCACATTCTGGAGTGTTGTGTGAAACTCCTATGCTGCATTCATATGTGGGAGTTCTGGAGGGCAATCCCCTTTCTTGGTTCCAATGCTAAGCGTTGTTTAGTTCTTTTTATTACAATACTGGTTTCAAAGGTCCCAGGTTTCAAAGTTTTTTGCTAAGAATACAAGCTTCCCATTTTTATATATTTAAGATCACATAGAGCACAATCAAACCTTGAGTGTTTTCAAATCAGCTGCTGTCCTGCATGGCCACCCAGGAGCATCTGAAGTTGGAGCGGTCGGATGTGTGCTCCTGGTGAGCCATGGAGCACCCACTCATGGCCATGTATGGAACACTGCCTGGAAATCCAGACTGCTCCATGTGGGGCAGACCAAATGGATGTGTGGCAACGGGCAGCCACGGAGCACCTGCCCATATGAACGGCGACAGCCAACCACAGCAGCAGACAGGTCCGCTGCTCATAGGCACTGTGGGCAGAGGAAGCAGCTTTTACAAGTCACAAGAACTGGCTGGGAGTGCGGGGAAGCCTGGGTTCCGCAGCGCTCATGCCTGGAGCATGCCACTTGCAAAGACCAGCCAGACATGCTGCCTGGTCTGCAGCTCTGTGGCTGCAGTACCCACGCTGGCAGCTGCCTGTATGAATGACTCCCCCCACACTCCACTTGTGTGGGTGCTCTGTGGCAGAGCCACGTTGCAACCATGGACCCCCCCAATTGCCTTGCTCATTTTAAAACAACGCTTGTTTACCTGGCTCCAGGGTGTAAAGAGGCATAGAACTCAGATTCAGAAATTACCTATTAAGAGAATTAGCATGTCTACCTTACACCCACCACATATGATGGGTAGGGGTGGGAGTTTTGGTTTTAACCAAAACAGTTAGAAAATGGCTGTTATGGTTTAAAACCGAAGCATCCGAAAAGCAGGCCCGTTATGGTTCCAATTTTTGGTTTCATATCTTTCCCACTGAAATCAGTGGGAACAGATTTCTGATTGACTTCAATGGGGAAAGAAACAGAACCGTAAATGAACTGAAATTCAGGGATCTGAAACAAACAAAAAACCTGAAACAAAAAAAAGACCCTATGTCCCACTCCTAATGATGGGTCATCCTAACCTGGAGCACTCCCTGTAGGTGTGAGCCTAGTTAGTTAAGTTAGGGAGTGTCCTAACTCCCTAACTTAGTTAGGGAGTTAGGATGCATTATCTTGGGAGAGGCTGCTAGACCTAATGGCCCTAGTCAGCATTCAGCTGTCTGTTCAGGTCAGCACATGGGCAAATATATGGCTGAAGGGGTTTTCTTTGGGGTACAGGCCTCCCAACAGCTACATCATCATGCAGCTTCGTGCTGATGGGAAGAGGCTCAAAGAGTGACTACTGTCATTGTAGCAGCTCACGCAGTGAAGGTAACACTGCATGGGCCAAGTTCTGAGAGCCTCTCTCCTCACCAACCTCCCCATGTTGCTGTTGTTTTATGAATGAGCCCTTACCACTCAGAGAACACAGGAATGGTAAAAGGAACATACCACTTGCAGAATGTGGGGTTGAGCCAATACCCAGGGGCTAAAGAATGCTGTGCGAAATCACCTTTACACACTGCTTGCAGAATGGATTTGACCATACCTCTTTAAGGCATCTGTAAACTGCCAGTGGGGGAGGTGCACCGACCTTCCCTTTGGATCAGCAGCAGCATCCACTCCCCACACCTATGGCATATTTCAGGAGCCCCTGGCAGAAATAAAAGTTGGCCCCTCTGATCAGAATCAGCATTTTGCTTCCCTGCACTATTGTGCAGAACTGCAGTGCTGTTATGTTTTACCCAGAGATGGCTGCATGGCAAGGCAGCTGGCAATGTGTGATTTCTGATGCATTATTTATAGCAGTCAAAGTTCTGCATGATCGTTTTGGGATGAAATGCTACAGAAAAGTGCAAGAAACCACTGCTCTGACTAATGCACATGCTGAGGAATGCTGCACAAAACTGCTATTCATATTACTTTCCTGCTAAGGCCAGAGGTGCCAACACTCCCATATTTGGAAATAGCCCAAGCTAAGCTGCATTAGGAATGGAAGCAGGTTCTCAGAGAAGGTTAAAAGATGCCTGGAGGTGCAGTTGTTCCAGCACTGTAATTACTTAATGAAGGAACAAAACAAAAACAAAAACACTTTCACGTGTCATTTGTAATACAACAGCAAGTAGAAAATGCCCTCTTGATCTCTGCTCCCATTTTGGCTTCCAATGGAACGCCCCCCCGGCTCCAACAAAGGGGGATGTATTACATGGTGCTGCCCAGCAGTGATGCATTAACCAAGGCTTATCTACCACCAAAACCATGATTTCCTGGCCTGGAACTCAGCTTGCTGCAATCTGCATACAGGACCGTGCCTTGGCAAAAGGAAGACAACAGACTGGATGGGATTCTGTTGCTAAATGGGCAAAGCAAATTAATTTCTAATTGGAATCAAATGCAGTTTGGGGAATTTCATTGTGAAATAAATAGTACTAGAACTAGGGGACACTCCATGAAACTAACTAGCAGGAGCTTTTTTTTATTATTTTTAAAAAAAGTATTTTCCCACTCAGCACACAATTAACTTGTGGAATTTGTTGCCAGAAGATGTGGTCAAGGCTTTTAGTATAGCTGTGTTTAAAAAAAGGATTGGCTATGTTCGTGGAGGGTAGGTCCATTAGCCAAGTAGGTATGGGGGAACGTAACTTCTGTCGGGAGCTGGGAGTGAACAACAGGGAATGGATCCACTTCCCCATTGTGACCTGTTGGGTACTTCTCCCAAGCAACTGAGATTGGCCACTGTTGGAGACAGGATGCTGGGCTCAATAGACCATTGGTCTGAGCCAGTATGGCATTTCTTATGTTCTTATTACCTCCCCCCTCATGCCCCATTGTGGCCTTTAAGGCCAGCCGGCGTGTCCTTTTACATGTACCATCTGCCTGCCAAATCTGCATAGCAAGGGCTTGCAGGGAGGTGTTCTTGGTGACTGCCCCACAATTATGTAACTCCCTCCCCCAGATGTTCATCTGGGACTGAGCCTGTTCATCTTCCAGAGTCAATTTAAGACTTTTTTTTATTTGGTCATGCATTAGTAGGTTGTGATCGAACTTGGGGAGGTATGAGGCAAGGGATTTTAACTGGTTTTATTTATCTCCATTTATGTTTGTGTATTGTAATCTGCCCTGAGCCCTTGGGACAGGGTGGGATAATAAATTACTGTTATTTTAAGGAGGAGGAGGAGGAAGAATGATGGAATAGCTGCTGCGTACATGAGCGAGTGCTGTAGGCTGTTCTTCACACTGCCTCATACTCACTCTAAAAACCCTGTACAATATCTGCCATTTCAGCTGAGCTTTGCTCAATGCAGCTGCCGGTGTAATAGCCCCATTCCATGCCAATGGGTAGGTCATAGTGGCATTCTCCTAAAGCCAAACCACAATAAATGCCATAAACAACTGCCCAAGGTGTGTTGTTTCTGGCATTTCCTTTTCATTCTTCCCTTAGAGAGGAAAGGTGTGTTTCCTGTCACTCAAGAGACTCCATGGAAAATCGTTTGTAAAGAGAATCTGTGTAGGAACCCTGTACCCTGCTCTCAGAACCCTACGTGGCTTGTGGAGGTCTTTAGGTCACACAGCTCTGGACAAATAAAGCAGTAAAAACCCATAAGAATTTTATTAATGCCGTGGGCCGTGCTGGGGTTACACCCCCACGGAAACTGAGTGTGATGCACTGCAACAGGAAATGTCAGGCACGCAACTACAGAATAAAAATAAAAGGGTTTAAATGACAAAGCAAGGCATCTCAACTCCTCTCTGTGCTTCAGGATTGCAAGCATGTATGGCAAGCAATAATTTACTTATTTAAATTTATATCCCACCCTTTCCTGAAGGCTAAGGGTGGGCAATAGCATATTAAAAACATACAAGAATAAAAAGATGAAAAATATATAAAAATCATCAACGAAAATCACTACTCCTAAAACTGCCTGCCAAACAGAAAGGTCTTATATTGCCTCTGAAAAATGCTCAGGCTTTGATGAACCTGTAGAGAAAGGGAATTCCCTAATAGTGAGGCCATCTGATTTAAAGGTGAGGGGAGAAGTCCAACTGCTACGTCTTTGCTTTTGTCAACCTAAGTTACAAACACTAGGGCGATGTAGGATTTTGCACCTAATACAGTATATTGATAACTGCCCATGAGTGTGGTCCAAATGTCCCTAATAGCCAGGAGGGTGAAAATTATGATGTTCCTTGGAGGTTCTTTTTTCAGAAGAGCTAGGAAATTCTTGCTCAACACAAGACACAAAACATGCAGGGGCAGATTCACCAGGGAGGAGGGCTGAGGGGGCTTCCGCCCCCACATTGGTCAGCTGTAGCTAGACCTGCCCCCTCACGTCATGGTTGGGGATGGACTGGCTGCATACTAAGGAGGCAGGCTGCTTCTGCTCGCAGCTGACTCCTGCAGACTACAGCCCATAAGTATTTGGGGGGGGGTTTCATAATGTGGGGGGTCGTTGAGGGCTTGCAATGGGGGGGCTCCGGCAGATGTGGGGGTTGCTGGAGACCCAGGCGTCAGTCTTTGAACCACATGGGTGCGTGTTGCCACCGCTGCTGCAACACCAATGGGGTGGAGGCAAAGACTGTGAGTACCTCTGGGCGCCTTGGGGAGGGGGGGTGGGGAAGAAATGTTTGGGATGGGATTTGGGCAGGGCTATGGCAGGGGTGTACTTACCATGGGGGGGGGTCCGACCCCCACCCCACTCCACACTGCGCTGGGCCCCTTCCCGAGTCTTCAATTTAAAAGAACACCCTCCATCCGAGGATACTCAAGCGCTGCTCGGGTCTGCGTGCCCTTTTCAAAGATGGTGGCCGCAGGGCTCTTCGGAGCATGCTCAGCCCCACAAGCCCTTTTCAAAGATGGCAGCTGCAGGGCTGCACATGCTCAGAAGAGCTGCTTGGCCCTGCCAGCGCCATCTTTGAAAAGGACATGCAGAGCCGATCAGCACTCTGAGCATGCTCCAACTGTGGGGTTTTTTTTCCTTTTAAACTGAAGACCAGGGAAGGGGTCCAGTGCGGCGTAGAGCACCACGTGTGTGTGTGTGTGTGCATGTGTGTGTTGGGACCCCCCATGATAAGTGCCTAGGGGGTTGTAGGGATGGGGGAGGAAGTTTGGGGGGCTGGAGGGGGAGAAAGTCTGGAGGCTGCAAGGAAGAGGGACTGGGGGCTGTAGGGATGGGGCTACTGGGGGGGGCACAGGCTGCACGAACCAGACAACCCCCCTCCAGCAGCAAAGGGGAACAGGGATGGAGGGTGCCACGGGCTGCAGGAGCCAGACTCCTTGCACCCCAGCAGTGGGGTTAGTAGGGGGCTCAGGCTACAGGAACAAGACACACACCCCAGCAGCAAAGGGGGCCAGGACACAGAGATGTTAGGAGAGGGGCTCAGCCTGTGGAGCTTGGACTGAGGAGGTAGGAGGGCAGGTTTTGGGGCACAGGCTGCAGGAACCAGACCCCACCCAAAGCAAAGGGTTCCAGGGGGCAATAGGGCTGGAGCAGGGATCCATTAGGGTGGGGGGGGCTTTGGGGCTGGGAGCAGGGCCTTTGGCTGCAGGGCTGGGGCTAAAGGTCCTTGAGGCTGGGTGGGGCACAAAGCCCCATCCTGTATACCCCTGTATATTATAGGGTCTGGAGCGGGGCTGCCCCACACTGAGAAGGTCTGTGCCCCCCCCAGCAGCAAGCCTGTGGGGTGTGGGGACAGCTGGGGGTGTGGGGGTGAAGTGACTTGTTCACAAGCTGTGTCTGGGGTTTCAAGGTGCTCCTCTAGGGGCTCGGGGGCATCCCCTGGGTGAGGGGGAAGGCTTTATGCAGCCCTACCTACCATACTGGCTCTAGTCTGAGTGCCCTTCCCCACCTGTGGGAGCCTCTCCTAGTGAGACTAACCTCAGCACAACGCTGTGCCATCTCAAACAGAGCACTGCCCCCAGCATGTCACCCCAACCCCCTCGGAGCCCTGTTCTCACACTTCACCCTGCACCCACCTCAAAGCACTCATGTAGCCCCATGTTGCTGCCCCAGAGGGACCTTATTGTGTGAATATGCTTCCCCTGGTGTAATTGTCCCGTTTTACCCAAGACAAGGAGTGTTTACGTGGGGGAGAAAACTCATCGGTTTCCCCCCCGGAATTGGTTGTATGTTGTGTATCTATTCTGGAATAATACCAAGATAAACTTGGGGAAAGCCTAGGTTATCTCAGGGATAGCATTCTCCCTTTGCCCCACAATTATCTCTGGGGCATTCAAAAAACATGCTTGTTACACTGGGATTATTAGTCATTACCACGGGGTAACCTAGCCCACTTTGTGTTGGGTAAATCCCAAACCCAGGGTAGCAGATAACAGCTTGGGACTGATCTGTGTGAGCATCCCAAGCGGAGGACACTGCCTCCAGGGTATATTGTAGAGGGGTGAAAGTACGGGATGCGGAATCTTCTTTTGTGAACAGCCCAAGAGTTTGGTGCAAAGACCTTATCTTGGATGGAGGCCTCGCCGTATTAGCGGTTATAGGGCACCACTGAGCCCCATATAAATCCGTGCTGTGCTGCCCAGTGCAGTGGAATTTTCCAGTCTTAAAAGTGTGGAGGCTTGGTGTCTGGTAAGCTTGTCTTGATTATTATTTAGGGGTGGGGGCAGAGCTAGAGATGAAGGGGGCGGGGCTTGCTCACCAGGGCAGGGCTAACTTTGGACTTCAGCCCCCCCATCCACATCACTTCTGGATCCCCCCGTGACATGAAACTAAACAAGTGGCAAAAAAACCCCACAGATTCCAAAGAACACAAGATGAAAGTCTACAACACTGACATTTGGCTTTAGTGCAACGCTGTGGTCTAGGACGATACCTTTTTAAAGATCCCTCCAGCTGGCAAACAGGAGATAGATAAGAGGAGAGCCTAGGATCTAACTCTGCATTTAAAATCAGAACAGTGTGAATTAGATCAACTTGTTTTCCTGATTTTAAATAGTCGAGACCAAACAGAACGTGTGGTTCATTTGCCCTGGTACATTCCCAATTAAGATTTCCAGTAAGTGAAGAGGAGGTTTATTTAGGAGGTAGGATGTCTGAGGTCGTTACATGGATTTACAATTCCCACACCATGAAGTTAAGGAAGCAAATGTTCAGCAAAGGCTGTTGAGAGTTAATTGGGGAGCACAGCCTTACCGAATCTCTGTCTTCCATGACACGTTGGGGCCTGGCAGGAGTGGCAGGGCTGGTGCCTTTCAGCCTCTTGTACTGGGTAAACAAAATATTCATCGTTGCAAGAAGGACTTCTGATAAATTGTGCCTGATCTGTGGAAAGAGAAAAGAGTCCACATGACAATAAGGAGGTCAATGCATAACCCACTGAGCAGTTATGCTTCAAACCACAGAGAGATTGATACAGAATTTAGCTATTCCTTCCGCCTGGCTCACTTAGCTGTGGAAATCCCTTGCCCAACCCTCACCCAACTACCGGTAACCATCCAAATGTCAACTGCAGTGGGACTTGGATGGTTGGGGAGAGCTGCTTCTGGCTGGCAAAGCATGTAACCTTCTGGAGGTGTGTGCATTACACACCCTCCCCTGTGTCTGGCTCCATGGAGGATCTGAGACTCTGTTACACTCTACTTACTAAGCCTGGTTCTTAACTTAAGCTACAAGCAGCTTTTGCTTTTAGCTTCATTTGATTCCGTATTCCAGAAGTGGGCAAAATTCCTAGCCCAAGAACCGCATACCAGAGTCCTCTTATAGCACTCCATATCCGTGTGCCCCTTTAAAACATCCACTAGGCTGAGCCTCTCCTGTTTTGTGATTGGCTGGTGGCAGCCAGTGAGGTCCTCTGAGGTCCTGGCTGCTGAGATTCTGAGGAACAGCTGCAATTCAGCTGCAGAGACTTGGGTGCAGTGAACTAAGACGCAGGACCAAGAAAGCTGCACAGGGCCTGGGACTGACCAAAAGTCGCACATGGCTCCAAAGCTACAGTTTGCCCACCTGTGTGCATATTCAGTCCCTCCTGTGCCAGCCATGATGGCGGCCTTCACAAATACACATCTGTCCTCAATTATCTTGATTTGAGAACAACTACACTCTTGTGACTAGATCACTCCGTTTCACAACCAAACGCAACTCTTAAGAAACAAGTCATTTCATGCAGCAAGCACCCAAGCCAATGGAGCTTGGTTTCATACAAAAGGGACTAGATCTCCCTTCCAGGAAAATGTATTGTTATGAAATTATGAAGCCTGGCTTATTTTTGGGCTCTGTCTCTCTCTGCCAACTGTGATTAAAATTGCCATGACTGATGCAACGTTATTAAGAAGGAGGCAATGCTGAAAGCAAGTCAATTCACTTCTTCAGCTTCAAAAGGCACATATCTCCCCTCCAAGTACACATATAATTACAAAGTATGGAGGCTCTATTTACCTTTGGACTTTCCACTTCCCTACTAAATTTGACTGAATTTGGTCTGTGGGATCAAACGTTATTAAGGAGATTCACACGCAGAGGTGATTATACAAACTTTATTTTCACAGGTAATCAAACTAACAAGAGAGACTTTTCCTAGTAATTTAGCCTGAAAAAGGCCGAGAGAAGGAAAAATGACAGAAGCACAACAGTTTCTAAGGACTTCCTGGCTTTTCCTAGCTCCTCATCCCCACAGATCACTTACTGATTCTACTGTCCTTTCCTTCTCCCCTCTAATTAAGCTAAGCTTCGGGCGCATTCAGATGTGCGCTTAATTCGCACAGCAGCGGCGGCGGCATCATGCGATTTAAAGCAACGCACACTTCTGGGTTGGTGTGAATGCACCAATTCAGCGTAATGCGAACTGTCAGAGTGTGGTTTTAAAAGCTGCTCAGAGCAGCTTTTAAAACCGCACTCCGACAGTTCGCATTACGCTGAATTGTGCGCACTAGGTGCATTCACACCAAACCGGAAGTGCGCGTTGCTTTAAATTGCACGATGCCACCGCCACTGCTGTGCGAATTAAGTGCACAGCTGAATGCAGCCTTAATTAAGTTGCACCTGCAACTTCTCAACTTTGTGAATGTATCCCTGTGTCTTCCTATGTTCCCCTCTCCCTTGTGTCCCCTAGATTATAAGCCCCTTGGGGTAGGGACCTGTCTCTAATTAATGACTGTACAGGTACAATTATTGCTTGCGCTACGTAAGTACACACTAAATACTACTACTACTAGTAGTAAATAAGTTGACTTTCCAAGTTTCCCAGGAACATACTGTAAACTGATTTACAAATTTAGGATGTAATCCATGTATTAAAATTAAGATGTAATCCTAACACCTGAGACATTTTGGAACGTTTGATAGGTACAAGCTACTCCGAGTCCTTTTGGAGAAGGGTGAAATATAAATAATTTGTAATAATAATATTGTTCCAAAGGGGTACAACCAAAACATGCATCGGTAATGCTTTGAATCTGCACAGTCCATTAGTATTAGATGGTCATTCAGTCTGCTGTGTTTGTGTTCATTTCCAAGGCAACAGTAACTAGCGAGACATCTTAAAATGTTAGCATGAAAGTACACTGAACTTCAAGAAACAACAACAATAATCCCTGTACAGTATTAGAAACTGTATATTTGACTATATAAACAGGAAGGACTTTATAAGGGTGGGTCACTGGGAGCACATGACACTGGTGCCCTAGAATCTGCACTGTCTTTTGGTAGCATTCTGGGCACAATTCAAGGTGGTGGTTTTGACCTATAGCCAGGGCCCCGATTCTTCCACGGAATTTAAAAAAAAATTCCGCGGGAGTCAGGGCCCAATTCTGCGCCTCAGCGCGATTTACCATGCGGGGCGGGGGGCTTGGCTTGCCTCCTCCCCCCGCACTGGTCAAACCCTCAGGGCTTCCCAGCTGCCAGGGTTTCCCCTCCCCAGCTGCCGGGGCTTGCTTGACTCCCCCCCTCCCTTTTAGAANCTGGGGAGGGGAAGCCCCGAGGGTTTGTTCATTCCCCTTCCCCCGTGGAATCTCCTGCCCCACGTCCCCGCAGCACAGGCTAGAAATTCTGCGCTGGGGTAAGTGGGGCAGGAGATTCCATGGGGGGAGGGGAATTCTGCAGGAAATCTGCGAATTGCAGACCCGCGTTTGGCTCGGGGCCCTGCCTATGGCATGTGAACTTGGCACCCTCTGATCATTGATGAACCTATGGACTGTGAAGGCTGCTGCTGCCATGGGGAACCACCTCCTGCCCCGTTTCATGGTGTATGCGCATATGCATTCTGGGGATTCTGGGGTAAGCGGGGCAGGAGATTCCGCGGGGGGAGGGGAATTCCGCGGGAAATCTGCGAATCGCAGACCCGCGTTTGGCTCGGGGCCCTGCCTATAGCTTGGGACCTATATATCTAAAAGACTGCCTCCCCCTCTATGATCCACCGTTTTCCTTAAGGTCAGCCGGGGCACCCTCTTGCAAGTTCCATCGCTGCACCAAGTCCATATGACAAGTGTGCACAGAGAGGCATTCTTGGTGCTGCTCCACAGCTCTGGAATTCCCTTCCTCTAGAGATTCACCAAAGCCCAAGCCTGAGCATTTTCCACAGGCGATAAGACTTATTTATTTGGTCTGGTATTTGGCAGGAGGGGATAGGGTTTGGGGATTTGTTTTGTTTGCCACTCTGAGTTTTCAGGGGAAGGATGGGATAGAAATCCCAATAAAAAAAATGTTCAGGTAAGCCTTCACTTTTGACCCTTGACCTACTGACCTTTGACCTATTCCTTGTAACAATGGCTGTAGTCCCTTTTTGGAAATGGCTGTGGATGCTACCTTCAGTTAAGCAGAAAGAGTGGGAATTTTCTTTTCCAAAAAATTCCTAGCGCAGACAAGGCCATAGCGGTCAGTTTTTTATTCCAAGCTTATTGAAAGCAAAGCAAATAATGCCGATCAAGATAGTTTATCCTACCACTAAGTACCATGAAACAAAAGGTGGAGAAATCCTTCTGTTACCTCAACTAGTATTCTGAAGGTAAATTAATTTGCCAGCCCCAAATTGACACACACACATTGTCAAACTGGTGGGGCTGGTTTTGCAACTGTTGGAACCTAAGGGTGAAAACAAATGAAAAGGCTGCCCACATCAACCCACACCAGGCTGGTGTCCAGTACCTGCCTGTTTATATTGTGTTTGCCAGATGTTTGCCTGCGCTATCCACTCACCAGGCATTCAGCCCCCACTCATGACGGGGTCTCAGAGCATGTGAAGGCCACTGGGCGGGTGAATCTGGACTAATACGTGCCCACATGGTGTGTCCTATCAATTAGGGGGTGTGCAGCAGCGTGCATGCACAGGTCCACCAGCACCATAGTCATGGGCAAAAAGCCTAGAATACTCCAAGCAGTGACTGTGTCCTGCTCCTCTCTCTGCTTTTGCTCTCACTGGTGCCTTAAAAGCCTGCCCCAAATTCAAACATGCATTGTCCCAGCTAGTCCTGGTTTGCAGCATGTGCCCAAGCACTCTCTCTTTCAAAGCTTTCTCTGGAGCTACGTCCACAGCCTTTTACATCAGAGTGACAGCCAGCAACTACTAGCCACAGCTACCTCCTGTGCCCCATCTTGGGCACTCTGCGCCTGCCAGAACAACAGTCAGGCAACTCTGTTTAGCTAATGCACCAGGGGCAGGGGGGCTGCATTTACACAACTATGATAAAGGCTTCTTTTTACTGCTATCTAATGATGTGGTCCCCCACCCCCCACTTTACTGTATTCATAGGTGGCCAGGAGAATGCTGGAGAGCAGCAGAATACTCCCTGGGACACAGCAGTATTGGATGTGAAGGGGAGACACACCTTGGTAGGTTGGGCTGCTGGGGGAGGAGGGAAGGCGGGATGATGGGCTGGTGGTGGTGGGGGCACCATGGCAGGCTGTGGGGTACTCATTCCTACTTTCCTTCGGATGGGAAGGGCGGCTGTTAGATCAGGCAGGAAGGGATGGTGGGAGCTGAAATACTAGAATGGGAAGATGGGTGGGGTGGCTGCTGTGGCGGCTCTTGGCCAGCGACCAGTCAGGCACATCCTTGTGTCTGGCTGGGGATGGCATCTACTGTAGCAGTTTCTTCTCAGGCTGGCTGGGCAGCTATGGCACAGAGGTCAGCTTGGCACCAACTCAGCTGCTGTTGCCAGTGCAAGAAGAAACGGCAGGATGTTGTGGTTTTTTTTTTTTAAATGTAAATAGCTTTAAAAAAAATAAAGCTCTATTTTTTCATATTCCATTGTTTCCATGCTTCTTCTCGAAAAGGGGGGGGGGGATGTTTGGGGGAAGGCGGCTGTGGAGAATTACGGTATCTGACATAGTGCTTTAGCTAAGGCACCTTGAGGGATGGTAGGGAATGGGGGGCAGGTACACTGAAAACAGGGAAATGCTGTCCCCAGAGGTGCCGGTGGGCAGGGTTGGGGCACTGCCCAGGGACTTGGTATCACTGCAGTCGAACCCCAGCTCCAGTGAGAGCTGCTTGACCTCCACTGAGGCACTGCAGTCAGACACCCTGGAGCACCCTACTCCAAGCCTCCCGGCTGCACTGCCTTCCCCATCTTAGGCCACCTGTCATTCAGATCGCTCAGCTGCCACAAGTGTCCAGACCCCAGGCCCTGCTTCCCAGAGAGGACCTCGCAGGTGAGCTGGGGTGGCTGTTGAGACTCAGGAAGACTGCTAGGGGCTATATTCCTTTGAGCTTAATGGGTCATCATCAGCTCATTAACAGCCCAGGGAGTGGTGGCTATCGACAGCTATTAAGCTGGGTTAAGAGTGTATTGAATTCCGAGTGAAGGAGTGTAGGCTCAGGGCTTCCTTCCCCCTGCCTGAGCCCTGTTCTCGCCCAGCTGATCTCTGCCTGGGCTAGGGCTGCTAGGAGCCCCTCCCCCACCTCTGGGCAAGAACTTTATCAGGAAGAGGCAGTAAGCAGGAGAGTCAGGGCTGGAGGGTCTGACCTGCTGCTGGCAGAGCTCAGTACAGGGTAGCGGTGGGACTGCAGGACAAGGGAATTGGATTCAGCCTGACCAGTGACCACAGAGAGAATCAAGTTCAGCATACACCAGCTGGCAGGTCCACCTTGCTGCGGTTCCTTAAACTGTCTCCTGGGCTCTCACCCCCAGCCTGGCTTTGCTTCTCATACAGAGATGGTGTTGGGAGCCCTGGGACAGGATCGACAGCACACCCCCACCCCACCCCTTGCACCTGAGGACGCCGCATCCCTCCTGGAGCGTGGCTTTTCTGCCGCCCGAGTTCCAGTGACCAGCGAGCCAGGAACTGGTGAGGTTGCAGTTCATCTGCATACTCTCCCAGCTGCCTCGGCTGTCAACACCTGAGGACGCCACGACCCTCCTGGAGCTTACTCACATAAGATCACTCACCAGCAGAATACAACAGCAGCTAAGGGTAAGCTGAAGGGTACTTCTACCACCTGGTGGCTCCTCAGTGGCCAGTAGGTCAGCCACTCTCCACTTTGTTCTTCTCTGTCTCTTCTCTATTACCTATCCTCCCCACCATCATGCCTGCCCTAATCTCTCACCTTCCCTCTCCCTTTTTCTCCTCTCTCCCCACCTCTTCCTTCCTCTACTTCTTTTTGCCCTGCTCCTTCCTTCCTCCCTCCCTCCCAGCCCATCACTTCTCTCCAACCTCCTC
>QEPC01011631.1:312130-335490 GCA_003113815.1 Sphenodon punctatus
TATGTTATCAGTAAAGTTTTCTTTCTTTTGATCTAAAGGATCTGTGTGTCTGTGTGTGTTAGCTAATACGCCTCTGTACGCTCGACGCGGCAGAACTTGGGAACTGTTTTTACTCCAGCTTGCGAGCTGGGCTGTTATAAGTACAAAGGGTCTCATTCTCCTCAGTGGGATGAGGCAGGAACCTGTATGATTAATAAGCACTGAGGTGGTGGCAGCGGTTAAGAGGCCAGTAATAAGTGGGTAACGGGGTGCCGGGAGGCTGGGGCGAACCCTAGTGGGCTCCGTTACGCCACAGGACCTCTTTGCTTTTTTAGTCTTTTGCCCCCAACCCCCTTGCCTCAGGGCTCTCAGTCCATATCAGCTTGCGAGTCTGGTTTCTAGTCTTTCCCCAAGTCTGGTCCCATCAGCCCTCCCCCAAGAAACAAAGAATCAAAGCTTCCTCCTCCCTCATGTTCCATAGCCTCTCTGCCCCTGCCATCAGCTTTCTGCCGGGTTTGTATTTCATCCATACTAGTCAGTTGTTCACCTAATCAGGTGAGCAGGGAGGTAAGCAGGGCTGTCTGTCACAGGCATGTACTGGGATGTACAGTAAGCTCACGTAGGGTGAGGTCACACAAGACAGGGAGGGACTACCACATCTTAGGTAGCCTTACCCCCTTCCCTGGGCAGCTGGGCCACGTGATGCAGTGCATCGTGTGGCTGGCGGCCCCCAAATCTTCCCCTCCATCCTGGGGCAGGGTGAACAGCTGGCTGCTATGCAACTCATCCTCAGAATTTTTCGAAGGATGCATCACAGAGCAGCCTTACCCCAACTGTGGTGACGCTGCCCAAGGCAGGGCTATTTGAGTGGAGGGGCTGCACTTCCCCACCACATGGGGAGCACTGCTGCAGGGCCATGAGTGGCGGGCGCTGTTGTCCATTGCTTGTGGCTGTGTCACAGCCAGGGGCAGGATCTCCATCAGGCATGGGGAGGGAACAAGGGCAGGGTCGGGCACCGGCTTGTGTGCCCCCCTCCCCAGCTGACAGCACGACCATCCAGCTTCCTCACAGGGGGGCATCTCGTGTTCCCAGACCACCATGCTGACCCCACAGTGTGACGGTGGTGATTGCCTGCCACAGGGCCACACAGGGATCAGGCCCATGCTGCTCATGGAGCCTCACCCATAATCCTGAAGAAAGCAGATTCCCACACTCTCAAATCCATGAACACACTGAGGATGCAAAATCATTAGATCTTGGTAAGAAAGCAACCCTTACCTTCAGCCAAAGATAATCTTCTGTTTTATCTGCCACTTCGCTGTGGTTGTCGGTAATGTCACATCGGCCAATGATGCAATACACAGCTCTTTTGTAAGGGTCAGTGTTGTTCCTCAGGGCTCGCCTGTAATGCAGACGAACCTTGTTCTCGGCAGCAGGTGACAACCTTAAAAAAATATTCAAATAAAGCCAAATGGTTAGATCAGAAGTTCAGGGAGAGCCAAAGATTTATATCCTTCACTATAGTGTGATCAATGTGAAGTCAATGCATTTCCAGCTTGGGGTATATGTTATTTTGACAAATTAGAAGTAGTGCAAAATGGCTTTTTGCGTGCCATCCTGGGGAACCCCACGGGTACTCCCCAGGCTATTTTGAGATGCGAAACAGCTAGCTCAACAATTAAATCTTGTGCTTTACTGATAATTATTAAATACTGGTTGAAAGTTTCAGTATTTCCAGTTCAAGGAAGGTCTCTTGTATCACTGGCTCTAGAAAACGGGTTTTTCCGGAAATAGGAAGCAGCAGTGGAACTGGAAGTTTTTAAGTTAGGATTTTCTAAGAATACTCTTTTATATATAGGAGTTAAAGGAGCCTTAGTAATAACTTAAAGGAGACTTTTGGATCAGGAGCTTCAATCTGAGAGACTTCTATTGAAAACCCAAAAGGTTGCTCCTGCCTATGTGGAGATCAGTTCTTTTAGCAAGGGTCAGAGTTACCATGGGTATTTTCAGACGTTACGAGATCACAGTGAACCACGGTCAATACCCACATGGAGCCAAAGCGCCCTGCACGTCTGTTTGGTGGCCGCCAGATGTTCGCCACGCTGAATACCCACATGGGGTCAATTTCAACCACGCTTCCCGGGCTACCGGTGCGAAAATCGGCTGAAGCGTGGTGAAAGTGATTCCAGGCGGGCATAAAAAAAAAGTAACGTCTGGTCGGCTATCACGGCCCGGAATACCCGGCGGGATTCCGGGCCGTGATGAACTCGGCCAGACGCTGCGGCGGCATTGGCCTCGCCACCCGCCCGTCTCCCCGGAGGGCGGGCGGCGAGGCAGCGTGGAAGGGGCGGGGCCGTGTGGCCGCACGTTACACCGCGCAGCCCCGTCCTCTCCCTGATTCCCCGCCGGGATACCCAGCACGTCTGTTTGCCGTGCCTGGGTGATCCCGGCGGGGAATCTCTGGGTTGTTTTCGGGACGGGGCGAAGCTGCCCCGTCACATCTGAAAACACCCCTAGTCACATGGTTGGATTCAAACCTTAGACGAGCATTCACTAAATTTTGTTGTAATGAGTTTAGTTCTGCCTTTTTGGAAGGGTGCTTCACTGGTATTCCCAGAGAGGAAAGGTTTTGTCCTCTTTGTGACTTCCAGGAAGTTGAGTCAGCTAAGCATATATTTTTTGTGTGCCCTGCTTACTCTGGGCCCAGAGGCAAATATTTAAGAGCTTTAAACTCAAATCATTCTTCCACCTATGATCAGCTCCTCATAAAATTGCTTAGTAAAGCTGACTCTGAGACAACGAAGTTGGTGCCTATTTTCTGTGTATCTGTTATTCAAATAAGACAGGATCGTATTAATAGTATTAACTAATTAGGGTGCTGTAATTTCAGAAATATTAGTAACCTAAATATGATTCTGGATTATATTTTGGAAATTTACTCTTGTAACTAGGTTTTTTATTTTTTTGTAATGTGATATGTAATGGAATTTTCTCCTTGTTGGATTTTAATTTGTGGTCATTAAGTGTACCTTATAAATGTAATAGATTGTTCATTTAATGAACTGGGCTTACAGCCCAGATTTCCTATATATTGAAACAGCCATTTGGCTATACAATAAACTTAAACAAACAATGTAAAGTCGACAAGTAAGCATGTGCGAGGTGTGAATTCACAGCGACTAGTACAACCAACATCAGCTTAGGAATCCCACTGTGAGTAGAGTGCAGATATTTATAACCGTAATATTTCCAGTGACCAAACTGCACTGACAATGATCAGTTACAAAGCAGTAACCATTTATTAACCAATGGTTTAACCAAGTTATCACATCATTGCTGTTCTGTGTTGTCATTGTCCTGTCCATTCTGTGGTTATCGGCTAGTGCCATTTGCTCATAATTCCTTTCCTATTTACCCTGGACTCTGGTTTCAGGTTGCTTTTCCACTGGACAACTGGTTCAAATCTGTTGGGTGTAGTTTTACTATTGCGCCATGAGGCTGGATGCCGCAATTAAAATAACTTTGCTATTGGTCAGAAATGACAAAGCATGGGAAACAGTACAGTGGTAACCTAGTAGTGGCAAATTGTTTTTGCAATTGGTGGTAGTGGTGTATTTTGGATAATCAGTTAACAGCGGCAATATACAGGTAACAATCAGTTAACCAATTGACTATTGGGAATTGCGGTTGCTAGCAGCTGTTACAGAGTTGGCTATCCATTTCAGTTCTAACTGTGAGGTTTTAACAATTATAAAATGACAATTACAAGAAACAATGACAAAAATGCTGTAATTTGCATACTATTTAAGAGGCAGTCAGTGTAAATTGGCTAAAGCAGATTTGCTTTCATTAGAATGACGGGAAGGATTCTTGTAATGATACCAAAAAGGAGGAATAGTTTTATGCATCAATATTATGCTCAGTATATATCTGTCACTTGTAATCAATCCAATAAACTTCCCGGAATCATTCTTTAACTTCCTCGGAATGGTTCCTGATAGCAGAGTTTTGGAGGATCAAGACCTTTGCAAGGGATGCTGTTTCACCTTTTCTGTGAAACATTACCACAATGCTCTTTAGAGCGGTTGTATTTTCCTTGTACAGATACTTACACAACTAGATCAATAAAAATTAAAAAAATGCTCCCCAGACTAAGTTAAATTCTTGTTTTTTATGTCTGAAAACTGAAGCACTTTTTATGGCTGCAATAAAAAAAGACCAAAAAAAAAGATATCAAATAAATATAAAAATGTTTGCAATGGAAAAAAGATGACAGAGCTTCACTGGGGTATTTCGAACATAACGTGCATGAGATTTTAGGGTGTCCACCTGGCCATGAGTGACCGGGATTGCCACCCAGCCCCGCCCTACTCATGGTGGGGTCTCAGGACATGGGGAGGCCGCTGTTTGGGTAAACACGTGGCCTACAGTAACGTACGCCCACGTGTCCACATCCCATGCAGCCTTGTGTGCATACAGGGCTGCCAGCACGACAGAGTTGTGGGGGAAGAGTCTAGAGCACTACGAAGAGTGACTGCTTCCTGCCTCTCTCTGTGATCTCACTCTCACTGGCATCTTAAAAGGTCAATGCGCACCAAAATGCAGACATGCATTGTCCCACCTCACCCTGGTTTGCAGCATGTGCCCAACACTCACACTTCGGAAACTGCTGCCTTCTCCAAAGCAACTTCCACAGTTAATGTTAAGTTAACAAACCTGAGGGAGGGGGCTGCATTTACACCAATGCATGATGAAGGCTTCCACTTATTGCTATCTGATTATGTGAGTTTTCATAGAATCATAGAGTTGAAAGGTACCTCAGAGGTCATCTAGTCCAATCCTCTGCTCAATGCAGGAAATCTGCATCCCCGACAGGTGGCTGTCCAACCTCTTTTTGAAAACCTCCAGCAAAAGAGGGCCCCACCACCTCCCTAGGCAATTTTTCCCATTGTCAAACAGCTCTTACAGTTAGGAAGTTCTTCCTAACATTTAACTGAAATCTGCTTTCTTGTAATTTTAGCCCATTATTTCTAGTTTTGCCTTCAGGGGCAACACAGAACAAATCTTTGCCATCTTCCGCGTGACAGCCCTTCAGGTATTTGAAGGCCGCTATCATGTCTCCTCCAAGTCTTGTCTAGGCTAAACGTACTCCGTTCCTTCAACATTTCCTCATAAGGACTTGGTTTCCAGACCTCTGACCAACTTTGTAGCCCTCCTCTGAACCCATTCCAATTTGTCGATGTCTTTCTTAAAGTGCAGTGCCCAGAACTGGACACAGTACCCCAGATGAGGTCTGACCAGTGCACAATAGAGTGGATCTATTACTTCTCATGACTTGGAAACTATGCTTCTGTTAATACTAATTTCCTCTTTTGAACTGCTATTCAATGGCACACTGTGTATGCTACAGGCACTAAAATCTCATGTAAGCAATGGGCAACCACAAACATAGGCTTTCTGGTGCCAGATCAGGACTCTGATCATCAAATCCAGTAGCCTCCCATTAACCAGAAAGCAGGATCAAACGCTTTAAGCCAGATCTAATAAATTGGTTTTGAAGTGTAAATTCATGCATGTTTTCAAACAGCTCTCTGTCTGTGGAGAATTCTATACTTCAAAGCCATGAATTAAAAATGTGCAAACTTTTCATGTGTAACTTAAATGGGCAGTGCTGATATCTGTCAATCATTTCTCACAAGGAGCAATATCAGCACATTTGCTTTACCCTGTAATACTCTGCAGGGTGTCATCCTCTTTTCTAGTTCATCATACCTTTTATCTTTACTATGCATGTATTCCTGGAACCAGGTTTTAAACTCTCCCAGTTGGTGCTGGGCTCGATTCACCACTTGCAAAGCTGCAATTAAATCTCCACACCGCATGCAATAGTAAATCAATGCCCAAACAGGATGGCCTTCCACCTCCCCATCCTGAAAAGACAAGTAGAGTTTAAAAAACAGTATTCAAACAACTTTGGCAGTTATTTTTCTTTGTACACCACCAAAATCTAGTTAGCTTTGTTCCAGCAAAATCTGCATACCCAGATCTCTAATGCTTTCAGCTGAGCATCCTGCTTGAAAAAATAAAGGTAGGATCCAGCAGTACATAGTAGTAACTGTATATGCAGTATCCAGAATACAGTAGCTCGCTCTGTAGTACCCACACTTACAAGAGGCCACATATTAGTTCTTGCAGGAAGAGTGTAAAGGAAGAACAAGGCAGGCAGCAGCAGGAATCTTCTTGTCAGCACTGACAAGGTTCATAGAAGTGGCAATAATTCTACGCGTTCCATGCAAATGAAGTCAGGGGATGAGGCAGAGGGTATGAATTGGTTGAAGCCACTGGATTTGCACTCATTTGCTTTTAAACTTCAAAGTAGCAAAATAGTCTGCATAGAGGCTAGTTCTCTTTGCTCAGTATTTATTGCTGCTTCACTTGCTTTAGAAAGAAAATTCAGGCATTCTGCAAGACTGGGCATTCCCCAAGCCAAGGAGACAAAACATCACAAAACAGAAAGAGTTCAAAAAGAAAGCTCTGTGGAGCATTGGACCTTCTACAGAAATGCTCCTCAGCAAAGAACAAAGTGTCCCTGAACCTACCCCATTCATAAGGGTATGGTGCAAGTACCAGTGGTATTGTTGACTGCTAGGATGCTAGGGGACACAATGTGCTATGCTTCTGGTGTGGATATTTGTTCATACTTGAGTACATGCTGCCTGCTGCCACTGTGAGCTGCCTCTCTTTGAGCTCCCAGGAAGACACTTAAATTGGCCATTAGTTAAATTCTTGCACTATCGCTGTTATTAGCTAGAACATTTAGGTTCAATTCTCCCATCTTAGAAAGGTACAGATCTGACATACAAGCCAAAGAACCATGAAGCAAACTCCAGTGTCAGCTGGATACTAAAATTCATGTATGAAAGACATAAGCATTAGGACTGTTAGCTCAGTGGAGGCAAATCTGCCTTTAAAGAACCCTTTCTAATAACTGATACTGGTTTGTACTTTTCTTCTAAAAGGCAAACTTACACACTTTTTCACCTACCAAAACCCAAGTTCCAGTGAGATTATTTTAGTATTTCCAGTATAACAGGCAACTACATTCCCTTAGAAGCTGATCCAAAGCCCACTGAATTCAATGGGAGTCTTTATATTAATTTATATGGGCATTTGATTACACCATAGGAATAGAGGGGGGGAAATACCAAGAACATTACATTGGCAGGTAAGCAATAGATGAGCTAAGTTTAAAATATTTTCTTTTTGGTTTTGGCATTCTTTCCTCTGATTGAAAATAGGGCCTCAATCCAGCTTTCAAAGCTGATTTTGGAAAATGGCAGGTTCCAATGACTACCAGCATAATTTTGCAAATTCTCAAAGAAGCAAGCACCAAACTGAGGTCCTGAGCTATGTCCACAGTTACCTGGGTCTGCAATCTGCAGAAGTAAATAGGACTACTATTAATTCATTTATTTTAAAATTATATATTTTTTCATCTTAAGACAGCATTATTTATTTTAGTTTCTCTCAGGTCTCTGTTAGAATTTTATTATGCCATCACACTGAAGTTTTAAATCATGCTGAACGTTCCCTGAAAGACACCAGTTTTATATAAGAAGCTGCCAAAGAAGCTTGCATGGTTTTTTTCTACTGCGCTCCATTTTACTAATTAAGTCTGTGATCCACAAATGACTTACTCTAGAATAAATGGTTTGTGGTCGCGGTTCAAGAAAACGAGATTGCACTGACTATTGTAATCTAAACACAATGCCACCAGTAGAGATTAGCATGAGCCTTCTGGCAGCAGTAACCCTTTGGCTATATTAGTCCACAGACCACACATACCTGGAGTCCAGGGACAGGTGCTGGGAGTTTGATGTTAAGGAAACTGCGGACTAATTGGTAGGTCCCAGGAACTCCACCCAACTGACCCTGGTGTAAGTTTCCAAAGACGGTCACCAAGGTGTAATTCTTGTAACTGTAAGAAACCATTTTAAATCCAATAAATCAAATGAGTCTGCTTCAAGAAGTCCACAACCTTTTCTGAGGGGACAGAATAATCTAAACCTTCTAATTAGAGGGATGTCACACTTGCTTTGGAGGCAATGCAATCAATGGAGTTGTACTCCTTCCTGTATGTGGAAATCATCAGAATAATGGTTTGCTTTAAACTAACAGAACACTACATTTTAGTTCTCACACTAGTGGCAAAGATCATTCCCCCATCTAACCACACTAGCCACCAGCACTACCATAAAAACACTTTATAATATTATATTCATGTCTTCCACAACCCTGTAGAATCTTGAACACACGTGTAAAAGAACCTTGTGAATACATTTTAAAAGCAACAGTGAAAATAAACAAACATGGCATGTAAAAAAGACAAAGGCTATCCTTTTGTGCAGAAGTCAAGAACCCTTGCCCACTCTTTTTTTATTTGGTCCCTTTCCGATTCCTGGATCGGCCTGGTGGATCCAGTCCCTATCTGTGTATGCTGAAGGAGTGTGCTCAGAGGGAAGGTAGCAGAGATTAGGATGTTCAGTCAAGTATAAGGCTGGTTCTGCAGAGCCAGATCCTCCCCCCCCCCAAGCACCCACCTAACCATGCATCCTTTCTCAGTATGTCTTCCCCACTTCTCTTTCTTTACCACAGATATAATCAGTAAATAAACTGTATCAACACTATAGTTGGGGCAGATTAGAACAAGAGTGGAAAACCTCCAGCCCATGGGCCAAATTTGGGCTTTAGCTGTTTTTTATTTAGCCCCTTTCCAATTCCTACATTTGGCTCATAGTCCCAGTCCTTTCCCTCGAGCAATGAAAAGAGTGACCTCGGGGGAGGAAGCATATAGGAGGGCCCGCCCTCAAGGCCAGGGGATGTATCCAAGACAAAGATCCATGATCTGGACCCTCATCCTCCTTTCCCCATTCTGAAAACATTCTTTAAGCATCTCCTGCCCTCAACTCCTATCTGGCCTACATAGCTTGTATTGATTTTCAAAGTGGCCTACAGTACGGAAAAGATTTCCCACCCGTGAATTAGAGCAATTCCTTATTCTGCTCTTAGTTCTGCTCCTATTGTTGATACCTTGTGGAGCAATGCTCCCTCTATGATATGGAGGGTAAGTGCAGGTACCTGGACTCTTTTTTTCATGGCTACAGAAAGCAGTGGCTGTTTTTAAGCCATATGCATGAAGAACTCCTCCTGCTTTTCTCTTCAGGCCATTGTATCAATTATCTGTATCTGTCCAATGATCTTATTCTGTCTTATCCTTGAAGAGCCATTCTTCCCCCTGTAACTAAGCTAAACACATGTGACTTCTCAACTTCATGAATATCCCCCCGCTCCTTTGACATCATAAATTGTAAGCCCCTCGGGGCAGAGAGCTGTCTCCAATTCATGAAAGTTCAGTACCAGATATATTGCTGGAGCTATATAAATAATATTAACAACAACAACCAGTAGCCTTTAGCTACCTTATAAACTCCAGGAAGTCAGACGACAAGACTTTTATTCAAAGTCCCCTTCTCCTCTGTAACTAAAGCTAAGCACATTCACCTGTGATGTCTCAACTTCATGCATGCATCCCTGCCTCTCCCTATGTTCCCCCTTTCCCTTGTCTCTCCTAGACTGTAAGTGCCTCAGGGTAGGGGCCTATCTCTAAGTAACAACTGCACATTGCTGGTGCTATGTAAATAAAATAAATAAATAAATAAATAATAGTAACAGCTAAAATTAAAAAGTATAGCAAAAACTATGCTAAGTTTGGGTAAGCACTGTAGAGGCAAATAACAGTAACTCTATAGTTCTGCCTGTGTAAAGGTAGCTGTTCCTCAGCGTTTAAGACACAGATGTCTGTTGCAAGTACCTTGACTCAAGGTCAACTTTGAGAGACTTAAGCTTACCAATGCATTCCTGAAGGAGTGGTGGGCCATGAAGTACACACCAGGTACTGTTCAACCTCATTCGCTTTCGCTTTGCCAACTGGCCATTTCAGGGACATAAAAAGGAGTTCTGCAAAAGTAGGTAACTTGGGCTTTAAGAATAATATGTCTGCAAGGCCTGATTTTTAAAAGTGTGCGGGGGAAAGGGGTGGGGGAAGATTGTGTGCATGCCTAATTTGCACTTGCAATTAATGTGACGGTAATAACTTAGCAAACTGGATGCCTAGTAGATTAGGTTAAAAGCTTAACCAGCCCTTTTGTGATTGCTGCTACTGAAGCGAAGGAATCTTCCCATGTGCCAAATCACCTGGAAATAGATGGACATGCTGGGCATGAGGCCCTGAGTGATAATAAAGCACATGATTGTATGGATAAGGCATGGCACCAACTGGACAAGAAGCGGCTTTGGCTGGAGGGGAAAACATCTCACTCCAGTATACTGCATCAGCCTGCAGCACTTCTCTAGCTCAGAATCAAATCAGCATCTCCAGCCAACACCCACACAAAACTGCGGCATCTATTGTTCTCTTTCTACTATCTTGCTGCTAATGTCATGTGGCCATTACTGGCAGCTGCTATAAGACAGGCATCTTCAAGCCTGTGACTAAGTGTATCCTAGCACACAAGTTGGAGTCTGTAATGCCTGCCTTAAAATCAGGGGGATTCTCCTTTGGGGAAAAGCTACAACACTATCTGCTCTAGCTATTCTGTGCCTGCAAAACATCTTGTTCAGATGATGGCTCTTGCCTCAGCTGCTGCTGGTGTTTGATGGCATAATGATATCTGTCTTGGCTGCCCCAAATTCCCTTCCTACTACCCCATGGTCTGGATCCTTTCATGGCAAAATGACATAGTGCTGGTTATGGTTATTGATTTATTGGGTGTAACAAGTTTATTCAAATGTCTCTCCAGGACCAGACTGAAGCAGAGCTGGAGGTAAATTCTCACAAGGATAGACACTCCACCCCACCCAGGTGCAGGGAAAGCATCTGCCCTTTAAGAGGAGCACCGACCAACAAAGCCACGCAAGGGCATGCCTGGCTAGTGAGCCAGAGGGAGGCTCTCAGCAGGACATGCCTCTGCAAACCAGCTGGAAACTCCAATTATAAAAACCTGAGCAAGAAGCTCAGACAGGTTGGACCACCAGGGAGAGTAAAGTTAGAGCTGATAGGTTCTGATTTGTGGCTGAGAGCTTGCTAAGTACAAAGCTCAGCTGAAGGGGCCAGGGAGCCTGCCCCAAGACCCTGTATCTCACAGGACTGCCCTGGGAATAGGGTGACCGGGAGAAAGCCAGGCCAGAAGTCTCAATCTGGCTGGCAAGGGGGCCAGGGCAGAAGTCTAAGAGAGTGGAACCTGCAGAAGGGCTGGGAGCCAGAAAAGGAGCTCACTCAAGAAAGACACCGGGAAAACTAATCTTCTTTTAGGACTTTGCTTGGGGTTTGGTTTAATGACTGGAACACTGTAAGTAAAGCTGCACTGATTGAGGGAAACCTGTATACTCTGGAGCTGTTTTGGGGGTGGAAACTGAGGTCCCATGCATTGTGTGTGGCTGGAGAAGAATTTCTTATACTGGGGTTCCCATATGTTGGGCTAGGGAGGGGGAGACAAATGACTTTTTAATCACAAGATGCAAGCAGCATAGGGTTATTCATGTTCCCTGTTTAGAACAAGATGAACTCAAATTTTATACGTCTTCAACTGTTACCTAGAACATGTGCAGAAAATGGGTCATTTCTAGTTCTTTTAAAAACTGCAGGAACCCCCCCCCCAAAAAAAATCCCTCATCCTCTGCCCACCCCCACTTTCACATGGTTCCATATCATACTCCTGAAATTTCATCAAAAAGAAACACTTCCTATGCACAAAACTGCAGAATATAGACAGGCCAAGTGTTTAAACATGTCTCTGCTAAACCATCCCATCTCCCGTTTTAATTCAGCCCTGGTTTCTAGTAGCTTCAATGTTATCTGTATCCAAAAAAGAGTAAGAAAACTAATACATTTTCAGGCAGGGAAAATGCATCTGTTTTAATGAGCTACTCTGGATGAAGCATCACCCTCCTAGACATGCCAGTGTCAGAACAAAGCGTAGTGGAGATAGGAGAGCAAAGGGCACCTTTGGCCTTTGCACCATCTCCGATCAGCCACGACTGACAAGCCACTTACTCCAGAGTTGCTGCACTGTAGTCCACAACTCTGGAATAAGTGGTTTGTGGATCACGGCCATCATGCTAACGATTATTTCATTGCAATAAGTTTACATTACAGTTGCTTGCTAACCTGCAGCACATCTATCAGTGGAAAGTGCATTTTTATGGATGTTACTGGAGGCAAATCATTGAGTGATCACAAAGGACACCTCCTCTCCCTGAGGTCTGCCTTACCTTTGTTCCAGGTATTGTAGAGCCTGTCTTACAAACTCCATCTGCACTTCCATGCTGGTCCGAACTTTCAATGCATCACTTGCAGGAACCAGCAAAACATCTGTCATTTGCTTCACCATGGCCCACATCTCGGAAATATTCTACACACAAAAATCATGTCAGGGAGCTGCTGTCAGTACAAAGATTATGGATGGACTTTGATCAGCATTCAGCACTTTTACATGAAAAAGCACAAATGCCAGCTTTTCATGACTTAGAATGAAGACATGAGAAAAACAGCAAGGCAAGCCATTCCTGTTGAGTTCTAAGAATGATTTCAGGTGACAGGACAGTACCAACCCACATGGCTCGTAACTCCCTTTGGACCCCCTCCATTTAAGAAGAATTTGACTAAAAAGGGTTCCCCCACCCACCGAAGCTAGTGGTGCCCAAACGGTGGGCCATCAGGAACTTTTCCATGTTTTTGGTGGGTTGTTTTTTTTTAAACTTTGCACTTGGCCCCCTTCTTGTTCGCAGGCATTTGATTTAGAGCCTTCGGAATTCGAATACTAGCTTTCCATACAAACAATTACTCTAGATGCCACTGGGATATCATAGGACTGGAAATGAGAAGGGAGGCATACACAAGACACTTTCTCTGTTCAGATGCAACACATCAGGATTTTCAATGGCACAGAACTTTGACTATATGGAATGATACAAAGTAAAATCATGTAATGATCCATGTAGACAAGGGCCACACTCCACCAAACACTTAATCCGGAGTAGCTCCAATGAAGCTACTCCAGATTAAGCGGTTGGTGGATCGTGGCCAAGGCATGAAAGCCAGGAGCATCTCTGTTGAAAATCAATATGAGACAGGAAAAAATCAAACTTGTTAAACTTTCAAAGAAACTAATAACAAAGAGCAAAAGTGTTCTCCTATTGAAAAGGGTCATAATGAAAACAATTTAACCTTCCTCAGACTAAAATAATAGCATCCACACATCAGTTTAAGTAAACCAGGGCATGTTTGCATGTGAAAAAGCCATATATGAGGGCAGAATCGCTCTTATAGGCTGTAAATAATCTTGACCCTAATAAAGCTAATGGTCATCTGCTTTCCATGGAGTTGGGATTTCATTCAATCAGCTAAAAGATCACAGAATCATAGAACTGTAGGGTAGGAATGGATCTCAATGGTCACCTAGTCCAACCAACTGCTCCCAAAGAAGGATGTTTTCTGCCAACAGTATCATGAACAGATGTTTGTCCTGCCAGCTTTTAAAAACATCTAAGGAGGGAGATACTACAACCTCCCACGGAAACTTACTCCATTGCCTAAAAGATGCCTATTTCATCCTCTTTTAAAAAACAAACAGATAATATCCTCAGTAACTAAGCTGCAGAACAGTTAATGGCAGAATACTGGAGTCACATCCTCAGTAACTATAATGCAGAACAGTAAATGGCAGAATACTGGAGTCACATCCTCAGTAACTATAATGCAGAACAGTAAATGGCAGAATACAGGAGTCACACCTACATCTGTGTCTTGACATTGCTAAAAAAAACAAGACTGGAAAATTGGATGGGATTATATGGATGGGATTATTTTTGCAGTAGCAATTGAAGTAACAATGCTACAAGCCAACAAGGAAGGAAAACGTGTTCCTAAACAGGCCACACAATCTAGCATATGGCTCTGACTTGATGAGTTTAAGTTTACAGCATCACATAGCTCAGCTACTCTGCTAGTATAGATGTCCAGCCAAAGTGGGGAGGCACGGTAAATTTCATGCTGAATTCAAAGCACTGTGAATGCTTTGTTAGTGTTCAATTATTTAGTGATAAATAATCAGTAAATTATTGATGATTTAGCTCAATTTTAAATATGGTTCCACATTACTATTGGGGACTAACCTAAATTTACCAGTAGACTGAATTGAAGACTTGCATCTTCAATAATGAATTATTTGGTAGCACAAGTAAAACATTTCATATTGTGGCTGTTGCAGGTTTTTGGATTTAAAGCTGCACCCACATAAAGTAAAATCCCCAGATCACCGCTGCTATGCGTGGAACTGTAATTTGTAATGCATTGAAACAAGGTGGCTCTGTGTATTATCTTACTGTGAAATTCTGTCTATAGTCTCCGAGTTCACCACAGGTGGGTTCTGCTGTACTGACGATCTGGTTCCTTACTCTGTACTTTTTGCAAAGCAGTGCAGCCTTTATTTGTTACTTTTTTGTCAGTCAGCAGGTTGCTAATCACAGCTGAAAACAGATTAAATACATCTCCTTATGCTAAGTTTTTGGCAGTACCTTATCATCCAGTTCTGCAACAGCAGCGCAAAGGTCAACCAGGTTAGGCTGCAGATGTCCATTCACTATCTTCTCGTTATAAACATAAATCTGAAACGCATCAAGAATAAGCAAGCTTCACAAATGCATCCACTTCCTCTCCATTCCACTGTAGCAGAATCTGAAGAAAATTTCAAGAAGGTCTGGTCTTGAGGAATCTCCACCCCAGCTTTCTTCCCACTCGGCTGCCTACTCGCAGCAACGCATCAGTAGTACGGATGGCAACGTAAAATGCACCTCCACGGTCTCCAAAGCCTCAGGTCAGCCTGAAGGTCAGGAGCAATACTGCAATTCAAACATTCTGCCTGGTAGAGCTTTGCACTGGTTGCTATATCCAGTGAGGTGTAGTGAGAGCTGGTGTGGTGGATAAGGTGCTGGACTTGGACCTGGGAGACCAGGGTTTGAATCTCACCCCGGCCAATTAACTCACCGGGTGGCCTTGGGCAAGTCACAACCTCTCAGCCTCAGTTCCCCATCTCTAAAATGGGAGTGTGTGTATCTGTCTTTCCCTGTGTTCCCCTCATCCTTGTCCATATTAGCTTGTAAGCCCACTGGGCAGGGACCTGTCTCCAAAAAACCTGTGGCTGCAAAGCACGGTGTACGCCTAGTAGCACTAGAGAAATTAGTAGCAATAGCAGCAGATCAGGCTAATGGCAATGTAGGAGGAAAGAGTGCTGGCAGATACATGCCTGCCACACAGTCAAGGGGGTGACACTCCACTGTAAATCATGACACTGCCTGATGAAGGACCCTGTGAGGTCCAAAAGTTTGCATACCTCCACCAACTGTACTTGGTGCAATAAAAACTATCACTGTACTACTTTGTCTCTATTGCCTACATTTGAACCAACATGGCAACTTTACTTTCTTTATTCCACTATACGGCACTCATGTCTGTTGAAAAGGGAGTGGTAGAATATTGAAAGCAACAGGATTAAGTCACCTCACAGTAGCAGTATTTATAAGATACTGAATTTTTATTATTATTTTTTTTAAACTGTACAGGAGGAAGTTGATAAATATAGCTTAATTGTAACAGCATAATCTACCTTGTTGGTCTAATGCCTTAAAACTCAACCTCTCTTGTAAATAATTTTATGTCTTGCAGGCTGAGCTCCACTGAATTCTCTCTTCCCATAGGACATGCGAATTTACAGGACTCCAAGACTACAAATGTTGCAAACGGGTGTATACTTTGTTGGACAGCTTAGCTTTTTCATTACATTTTAGAGGGTTAAGACCAGATTTTAAGAAATAGATGCCAAAAGTTAGGATCCTGAATCCTTAAAACTGGCCTCATTTATATAATGCCAGCAATGTACCTGGCAATTTACAAAGTAATGCACTAGACACGGTCCTACCCTATGGCTTACAATCTGGGGGGGGGGACAGCAGGAGACTAAGGAAGGGGAACAGAGGGAGAGACAAGGGGTGTAACATTCATGAAGATGCACGACCCCAGGTTCACACGCTTGGCTTGGTTACATCAAGATTAAAGAGATCTACCAGAATGGGGAAGCGTGAACACTTGTACATTGCAACTTGTTTTCCAGTTGAACATGTGATCATAGATGCTTTCTATAATTGCACATAATACTTAGTAACTCCTTCAGACACAAATTATATTGTAGATTGGGCACTTCTGAAAACAGGACAAACTAATTTTTTTCCTCTCTGCTGACTGCATTTTAACCAGACCTCTGATTTTAAAGCCAACCTGAAGCACCATTTCTTACTCATTCAAATGCGTTTCCTAATCTGTTTTACCAGGTCAACCTAGCATATATTACTTTCGGGTAACAATTTTTCAGTCCCTTTCAAAATACTCACCTGCCGTGCGTAAGCCATCTCAATGCTATCCAAAGAACTGCGACCAGGAGGACCCAACTCACTGATGTAACTGGGCTGTTGAACAAGAAACAAATGTGGATCAAAGAATCTGTTGCCCAAGAATGTCAGATTTGTTAAGCAAGCAAATGCTTTTCCCCCACTGTACCGAACAGCTGAAGCTGCTGTAGTTTTTCACTGAAGGTTGCTTGCAGGAGACAGGGAATGCAAAAATTGCTGGGGATCAGAGATGCTCAATAGGATAAGTATCTACTTCTACCCTTAGGTTTTCCCTAGCGCCTCACCACTCCCACCCCAGACTGCTCACTGATGCTCCTTCTATTGTCCTATCATTCAGGGTCCCCTTCTCCCCGTTACTAAGCTAAGTATGTGCTTCAATGACTTCTCAACTTCATGAACGTACCCCTGCTTTCCCTATGTTCTTCTCTCTCTTGTCTATCCTAGATTGTAAGCCGCTTGGGGGCAGGGACTTGTGTCTAATGATTTTTCAGCCCTGGATAAACTCCCAGTACTATAAATACTTAACAACTATCCTGAACTTTTCATAGTGTAGCAGTTCACATATAGTTTCTTGGAAAAACTGTGCTGTCTTGGTATATCTTCAACCTAATGCTGTACTCATAAGGGACAGAAGCCCTCGTGATCCAATGTACAATGTAAGTTATTAATCATTCAAGATTCTGAAGGAGAATCTTCACAGACGTGTTATTGGTTCAAGTTATGGCAAAATTATCCACAATGGTTTTTTTTAGATCTTTCTGCGAAATATGCAGTGGCCTCTGTCAGACTAAGAGGCCATTACAATGATCCAGTCTGGCAAATCCTACTGTTCCTATTTTGTCTTGCGGAAATGTAGGCTTGAAAAGAGATTTAAGTGGAAATATATATTGCACTCCCCAAATTGGTCACTGTTGGCAGTTTTAGCACAGAGAGGTCAATGACTGAAAGAGTCTCAGGAAAATAAGTTATCTGCTTATCCATATGGGTGACCTAGGCTTAAAGACTACTGATTCAGGAATGGAGGAAACTTACGCTGCCTCTTTTTGTGTGAACTGCGAGATCCACAATGCTTCTGTTAAACGAGGAAGAAGTGAACGGAAAAGGCTGTACCAGCACATGCCTCAGTCATTGGGGTCGTGATGGACCGGGGTAATTCTGGCCCCTTTGGGAGGCTGGTAACAGCGGTGAGAAGGGACAGATACGTTGTGCCTGTTCCTCTCACTGGCCCCCGAGCAGGTGGTGTGGTTATCAAGGAT
Organism: Sphenodon punctatus; assembly: GCA_003113815.1. NCBI lineage: Eukaryota > Metazoa > Chordata > Lepidosauria > Sphenodontia > Sphenodontidae > Sphenodon > Sphenodon punctatus. The sequence continues at coordinate 329,887 of QEPC01011631.1, forward strand.
GGGAGGGCCCCAGGTCTGGGGCTGCTGCTGATTAACGCAAGGTCGGTTGTTAACAAAGTTACAACAATCCATGATTTAATTCTGGACCAAGCAGCTGACCTCGTGTGTATTAAAGAGGCCTGGTTGGATACTGAATTGGGGCCAATTCTGGCTGACCTTGTTCCAGCCGGGTACTCTGTACAGCATCAGCCCCGACCGGAGGGATGGGGGGGGTGGGGGGCGGTGTAGCCATTACTTTTAAGGATACTTGGTCTGTGAGGAGATATCCAGTGCAGACTATCTCTGGTATAGAGGGCATCCATTTTGTGATTGATTTGGCGGAAAACAGATTAGGGCTGTTGCTGGTATACCATGCACCTACCCGTACAGCAGCATCCCTTCACGTGCTAACTGAATTGGTGTTGGAGATGGTCTTGCGATCTCCAAGGGCTTTGGTCCTTGGGGATTTCAATATCCACATTGACACCAATCCTGGGGGAGCAGAGTGTGAGTTCGTGGCCGTCATGACAACCATGGGACTGTCTCAGAAGGTTGTGGGCCCGACACATGATGGAGGTCATACCCTCGATTTGATGTTCTGCACTGGCCTTGAGGTAGAGGACCTGGTGGGGGGGATGTGTCAACAGTACCCGTGTTGTAGTCGGATCATTATCTCCTCCGGGCCAGTCTCCTGGTGCATGTCTGCCCCCAGAGGGGTGCGGAACCAGTTCAGTTGGTTCGTCCTCGGAAATGGGTTCCGGAATGCTTATGGGAAATTACCTCCCAATTGCGATGACCATTCGCTCGATGACCTCGTAGCTTTTTGGAACGCCTTGCTGACTGAGGCCATTGACCGAATGGCTCCTAGGCGTCCGCTTCCTGGATGTTGACAACGCAGATCCCCTTGGTTTACAAAGGATCTGCGGCGGATGAAGCAGGAGGAGCAGCAGTTGGAGCGACGGTGGCACTGTACTCATACTGAAGTCGACCGATTGCAGCATAAAGCTAGTTTAAAAGCCTATGCTGTTGCTGTGCGGGCAGCAAAGAAAGAGTTCTTTGCTGCCCTCATAGCATCTGCGAAGTCACATCCAGCTCAGCTTTTCTGGGTGGTGCAGAAGCTGGTCAGTCCAGCCTCTCTCCGCCTAGAACTGAAATCTTCCAGTGCTTGCTGTGACATGTTTGACGACTTCTTGGTGGATAAAATCGCTCTGATCCATCACGATTTCGACATCGCACTTACAGCAGGAAGTGAACTTGAGGTTATGGAAGCCCCGCCTGATCCGATTTTGTGGGATCAATTTCAGCAGGTGTCGCCCGCTGATGCGGCGAATGTCCTTGGTGCGGTTAGAGCCACCTGTTGTGAATTCGATCCATGCCCGTCCTGGCTGGTTAAGGCTTGCCGGGAGACCTTGGGGTCATTGCTGGCCGGGGTTCTCAATGCCTCCTTTAGGGAGGGCAGAGTGCCAGACCGCCTTAAAGAGGCTGTGGTGCAGCCCCTGCTCAAGAAGCCATCTCTTGACATTGACTCCCCTGCCAACTATCGGCCAGTCTCTAACCTTCCCTTTCTAGGGAAGGGTGGTGACTCAGCAGCTTCAGGGGCATCTGGATTGGATTGGTTTTCTGGCTCCCTCGCAGTCCGGCTTTCATCCTGGGTTTGGACCTGGGACTGCGCTTGTGGCTTTGGTCAATGGCCTGTCCCGTAAATTAGATCAGGGCAGATAATCTCTTCTGATCTTACTAGATCTGTCGGCAGCATTTGATACCATTGACCACGAGATGTTGGTGGCTCGTCTGCGGGACCGTGCTGGGGTGGGAGGAGCTATTCTTGAATGCTTCTGCTCATTCCTGGCTGGGAGAACTCAGCAGGTGATCCTAGGGGAGTGTTCATCATCTTCTGGGATCTTATGCGTGGAGCCCCGCAGGGTTCTATTCTGTCCCCTCTCCTGTTCAACGTGTACATGCAGCTGTTAAGCGAGGTCGTAAGAAGGTCTGGCGTACGCTGTCATCAGTATGCAGATGATACACAGTTTCGCTTCTCTTTTTCTGCAGATCCAGACCCGGCAGTCTCGGTGCTTATTCAGTGTTTGGCGGCTGTGGGGAATTGGATGAGGGTAAACCATCTGAAACTGAATCCCGACAAGATGGAGGTGATGCTGATGGTGGCTCCTGTCATTGATGGGGTCTGCCCCCCCCTTTAGTCGCTCAGGTTCGTAGTCTGGGGGGTGCTTCTTGACTCACAGCTCCGCCTGGACTCCCAGTTGGCAGCTGTGGTGTGGAACGCCTTTCACCAATTACTTCTGGTACGTCGGCTACAGCCGTATGTTTTGGACTCCGACCTGGCCACCATCCATGCTTTCATCACCTCGAAATTGAACTATTGTAACGCACTCTACGTGGGGCTACCCCTGGTGACAGTTCGGAAACTGAAGCTGGTGCAGAATGCGGTGGCCCGTCTTCTAACGAGGACGGGTTGTCGAGAGCACATTTCACCAGTGCTCTGTTCTCTGCACTGGCTGCCTATTGTCTTCCGGGCTTGATTCAAGGTGTTAGTAATGACCTTTAAAGCCTTAAACAGTCTGGGTCCCGCCTACTTGCAGGACCGCCTCATACCCCAGGCAGTGATACGACCCCTGCGGTCAGCCAGGGACACCTGACTTAAGTTCCCCCGGGTTTCCTGGGCGGCAACGATGGGGAGGGCATTTTCGGTGGCCGCACCTAGGCTTTGGAATTTCCTCCTGACGGAGGCCCACTTAGCCCTGGACCTCCCCTCCTTTCGGAGACAGTCTAAGACCTGGCTGTTCCACCAGGCCTTTGGGGAGGGAGATGGGTAGGTGGGTGGCTGGGGAGGGTTTTGATTTGATTTCCGCTCTTTTGTATTTTATGGTTTTAACATTTTAGCTGGTTTTGTGTTGGCTTTTATTGTAGGGGTTGTTGTATGCCGCCCCGAGCTGCTGTTTTGCAGGAGGGTGCGGGATAAAAATATCCCGAAATAAAATAAAATCGATTTATGTGGAGTATTCTGTGCAAACTACCTTGTTGTTTGACCACTTCAGAGTAACATAGGGTGATAACAGACATAATGCTACCTCCACTTTTAACGCAACTTTAACACCACTTTTTAATGCATGTTGCAGGGCTGTATTGGTGTACTATGCAGCCCTACAACATACGTAAGAAATGTTAAAGCAGTGTTAAAGTGGAGTTAGCATTATGTCTGTTTTCAGCCATGGTTATTGTGCTGGCAACACCCTCATTACTCAGCATACCAGTGTATACTCTGGGCTTTGCAACTTTACAAAAAGTCTGCTTCAGAAATGCATAGGGACTTTTTAAAAGACAAAAGCTAACCAAAAACACCTCTCCTCCACCTCCAATTGTATTCCTACTTATGACAGGATAAAAGAGCTGAAGGGGTTAAACACCAGCTGAGGTTTGCCTGGCTGGCGAATCTAAAAGCTCATTCACCCAACATTCTTCCACAGTGGAAACCAACACAGAATGCATCCCATAATAGCTATTTAGAGTTAGAGTCTGGCCTGAGCCCTAAGGACAGGGTGGATTACAAATCTAAGTAAAATAACAGGAAAAAGGAGGGAACTTTTTAGTCTGGATAAGAGACCCTGAGTTTTTAATAATGTGATCTACCAACTACTTATTCTAGTATACTCACACTAAAGTACTGACAAACTGCTCCTGAGTAATAGGTTTGTGAATTGGAGCCTAAAATTTCAAACCCCATGAAAAAGCTTTAACATACCCTAGTGCACCCTGGGGCTGCTTCGTATACTTATCATTATACCTAGGTTGTTTTTTTGTTAATTCACATCTTGTGTTTATCTGTAGACTAGTTTCTCTAAAGCAGGAGTTGTTTTCTCTCAGAAAACATATTTGTGGGAAGATAGGTACACTCATTTGAACAAAGATGTCCATGATGGAATTCTTTTTTATTTAACACAGCGTCAAATTTACTTAATTTCTGCTTAAATGGTTGAGTTTTAACAGCACCTAAGACTACAATATTTAAACACACCTTCCTTTGCGTAAAGCCTCTTTTTAGTATCTGAAACTAAGATAAAATTATTGATCTTTGCTTTGTTTAGAACTGACCTCTATTAGTGTACCTTTAGATTTAATAAATTATATAGTAATGTTTTCTAACATTTTCTCCCATATTTAAAAATCAATAGTTCACACAAGTGCAACATGAATATTCTGCTGTGAAATTTAATCCTTGCCTTATCTGTAGTATGTTTCTGATGTTGGAAAACAATTTATCAAGGAAAACCATTTTCCTCCTTAGTTTGTCCTTTTGCATTTTATTTATTTGACAAATATCATTTCCCCTTGTGTTGCTATGATTTGAATGCACACAGACCATCAGTTCTATTTCCTAGTCTGTTACCACAGGAATGACTGATTATGTTAACAGAGCTCTGGGAATAAAATTGATTTGATGATTGTTTTTGATCTCTCTAACAACTATCCAGGGCTCTGCGCCCCAAATTTCCCCGCTGGCAGAGGTTCCCAAATGGTGGGCTGGGACCTCAAGTGGAGTCACACCATATCCTTTGCATTCTTTGATGCTGTCTAGGGTCATGGAATTATATTTAAGTCTCACAAAGGGGGCTCAAAGGCAAATATTTTGAAGCTACTACTCTATTAGAAAGATACTCCATAATCCCCACTTAAGAGTTTCTTCATCTTCCCTCTGCAACACCTGACACTGATCGTTGCCAGAGATGGGCTCAAAAATGTCTTCTGGTACGATCAGCTACTAAACTGACTTGACCTGCCAACTTGAGACCTCTCCTGATGCAATATTGCGTCCAATGAGAAAGGGCAGAATTTCAACCAGAAACCCCTTAGGGGCAGAAGAGAGGGACTGCTGGAGCAGCAGCCCTAGGCTGAGGGCGCCTGGGGCAGTGTCCTGCCCCCGCTCTCCCCCATCCCTGGTGTCACTGACAGTAGCGCTTACTGAGCGCTATTGTCAGTGGCACCGGGGACGCGGGAGAGCGGGGGCAGGGCAGCCGCTCTGACTGAGCGCTCTCTGCCTCTGCCCGCGGCTGAAACTGACATTGGAGCACGGCGCTCCTCTGTCAATTTCAGGCTGCCACCTGCAGAGACAGAGGCAGAGAGTGCTCAGTTAGTGAGCGCTAGCTGCCTGGACTCCTTCTGGGACTCCAGAGTCTGGAGTCCCAGAAGGGACAAACTTGATCTGAACGCAAGTCGGGCGGCTCAGCGTTCAGACCAAATGTGCTGCTAGGGAAATGAAATTTTCCTAAGTAGCAGCTTTGCATTGAGTCCTATGGGCTCAATGCAAAGCCTCACCTGGGTGTTCGGTGGAGATGCTCGGCGGCGAGATGGGCTGCAGCGCGCATGCTTAAACTGAGGTGCGTATGCGCTCCACAGCACATCTCGCCGCCGAGCGGCTCCACTGAACAGCGAGAACTGCCTGCCAGTGGTGCCAGCAGCCAGTCCCCGTGACCCCAACAATGGTGAGTAAACACGCACGGTGTGTGTGTGTGTGTGTGTGTGTGTGTGTGTGTATATATATCAGGGAGCAGAGGCTGGGGGTCTGGGATGGAAGGGGGGGGAGGGTGTGCGAGACTGGGGAATTGGGGGAGG
>QEPC01011631.1:346530-369122 GCA_003113815.1 Sphenodon punctatus
CCACAGCATAGGCCTTTAAACTGCTCTTATGATGCGATCGATCATACTGGTTGCGAGTCCGGTGCCACCGGCGCTCTAACCGCCTGCTCTCCCGCTTCAAACACCGCAGGCCCTCAGTAAACCAAGGAGACCTGCAGGAGACTCAGGAGGGCAGCGGACGCCTGGGAGCCACCCTGTCAATGGTCTCGGCCAACAAGATGTTCCAGAAGGCTATGAGATCATTGACAGAGCAGGTGTCAAGGTCCAAGGGAAACTCCCCCAGAGCATTCCGGAACTGATCCGGTTCCATAAGTCACCAGGGGTGGACCGATCTAATAGGTCCTGCACCCTGCCGGGGGCTAACATGCGCCAGGATGCACGCCTTAAGGAGGTAACGGTCAGACCACGACAAAGGCTCTTTGAGGTGCAGGTAAAAGGAAATCCAAACAACAACTTTACCTCCAGCCGTAGGAGGCAAACATCGCTCTATTATGAGCTCCTTAACCGGTTCCTCTGTGTGGATGGCGCCATTATTGCATCCCACCTGTATGGTGGTGTATTTGCGAGGGACTAGAAGTGGGTGGATATGGCTCCCCCACAGCCCACTCCCGCTGCAACTGCTCCTGGTTCCACCATGGAAGCCACAACTGTCAGCAGACATCCCTTCATGCCCACCCCACCCTGGAGTCAGTACAAGTTGATGTGAACAGACACAGTGACTCTCACGGTGTACTCCTTTGAGTCAGCCCTTGTTCAAGGAGCCATCTGAGGTTCTGGTTGAGGACATGGAGGACCCAAATGTCACCTCTATAGCAAAGGTGGAGGAGAATGGTAAGTTAAAGCACCAGGGGATTGTGTTTGTGTTTCAACAGCTGCATGATAAAGGCTTCCATTTATTGTTATCTAATTATGTTTTTTATTGTATACTGTGTTGACAGGTGGCCAGCAGAATGTGTAAGTGCAGCAGGAAAATTGCTGGGTAACAGCTCCACTGGACAGGAAAAGTAGGCACAGGAAGCAGGTGGCAAGGCACCATGACGGGCTCATGGGCAGGCAGGAGGAGGCAGAAGCCAAAATGGCAGCTAGGGAAAGAGGGTACGAATGCTGGCGGTTGATTGCTTTGTGTTCTTAATTTCTCTACAATGCTCGCCGGTGGAGAGCTGTGTGGCACGGACGTTGCACCACAGTAAGTGTCCCAATCTCTGCATAGGCCAGGTACTCATTCACGCTTCCCTTCAGGCAGGCTGGGGCTTACGTATGAAGGTGGGCAGAGTGGTCTGAACTAATTACTTTCCTTGTTGCCTTGCTATAGGACTGCCAGCACAACAGGCATGGGCGGAACCCCCAGCCACAAGCACCCAATGGAATCAGGTGGATTCCAGTGGTGCAGGGAGGATCTGGCAAGGGAGCTGCTTGGGGAGACTACGCAGAGGGGAGATGAGGTCTGAAATGCCATTAATGGCATGACGTGGGAGCACAGGCAGCTGGTGTGGCAGAACGCTGCACAATGCAAGACCTTTGCTATGGAGACCTGCCTGGTCTGCTGGCAGGAGGACAGGCACTGGGCCTTCCTCTGGCAACAATTTGAGTAGCTGGACAGCATTATCAAGAAGGCAAGTGAGAAGTTGAGCGAGACGTGGGCGCAGACACAAAGCAGCCTGTCCCAGTCCATTCAGCTCCAGAGCTCCTTGCTTGAGAATATTGCTTCCGCCCTCAACAACCATTGTTGCTTAGGTGCAGTCGCCATTTTCTAACCCCCACTGGCTGTTCACAACCCCCTACGTAGAACCCGACTTTATTGATAACACAAAAAGATCATTAGAAACAGTTCACTGATGATCATCAAACCCTCTGTCTCTCTCACTGATGGTGGGTGTTTTGGCTAGTGTTGCGGTTGGCAGGGCCGGCCCAAGGGTTTGAGGGGCCATGTGCCAAACCTTGACATGGGGCCCCAAAGGCCGGCTGGCGGCACCTTATGGCTGGCAGAACTCTAGGGAGGGGCTTGTACATTGTAGGCGGAGCCCTGGCAGAGCTCTAGGGAGGAGCTTGTCCATTGTAGGTGGAGCCTCCAAAAATCCAGCAACAAAGAGTTCTCAGTGTTAAGATGTGATGGACAGAACATTAGTTTACACTGGGAACTCCTTGCTGCTAAGTAAAACCCTGCCACTTGGAGACTGAGAGAACCCTCCTACTAGCATCTCACACAGTCCAAAGTCTGACCACAGTCGCAAAAAGGAACATAGGATCACATCACACATGACCAGAGAGGGAACAAACATGCACTGAAATTTATAGCTTCCTTGCATGTTCGTTTTCAATCGTGCATGCCCGCCTAACACACATCCCCACTCTCACACCCTCCCCTCCACACACACGGAGCAACTGGGGGAAACGGTGATTACTATGTGGGTGTGGATGAGTGGTGGGTGAGTGGGGATGCGTGTGAAGCTGTGTGCATGTCCCATCCATGCACTGGCACGCCCACGGACCCCCCCACCCAGCGGAGCCATGTAAAAATAGGATGTGAGGAGCCACTTGAAGAAGAACAGAAGGTTGCTACCTTGTAAATAAGGTTCTTTGAGATGGCTCCAAACATTCTCACAACATTCTTCCAGCCTCGCATGGAATTTTTTCCTTATATTTCTAGAAAGAGTTGGAAGGAACTGTCATTCTGAGGGGGGGAGAGCACTTTTTATATTACAGGAGCTCGAGACCATCATGTGGCTATTATTTGAATTGGGTGAGCATGCACAACCCAGTTGTGACAATGTTAAATGCCATCTCGAAGAACCTTCTTTACAAGGCTACAACCTTCTGATCACTCATATGGGGAGGAGCTGTTTGTAAACAAACAGCTTTATCTACCAGTCCGATAGGTTGTCCCAGCTGCTGCTGCTGCTGCTGCTGCTGCGCTACAGGAGGGAGAGGCAGGTGTGGGATGGGGTCCGGCCCGCACATGGGGCACATGCCTGGGGCTGGCCCTGGGGGCCCTGCGGGGGGTGAGCTTGCTACCCTCCTCCTCCCTAAGGAAAGGCTCCCTCTGGTAGAGGCAGTGAGCACTGAGCAGCCCCGGCCCAGCTGCCTGGTCTCACTCTCCCTCTTTCCACGGGGGTGGGTGTGGGGGGTGAGCTTGCTACCCTTCCCCTCCAGGAAAGGCTCCCTCCGGTAGACGTAGTGAGCACTGAGCAGCCCCGGCCCAGCTGCCTGGTCTCCCCCTTTCTACGGGACAGACAGCGTCAGTGGGCCACGGGCAAGCTACCCTCCCCCTACCTAAGGAAAGGCTCCCTTCCTCGTCCTGGGGCAGTGAGGGAGTTGTTGACCTGGCCACCCCCCTTCCCCTGGGCCCGGTCCCGGTCCCCAAAGGCTTAAGAAACTCACTTGCAGTTGAGTTCATCGTGTTTCAAATCTGTGCCTGCCTGCCTGCCGCACTTCTTCTGTTGCCTAAGCCTGCCTCGTGCGCCCAAGAGAAGAACGCCAACGCAGGCACAGTAGAGACTTCCGGCCAGCGGCGGCACAGATTTTGTTCAGTACAGCACAGCCCACCGGTGGCGTGTGCCCGGCGGCGGCGGGGAGGGGGGGCATGTGTCAGCCAGCAGAGGGGGCTGAGGGCGGCAAAAACAAAAACAAAACCAAGACGGGACAGGTGGCCCGGCAGCAGGCTTTGCTACCAATGGAAGGGGGGGGGGAATTTAAATGACAGCGTCCCAGGGCCCCTCCCTCGGAGGCCGCCACGGGGCCATGTGCCTGGACACCAGTAGCACATGCCTATGGCCGGCCCTGCACAAGGCATCTCTTTGGCTATGCACTGCTCTGCTCTGGAACAGGGGCACTGGCTTGCTAGAGCTAATTGGAGGAGGATTCTCCAACGCGGCTCTGCTAGTCTTGCAGATGTTGTGAAGAACATAGGTGGTGTTAGCTAGAGGTGGAGCGCTCTCTAGCTGGAAATCAATCCTAGCAGCTACTGATCTCCAGTGCTGCTTCAATAGCTCCAAAGCCCTCTCCACAACACAGTGTGTGGTGCTGAGCTGCTGATTAAGAGTACCTTTGCTCCAGGATGCAGGCAACGATGTATTCATGAGTCAGGGCTCTGGGGGTAGGCTGGGTCCCCGAGAACAACCGGCCTCATGAGCGCGCACGCACGCACGCACGCACGCACGCACGCACGCACCAATGTATCTTTCTGTGGAGGGTCCAAAGTCTCCTGTGTACATGCAGCCAAAGAAGGGGGATTGATGGAAGTTGCAAGTGTCGAGGTTCTTCCTGGACCATCCGGCCAACATATCCATGAACCGTGCACAGTGGTCTACTACAGCCTGGAGAACCACAGAGAAAAACCTCTTGCAGTTCAGGTAGTTATCCTTGTTATAGGATGGGCAGGTGATGGTGATATGGCTCCCATCAATTGACCTTATACAGTTCAGGAAAAAAGCCCTCCTTTGCATCCGTAGGATCAGTCAACTGCACCACCCAGACCAGCAGCACTTCCACAATTGCTGTGCAAACCTCCACTAGTACAGTTATTGTCATGGAGGTTCCACTGCCAAACTGGTGACAGTCTTGCAGGAGTCTGGAGTGTCAAGCTTCCAGATGGCAATGGCCACAAGCTTCTCCACAGGGATGGGCGACTGCATCACTGTGCTCCGATTCTCCAGTAGCAGCCTGAGGAACTTGGCTATCTGCAGGACAAGGCGATGAGGCATCCTGAAGTTTATGACCCTCTCAGTGTCTCCCCACGAGGACAGCATGTTCTCCCACAAGTCTGTGTTTTTCTTTTTCACCCAGACAAGCCACTCGGTGGGTGCAGCCCTGCACATGGCATCCGTGATTGAAGCATCTCCTGACAGTTATCTCTCTGTGCACACCAGCTGATATTTCTTCATCGGGTAAAGATGTTAATCAGGACTTCAGACTATATTTAAGACTTTAACAAAGGCTCAGGTTAGTAACACAGGATTTATCCTGAGGATATGCTATTGAGCTGTTGGTATGTATGATTGATAAGCAGAAGGAGGTTTCTTAGGGAGGGGAGGATTGGGTTATTTGTGCTGGCACACGCATTCCTATTCACAACAAAAAATTCTTTTTATTAGTTTATCATTGTAGTGAGAAGCCATGTGGGAAATTATAAGAACCCCTTGAAATTTTGTGTAAGAGCATATGATTGTATTGCTCTTTGGTGGTAAGAATTTTTTTCCAAGCTATTTTTAGGTTTGGTATTTTTACATATTCATTAGCCACTGGCTTTTTATAATATTTTTATTTTGTATTCTTGATTTCAGTGTCGAAAGACCTAATGATATCCTTCCTTTTCTAAGTACATTCATTTCCAAATTTTGGTAAGATTGAAGTTAATAGATCATTTGGAGTTATTCACACCCTCCTCCCTTCTTTTTATTTATATATACATTATCTATCTATCTATCTGCAGTGTTCATAAATTGCTTATTAATTTTTTCCTCCCTCTGCTTTTCTCCATTATAGCCTGCATATGTATGCTTATAACAGCAAATAATTTCTACTGAAGAAGGGGGCCTGTGTCCCCAAAATGGGTCTGTTTTTTTCTGAGGCAATTCATTATATTTGTATATATTGCTACATGGATTGAGGCATATTATATGGGCTATTGGCACATTGCCATTGTCACTGTTTTACATATTGTTCTATTTGTGCTTTTTGCATTTTTATTAGCGTTTTGTGAACATATATGCACCAGTTTTGTATAAGATTGGTTCTTACGCATTGTATTATTAAATATTGTATCCTTATCCCCTCCTTTTGTTGCTTGGTGTTAGTCTTCAGGATTTCTGGTCTGTGGAGGAGGGGATTTTTTCACTGTGATCAGAGACTTTCCTTTTCCAAACAATGAGCAGTCGCCCATCACCACCCGCCGAGACCTCCAAGACCTCTCCTGAAAAGAAGGAACAGAACCAGCAGCCCCGCGCACCACTGCCAGGTCCCATAGTCATGGCAACAGCATCTCATGATCAACTGTAACAAAGGTAACTGACAGACCTAACAAAATCAACAGGGTGCTTTCTGCCCCCACTGTATGGTAATGCAGAAGATGGCAGAGAGGGAGTTACGAAAGGCAAATGTTTGACTGGGGATTTTATGTGAACTCTGAGAGATTTCCAACACCACAGCAGGCAAGACCCCAATAAAACTGTACCCTTCTACCTTGCTGTCAGTACATTGCTGTGAGAAACCGGGTTGTTGACAACATGCAACGACTGATTACTTTCTATTTCAATTTTTTACTTTCACTTAGAACTTTCACTATAGATGCTTAATGAAGTATGCAATTTGTTCAATAAACTCAGCATTATGTGCATAGTAAAAGGTTATTTCCAGCCACTAAGTACTGGCAGGTATAAACCCAGGTATGAACTTCTGTGGATGAGCAGGGATAGCAGACACTGGCCCACCACCCAGAGTCATAGTCTGGAAGAAACAAACAGCTGGTGTAGGACTGCTTCTTCCCATGGGGTATCAAGATTTTTAATAAATAAATAACGGTTGTGAATCATCACAGGGGGTGAGATACTGAGAAGGGTGGGGGTAGTGGGAAGAGCACGGTGGGAAAGAATGTCTGCCTGTGTTTTAGGCTTATCACGCAAAACCTGTGAGTGGGAGCTGCATGAATGCACAAGAAATATACACGAGGGCAGTCCCTTTATTAGGCTCTATACACTAAACATATGAGCAGGGCTGCACAGACCAAACCTGGACTCCAGGGGGCTATCATCTCATTTGTTAACACCTAGAGTTATCTTAACTCTACGCTCAGTTGTGTGGTGTTCAACTGGCAATTTGGAAAGATAATTAAAATAATAGATTAGACAATTGCTTAACAATGAAATTGAGAATAAGTACATATCTGGTTTTAGAAATAGTAACCATGTTTCATTTAATGATTTATTTATTTATTTTTTCCAATGAATACAGAAATGCTATTGGCTGTAGAAGCAAGAAACACCAGTCTCTGGGAGAGAAAAATGACACCCTCAATAGGCGCCAACACTGCAACATTTGTGCTGAAGTAGATCTGCAGTTAAGCTGGTCTAAGCTCAGAATATCTAGTGATTAAATGGACATCCCCACACTTTGCTGCTTCCTTAGTTTTTCCCCATCACTGTACCCTAAGGGTATTTTCAGACAAGACACTCCCTACCCAATACCCACCCACCTCCCATCCACCATACATGTTACAGGGCAACACTGCAGCCCTGCAAAATGTATAATGGGTAGTGGGTGGAGGGTGTCTTGTCTGAAAACGCCCTAAGTCAGACAAGTGAGATTTGCTCCTCGCCCCATCATACATTAAAGTGATGCCACATGTCTGGGCCGATACAGAAAAGTATAGTTCGACTGGTTCTAACTAGTCACAAACAGCCTCAAGATTTCAGGAGATTTGCCAGACTATAACTGAGGCCCAGGTTATCATCCCAGGTGTTTTCATCCAAGGACAATATGGATTTGATAGGGTCAATATGACCAATTCCAACCTATGCAGGTTTTGCATAATAAATAGCTACAGGAACAAGTGCTGAACCATATATACTAAACAATAAATATAAAAAATCAAAAAGGCATGAACTTTTGACAGCCTGCCTGCCCTCGTAGGCTTGAAACCAAGAGCAGGTTTTAAATAAATACAACATACATACCTGTCCAGTGATTTTAAATCACTATTAGACTATAATTTTAAATCTCTCTACAATAATCTGTATGTGAAATCAAGCTAAGTATTATCTGTCTTCATATTTTATATAACAATGTACATTGTTAGGTGCTTAAAAGTGAAAAATACCTCATTTTCCTGGGTAAAGTCAAGAGCATCTTCTCCTGAGGCCAGCAACGTATGAAGGATCCTTTGTTTCACCTGCTCCCACTCGACGAGCATGGACTCTCGATGGTACTCTTCAGCCATACCAAAGGTCTAGAGCAAAGAGAGATTAAAGAAGGTAAAGCAAGCTGAAACCACACATGCACCAAGGAGTCCTAAAAAGGACCATATTAATTATAACCATTAACTAGTTCTGCCACTTTACTTTTTTTTAACAAAGTTAATTAGCTAAACAGTTTTGCAGCCATTGATCAAGTTGCTGGCAACTCTAACAGAGCAAAGTGCAAGTAAAACAAAGCCAATTTGTGGTAGCTCAATTAAGTAGGTGCCTAACACAATGGAGCCTATTTCTGAATGGAGTCACCAAGCACTAGTGCAATGGTATACTTTCATTAAAGAACATCCATTAGATACAAACAGATCCCTCAGAAAATTTTTCTCATAACTGCCAGGCACACCACAAGGAATTTTTTCAACTCCCAGCTTCCATCTTTTGGTATATATGCAGCTTCTTTTGCAAAGAAAAAAAAAAGTGTTGGGTAGAAACTCTCCCAGGACACAAGGCATTGTCACATAGGCCTACTGTACTAAAAGCATTTACGTTATTATTTCTAATTTGGCACAAAAAAAGTCTCAGAATGAAAGATGTAGTTAATAAAATAAGAACTGGATTCTTGTCTAATTCACAGGGGTGTAGCTAGCATAGGGACAGGTGGGACATTTGCTATCCCTATAGTATCCCTATAGTAGGTAAGCCCTACTATCCCTATAGTAGCTAAGCCCTACTAGTCCAAGTTGGTTTGGTTGTTTTTTTTAATATCTGCCCCGGGTCCCCACTGGCTGCCGCGTGGATCCCCTTCATAAAAAGCCAATGGATAATGAATATGTAAAAATCTACATGTGCCATGTGCTGTCTCCCCTTCTGCATCCCCCACCCCTGTGCATTACCCCCTACCTCCAGCTTTGCTAGCAATTGTGATAAATCAAAACCTGCCCTACTCATGTTCATCGTGCAAGCTCACATGACCCACAGAAGGCTACACAGTTGTACCTCAGAGTAGTATGCATGTAATGGCATAACTGTTGTGGCAGGATAGTATGCTGAACAAATGAGTCAATGGAAAAAGAATCAGGCAGCTTGTTTCACACTGCCAGCTATGCGTTTCTATTTGCTTGCCAGTGATTGAATAGTTACAGCTCCCTTCTGTTAATCCCCATGCAACTGCCCCCCCCCCTCAAGTATTTGTTGGCAAAGCATACCTTCTGTGGGACCAGAAGGAGGGAGCAGGATAGGGGAGAGGATGGTGACCGGCGGCGGTGGGGGAGACAAATCCATTTGTTGTCCCTGGGCCCATTACAACCTAGCCGCAATTCCTGCTAATTCAGTGGAAGTACGGGAATCTGTTTCCAAAATCTGCTCTGCTTTTTGGTCTTCAGGAATATGTTGGATTTGCCTCCTATTCACTTGCCTCATGGAGGACCACCATTCAGGAACCCACTGATTCTCCTTGTTCCACAAGAGATAGATAGCCCTGACAACTGGAGGAGGTTTCGGCAACTATACTTCCCCATAAAGTCACATAACCCAATGAGCTGAGAGTCTTTGATGAGCTTGGTAACCTCTCGGACTACTTTCTCTGATCCTGAGACTGCATTTACATGAGATAAACCAGGAAAATTTCTTTTCCCAGTTTTTTTTTATCATGTGAAAAGGACAGGTTGCAGGATGCCGTGGGTGCGATACCTGTTTAATCAACTATTTTTTTTAACTCAGGAACCAAGGTTTAACAATGGTGCCAATTCCCTCACTTGCATTAGTCATAACATATGAAGGATTAATCCTGCTCAGTCCTCCGTATTGGAAAAACCCCAAAACCAAAATTTCGACAGTATCACGGTATGTTTAGAAGTGACAACAGCAATTTGGGCAATAACCTTTAAAGCTGGGGAGGGAACGTGGGAATAATTAGAACTACAGATACACTCTTGTGCAAGAAACTGAAGACCTGGAAGAAAATGTTTATGCGAATGCAGTGTGACATCTGGTTATTCAGCATCCTCTTGTGACACAGAATGAACATACTGGCACTGTTCCAATCCAGCCGAAAGCGTGATTATTATCGGAGGAAGGGCCCTGTGTGGCCCAAAAGCTTGCTTATTTCCACCAACAACAGTTGGTTCAATAAAATATGTCATTCAAACCACTTTGTCTCTCTATAAAGAAATAGCTACAGCTATAACAACTGAAGAATCAGCAACATTAATTACACCTGGGAGGGGAAATTTCCAGGTTAGAGGAGCTCCTTGTTCTGAGAATATGCATTAGCAAGTGTGAAATTCACTATACTCGTATGCAAGAGTTCCTCTGGCACAGAAAATGATCAGTAAGAAAAAGCAAACAGTCTCTCATATGGAAATCACATAGAGAAAGGACTGAGGGGAAACAGTAAAAAAAAAAAGACTGGAAGGAGGAAACTTAGGAACAGGCTGTGTACTTCATAACACCTACAATGCAGACCAGATTTCATCAAGCAAAGCCTTTTTGGTTCCATTCCCAGAGGAAGACTTGGATGTAGTGGAGCGGGCCAGGGTACTGGATGGAGACGCTCTGCCATCCTTTGGCAGACATTCACTGCAGCTGGCTCAACCCATTTGCAGATACAGCAAGGCAGGCTGACAGCACATCAGAATGTGGAGAAAGAGCCTTCAAATTCTGCAAAGGTTCCAGTTGGTGCCAATTCACTATTTGGATGTGTTGAGGATTAGGATGGAAAGAAGTCAAAGAGGTTTCTAAGTTCAGGCAAAGGGTGAAATGACTTTGGGAGAAACTGGAGATAAACTCAAGACTACTTCATCAGGGGAGAATGGCAGGAAATGGAAGATTAGGAAAAAAAGTTTGTTTCCCAGAATTAAAGATGTTCTCGATTCTAAAAATAGATACTGGAGGTAGATCTTTTTCTGAATTGGAGGAGCAGGTCAGCAAGCTCAGAAGGATAACTGAACACCCCAAATTTACTTAGCCTTTTACGCTCCAGGCCAGAAGCTAAAGACAGGCCATGTCCAAAAGATTAATCGTATCATGCTCCGGGAGAACAGAGCCTCCGAGGAAATGTGCAGAGGAGGGCAATGAAATACAACTCAGAGACAAGAGAACAAGGATCCGTGTAGCCCATATGGTGTGATAAAGGATACTCTGAAATTAAGGTACACAACAGATGCATACATCAGGGGTGGCAAACTGTGGCTCAAGAGCCACACGCAGCTCTCATTCAGTGCAAGTGTGGCTTTTGACCAGGGGCAGCCCCAGTCTCTAAACTGCCTTATTGGTCCTGTGCTGTGGTTAAGAGCACTCAAGTCTCAGCAGCTGAATTCCAGCTGCTCCTCAGAATCTCAGCAGTCAGGACCACAGAGCACCAGTTCTAACAGCCAAGGCAAGAGAGGTGAGGCTCACCCTGGGAAATGCTTTTAAGGGGCATGCTCCAAAAGTAACAGGGCCCCAGGTTGGGACTTTATTCCCATTAATTTCCTTAAGACCCACAAGGAGTGGTGGGTGCCCATGCTTGTGGCACTCTTTACGGCCATTGATCACTCGGGGCGCGTCCCGCCTATTTGGGCTCAGGCTATTGTGGCCCCAATTTTTAAAAAGGGTATTAGTAGCCAGCCCAAGAATTACAGACCCATTAGTTTGCTTGTTGTTATAAGCAAGCTTTATGCAAAACACCTGTTGGGCAAACTCACTGCTTGGTGTGAGGAATGGGGCGTGATTCACCCCGAGCAAGCAGGTTTCCAGCGGGCCAGATCCACCATAGATCATTGCCTGATCCTCTTGCACCTTATTGACAAATATAAACACTGCAATCATAGACTTTACGTGGCCTTCCTGGATCTCAGGATGGCATTTGATTCAGTAAATAGGACAACTTTGTGGGCCAAACTGGAAAAATTATCTTTCGACCCATGGCTTCTGGCTTTGATAAAGCTTCTGTACATAAACTCTAAGCTGGTAGTCAGGTTGGACCCCCCAGGGGCATATGTCAGAGGAGGTTCCAGTTAATTGGGGGTAAGGCAGGGATGCGTCCTTGCGCCTTCACTTTTTAATTTATACATTAATGACGTAGTTCCCTGCATGGCCCTACCCCATTTTTTTCCTCCCCATTTGGCTTTGCGACATATAGGTTGCTTATTGTTTGCAGATGATTTGGCCCTCCTGTCTCAGACCCTGAAAGGTCTAAGCAGGCAATTGGACGCTTTTGCTCGGTATTGTAGGGAGAACGATCTGACCCTAAACCTTGCAAAGTCTAAAGTATTGGTTTTTGCCAACACCCCGAGGGACAACTGGCACTCTTGGAAGGCGGAGGGAGCCCCGATACTCCAAAGTACGAGAGTTCAGTTATATTTGAGTATAACATTCCAAGCATCTGGGGGCTGGAAGAAACACTTGGAAGGGGTGATGGTGGCGGCTAAGCAATCTGCCTTTGCCATTAAAAAAAATTTCTTCGGGCTTTCAATGCTAAATCTACTGCCCAGGCCTTGTTTGGGGCAGAATTACGGGCACCTTTCACCCCACCACACCTGGACAGGGTCCAGTAATTCTTCCTTAGGACATTGTTTAGGGCCCCGGGGGGGGAACACCGGGGATAGCAATCAGACTGGAAATGGGGCAGCGGAGTTGGGTCTTCCAGGCATGGGCTAGGGCCCATAAACTCTGGTTTAAATTGGTGGACCCACAGCAGAGGGGTTTGTTCCCCTATCTGCAAGAGGATAGTCACCGGAGTCAGTGGGTCTTGAGGGTGGAGCGCCATTTAGACAGGTTAGGCCTGTCCCGATCCTACCTCCTAGCAAGGGATCCAGGGGTGGTAGGGCTGGAAGTAAAGCGCAGGTGGGAGGATGTCAACCTACAAGAAGAGAGAGCTCAGGTGGCAACTCTTCCCATATGTCTTGTTATTTGAGGTTGGCTCCCCCGACTGATTCCCTGGCACAGCATTTGATAGCGAACCTTACGGCCAGGGAAAAGTGGTTGATGTTAGCTGCCAGATTCAATACCCTCCCATCCCAACTGTGATATGGTAGGGTAGCGGGGGTCCCCTTTCACCAGAGATTATGCCCAGTCGACCAGTTAGAGGTAGAAACCACGGAGCACGTGTTACTTAGGTGCCATCTTTACGACCACCAGCGGGTAGTGTTTCTGGAATCCTTTTTGCTAAACCTACCAGGGAGGTCCGATGACAGGAAAAAGGAGCTTTTGCTCAGCAATTCCAATCAGGAACTCACACGCATGGCGGCCAAGTTTTTGATGGCCGCATTTGTTAGGAGACACCAGTTTGTCAATTTTATACCCCTCAACTCACTTGATTAAGGGGGATTCTTGGGGGGGGAGGTTCGCAGGAGTAGAAGGTTATCGGTTGTGATCATCCTTTTGATTGTCGTCGTTGTGCTTTGTTATGTTGATATTTGTGTTCGAAATGCAATGGCTAAGGCTACGCTTAATAAATTTGATTGATTGATTGATAGATAAAGGGGCATGAACATGTTCTTCTGGCTCTCAGGGTGAAAACAGACGTGACATTAGCCCGCGATAGCCCATCTTAGTCCGAGACTCCCCAACACGTCCGGTCTGTCACCACCAGATATTTGCCCGCTACCGCCCCCGTCGGGCTGCCAGCTGCTATGGGATGCATCCAGTGGCAGCAATCAGAGATGCAGCCTCGGCGAAGGCTCGACCACCCCAGCTAAACTGGGCTGATGACCCTCCTGTCATCTGTTATGGGCCTGCTCAACCCCACCGTGAGGCGAGGTTGGTGGATTGCGCCTGGAGTGTGCTCACCCCGGCCCAGCTGAACAGCTGATCGGGGGGGGGGGGTCCAGAGGAGGATGCACACCCAGCCCTGCCAAACAGCTGATGGGGGAGGGACTTTGAGAAGCACGCACACCCAGTCCCACTGAACAGGTGGGGGTGGGGGGGGCCTATTATTAATTATTATTATTATTATAAACATTTATATAGCGCCGGTCATGTACCTGGCGCTGTACAGAACACAGAAATAGACGT
Source organism: Sphenodon punctatus (assembly GCA_003113815.1). Taxonomy (NCBI): domain Eukaryota; kingdom Metazoa; phylum Chordata; class Lepidosauria; order Sphenodontia; family Sphenodontidae; genus Sphenodon; species Sphenodon punctatus. The sequence continues at coordinate 360,405 of QEPC01011631.1, forward strand.
GGTCCCTGCCTGTGGCTTACAATCTAAAAGACAAGGAGGGGGAGACAGGGAGAGGGGACAGTGGGAGAGACAGGGGAGGAGACAGACAAACATTCATGCGGATGCGAAGTCCCAGGAGCGTGTGCTTGGCTTGGTTACAATCAGGTTGGTCTGTAGGTTGGTCTGCAGAGGAGGGCAGACAGTAAGTATATGGGGAACGACTAGCAGGCATTGGGAAAGGTGGTGAGGAAAAAGTGGGTCTTGAGGAGGGATTTGAAGGAGCGGAGGGAGTGGGCAAGGCGGATGTGGGTAGGGAGGGAGTTCCAGGCATGGGGGGCAGCGAGGGAGAAGGGTTGAAGGCGGTTAGGTGAGCAGGAGAAACGAGGGAGAGTGAGGGTGGGGACAGAGGAGGAGCGGAGAGCGTGTACAGGAGTGCGTAGGGAGATTAGGTCCGAGAGGTAAGGGGGAGCTTGGTTGTGGAATGTTTTGAACGTGAATACCAGGAGTTTAAACAAGATACATTCAGGAAGGAGGAGCCAGTGAAGAGAGAAGAGGAGAGGCTGCACATGGAGGAGCAAGCTGATTGAGGCACTCCATCAGCTGTTTGACAGGCCAGGTGAGCACACCAAATAGCTGATGGGGAGGGGGGCTCAGAAGTATCGTCATCAGCTGTTTCATGGGACAGGTGAGCGCACCAAACAGCTGATGGGGGGCCCCAGGAGCGCCCCCTCATCAGCTGTTTTATGGCAGCTCTTCCTGGGACCCGATCCTGCTGAGCAAGAGTCCTGCCCCATATGAACAGCTCCTAGGGACGACCTATGGTGTGGGGCGACCTGTGACAGCAGCCCCCATGCCTGGGTTACATGGTGGAGGGCTGCTCGTGTGAACAGCCCCGCCCATCAACCAGAGGAGTGGCGGATACCGTAGCCCTCCTTGGGGCAGCCTAGGGAGGCGCCTTGCCACCATCATGTTGTTTTCACCCTCAGTATTATGAAAATTTTGGTATCCTGGTCTTGGAATTGGGAACTTTGTCCACCACTGGCATAGACTAACTAATAAAAGGGCATTGCTCTGCCATGTCTACTTCTCTCAATGCCTAAAGTAGTTCTGATGTAACTATGATGGTATCAGGAGAGGGAGATGAGCTTATTTCACAAAGAGATCCTGGTAAGGAAGATCTTGAAAGAAAAACAGAAGATTTTATTTTTATTTATTTATTTAAAAATTTAATATCCCACCCCTCCTGCCACAGGCAGCTCGGGGCGGTTTACAACCTTCCTCAACAATAAAATATAAAACTGTAAAAACATATAATTCCCCCACCGACCCCCCTTCCCCCCCCATCTCCCCCGCCAAATGCCTGACGGAACAACAAAGTCTTACAGCTTTTGCGAAAGGAGGGGAGATCCGGGGCCAGCCGAGCCCTCATTGGAAGGGAGTTCCACAGTCATGGTGCAGCCAACGAGAATGCCCTCCCCTGCATGGCCCCCCGGAAGACTCGGGGTAGCACGAGCAGGACACCCCCAGATGACAGCAGGGGTCGAGCCAGCATCTGGGGGTGAGGCGATACCGCACATAGGTAGGGCCCAGACCGTTTAGGGCTTTATAGGTTAACACCAACATGTTGAATCGTGCTCTGAAGACTATTGGCAGCCAGTGCAGAGAATGAAGCACTGGTGTAATGTGCACCCAGCGGCCCAGCCCTATCAAAAGGCGGGCCACCGCATTCTGCACCAGCTGCAGCTTCCGAGTCGTCACCATGAGTAGCCCCATCTAGAGCGCGTTACCATAGACTATGTTCAGTCTAGAGATAATGAAAGCATGGATGATGTGGCCAGGTCAGTCTGAAACATACGGCTGAAGCCGACATACCAGATATAATTGGCAAAACGCACTCCTCGCCACAGCCTCCACCTGAGCATCCAGGTGGAGCTGCGCGTCGAGGAGTACCCCCAGACTCTGCACCTGGGGAACCAAAAGAGGACAGACCCCATCAATGATGAGGGCCGTCAACTCCATAGTCTTACCCACCACCAACATCACCTCCATCTTGTTAGGATTCAGCTTCAGTCGATTAGCCCTCATCTAACCCCCCAATGCCTTCAAACATCGAGTAAGCACCGAGACTGTGGGGTCTGGGTCTGTTAAAAAAGAGAGGTATAGCTGGGTGTCATCATCAACATATTGGTGGCACCGTACACCAAACCTCCTGATCACCTCACCAAGAGGCTGCATGTATACGTTGAACAGGAGGGGGGACAACACCGAACCCTACAGGACACCACACACGAGGTCTCGGTAAGATGAAAAGCACTCCCCGAGCACCACTCGCTGAGTTCTTCCAGTCAGGAATGAGCGGATCCCTTCAAGAACAGTCCCCCCCACCCCTGCACAGTCCCGCAGGCGTGCCACCAACATCTCGTGATCAACCATATTAAAAGCAGCCGACAGATCTAATAGAACCAACAGGGTCGAATGACCCTGGTCCATTTCCCAGCGCAGATCATCCACCAAGGCCTCAAGTGCAGTCTCCGTGCCACAACCTGGACAAAATCCCGACTGAAAGGGATCAAGAAAACTGATACTGTCACGATGCCCCTGTAACTGCTGAGCCACTATCCACTCAATAACCTTCCCTAAAAAGGGAAGGTTAGAGACAGGCCAATAGCTGGCAAGGAAGTCAACGTCAAGTGATGGTTTCTTGAACAGAGGCCGCACCACTGCCTCCTTGAGAAAGTCTGGCACTCTGCCCTCCCGAAGGGAGACACTGAACACCCCCACCAGCAATAGCCCCATTGTCTCCATGCACAATTTAATTAGCCAAGACGGGCACAGATCTAATTCACAAAAAGTGGCTCTAACAGCCCCAAGGGTCCTGACCGCATCAGCGGGTGTCACTGACTGAAACTGATCCCATAAAACTGAAGGCATGACTTCCATAACCTCTGGCTCCCCTAGTGTAATAAGTGCAGTGTCGAAATTGTGGTTAATACAAGCAATTTTATCCACAAAATAATCCTCAAACCTATCACAGCGTGCCGTAGATGACTCCACTCCAACGTGGAGGGAGGCTGGACTGACCAGCCCCCGCACCACCCAGAAAAGCTCCACTGGGCGGGATTTTGCGGTTGCTATGAGGACAGCAAAAAACTCTTTTTTTGCTGCCCTCGCAGCCATGGCATATGCCGTAAACTGGCTCTATGCCGCAATTTGTCGGCTTCAGCATGATAGCAACGCCACCTTCACTCCAACCGCCACCCTTCTCACTTCAGCACTCACAGCTCCTCCGAGAACCACGGGGCCTGCAGTGCTGTCGCCTGGGCAGTGGACGTCTAGGAGCCATCTGATCAATGGCCTCAGTCAGCAGAGTATTCCATAATGTGACGAAGTCATCGATGAGGCAGTCGTCATCAAGTTCAGAGGGTACCTCCCCAAGAGCCAACTGCAACTGTTCTGGTTCTATTAGCCTCTGGGGGCGAACCATTCGAATTGGCTCCGCATCTTTCCGGGGGCAGACGTGCTAAGAGAGAGGTCTGTAGGAGGTAATGATTCGGCCATGACAAGGGCACTGCTGATATCTCCCTCAGTAATGGAACACCTGCCTTGAGGCCGGTGCAAAACATAAGATCAAGAGTATGTCCTCCCTGATGTGTCGGGCCACTAACCATTTGGGACAGGCCCATGGTTGCCATGGCGGCCATGAACTCATGTTCCGCTCCCCCAAGGTCGGTGGACCCCAATGCCTTCGGGGACCACACCACCCCCATCACTATGTTCACATAGGTGTCCTGTCTGGTTTTCTTTAAAATATGGTAGCTATTAGGACAGTACACAGCTCTGGCCTCAAAGTCTAGACATTAACAGGAATCAAACAATTAACTTCTTTTCCTTTCATCCTAGCCCAAGACTTTCTTTTGCAGGTCCTTTATACTGCCTGGTACCCTCTGGATATTCTGTTTGCATATAATTTTAGCAAATCAGACTTCTTTTGAGTTCAACTTAAAGGGTCTGGAGAATGTGGACAGTCTGTAGGTCTGCCTAGCAACACGTATTTAAAGCCTAGTTAGAGCATCCATCTCACTTTCTTGGAATCAAGGCATGGTCACTTCTTGAGCCAAGAAGGAGACAGCTTCTATAGCATGTGCAAGGTACTAACATGGATCTTGGCTCACAATTTCACTTACCATTTCAGAGTAGATAGCAGTGCATATAAATGTGATCTTTGGAGACAGAGTCCTAAGAACTATTTTGCATCAAGGGCCTTTAGGATGCAGCACTCCTTATGCACAGTGACACACATCACAGTGAGAAAAAAGATCTTACAGCTCAGGTGATATAAAGGCTCTCAGGAAAGATGCAATGCTGTGGAGACCACAACCAGGCCAGGGCATGGAGTAGGAAGATACACCCTACCTGTCTTGGCAAACCAGTTAATCCAAAAAATGAGGAATAGCTGAAGGAAGATGAATTTTCTAAGGCTCTTTGAACTGGGCACAAATATCCAAAATCAAATGAGAGGGGAACACCAGGGAATTCTGGGAAACTGAACTCAAGAACTGTTCTCCAAAAGTGAGTCTATGTTGGCCGAGCCAATTCACCTGAATGCTGTTAAAAGCCTGCCAGATGGACTATCGTTAATGGCCACCAAGTTTCATTCCTCCCGAGGCATCAGTACAGCCAGTTCCTGGGTCAGCTTTCTATGCCTAGTACTGCCTTACTTCCCAGTATGAGAACCCCAATGCTGTATTTTTGTCTAGTTCAACGTATCTTGCACCTGTGTCTGCTCTTTGAAGGCTATTAACCCTCAAAAGCAAAGCTCTAACAAATTTATATTGAGACCTCTCTTGCCAGGACCGTTACTTATGTGATTAACATTATTTCCATGTTGCTACCTAGTCCTTGACCCTAATCAATCAATCAGTTTCTTTTTACGCTTTACATTTGGTTTCTCCCTCTGGAATCAGACTACGTAGTCTCAACAGATCAAAGACTGCCAGACCACCTTAAGAAGCTTGTTTCTTGCTCTGTAAGTCTCTTTACATTTCTGGATCACTCTGAAGTTAGATGCTGCTACAGAGTGCATTGACACTGCATGACCCAAGGAACTGCAACAACACATGAAGTCCAGCAGATGAAGTAACGTTTGTTGCCAGAGGAGCAACTTGTGATACTAAGCTAGTTTCTGCACTACTCTGTTGGATAGTCCACTATTCATTGGAAATTCATTGAGTTATGAAGATTCTTCAGGACTTGAGAAAATGAATCCTCACAGGGATTCATTTCATTTTGGAGATATGCTTTACTTTCAAAAGCATTCTAAACTTCTCTCACTTGCTAGGCTGGAAAGGATGTGGAGGCAGCTAATTTACATTAAGGTTTACCGCTCCACTTGGTTTGTACCCCGAGATCCCAGGTTTTGACTTGTCACCTTGGTAAAGCACCGATTTCTCCAGGTTATCCAGAGAAATCAAGTTTCAGAGAGCAGTGGGGGGCACAGCCATATCAGAAAGGCATGGGGAAGAGGCTCTCCTGTCCCATTTCTAATGTGGCCCTGCCTCCTGCAGAGCATTGTGATGAAACAATGTTACAAAGGGGACATGGTTACAACAGAAAAGAGGCAGAAAAGTCCCTTCATCTCACCCCTTGAGAGCATCATGTTGTCAAAATGCTCAAAGAGGGTGTGGCCACATTATAAGGGGGTGGGACAATCATTTTGCCCTGCCCCCTTCTGACATGTCCCTTCCCTCTTTGGATGAAAGTCTCAGGGAAGGTGGCAACCCTACTTACACTCTAGCTAAGTATCTGCTTAACTTTAAGCATCTCAGTAGTAGCATAATTAAAGGTTAGTCAAGAAGTGGTCCCATCAGACCGCTCAAACTTGATTATCTTGCTAAATAAGGGCCTTAGCTCTTGGGTGAAAAAGTACCACACTTCTCAGCAGTGACTCCCTGACTCATTCAGGAGTGATGCTTATGGGCTCAGTAAGGCAGCCCACCATGACCTTAACAATAGTAACTACAATATGGGATGTTAGGATGGTATTCAAGTGTGGCTAAAGGAACCTCGTAACTTGTTGAGAAAGGCAAGTATGTCTTTGGGAGGAGAGGAGATCTGATAAGTCCCTGATCCTCCAGGAGCTTGTACAAGGCAGGCAATGGGGGGGGGGCTGATGCGAGATTTTATTATTGTTTTATGTGGTTGCGTGTGGTATTTGGTGGGTTGCGTGGAGCTTGTGGTTGAGTGGTTCTTTTGGTGGAGGGGTGTGTTTTTCTTTGTTGCCTGATTTGGGGGTTGGTTAGAAGGAATGTTTCCCCCAGTGAGATGGGGGGAGGGGGGGAGGACTGGGTTGGGGAGGTGGGGTTGAACGTCCCCCGGTGAGAGATGGGGGCATGGGGGAGGTGGAGGAGTGACCCCCTGTGAGAGAGGGGGGTTGGAAGGTGTATGGGGGTGGGGATTTCCTCTATCTGGGCGGGGCAGTTGGGGGGGCAGCCTGCAGTCATTGGGGTCGCAATGGGTCAGGGGAGATATGGTCTCTCAGGGGGGTGGGTGCGATCCATGAGACGAGACAGATGTTGGATACCTGTCCCGCTCAGTGCTCCTCAGGCAGGTGATGAAGTGGATCTTGATCAAGGGGCCCCTGGCCTAAACCTGATGCTGTTGAATGTGAAGTTAGTGGCTAATAAGTCAACTACGGTCCGGGAGTTAATCCTGGACTGTGCGGCTGATCTCGCATGTATTACGGAGATCTGGCTGGACACAGAGATGGGGCCTATTTCGGCTGACCTGGTTCTGGCTGGGTACTCCGTACAGCATTAGCTACGGCTGGAGGGATGGGGGTGGGCGGTGTAGTCATTATTTTTAAGGAGTCATGGTCTGTTAGGAGGTATCCGGTGCAATTAGTGTCAGGCATGGAGGGCCTCCATCTTGTGATCGATTTGGCAGCAGACAGATTAGGGGTGCTGCAGGTACACCATGCACCTAACTGTATGGTGGCATCCCTACATGCTCTAGCAGAATTGGTGTCAGAGATGGTCTTGCGGTACCCAAGGACACTGGTCCTGGGGAACCTCAGTATTCACGCCGACGCCAGTCTTGATGGGGCAGAGCGTGAGTTCATGGCCACGATGGCAATCATGGGTCTGTTCCAAGTAGTCATTGGCCCGACGCATGATGGGGGGGCATACCCTAGACCTGATATTTTGTACCGGTCTTGAGACAGGGGATCCGTTAGTGAGGGAGGTGTCGGCTGTGCCTTTGTCATGGAAGGATCATTACCTCCTACGGGCTGGCCTCTGCCTGGTGTGGAACCAGTTCAGTTGGTTCACCCCCTGGAGACTTATGGAACCAGAGAGGTTCCAGAATGCCCTGGAGGAGTTACCCCTTGATCTCAATGCCTGCCCGCTTGATGACCTCATCACATCTTGCTGACTGAGACTATCGACCGGGTGGCTCCTAGGTGCCTGCTTCCCTCATGCCGTCACCGCAGGCCCCCATGGTTTACAGAGGACTTGCAGTTACTGAAGGGGAGGTGGTTAGAATGACTGTAGCACCATTCTCAGGTGGAAGCTGACAGATTGCAGCATACAGCAAGTTTAAGAGCCTATGCTGTGGCTCAGCGGGCAGCCAAGAAGGGGTTCTTCGCTGCCCTGCAAAGCAAAGCATCCGCAAAGTCTCGTCCAGCTGAGCTTTTCCGTGTGGTGAGGGGGCTGGTCAAGCCGGTCTCTCTCGGTCTGGAGCTGGATTCGTCCAGCACCCGCTGTGACATGTTTGTTGAGTACTTCACAGATAAAATGGCTCTTATTCAGCGTGAGTTCGACATCACATATATTGCAGTAGTAGAACCAGAGGTTGTGGACGCACCATCTGATCATATTTTGTGGGATCAGTTTCAGACAGTGTTGGCCGCTGATGTGGGGGATGTTCTTGGAGCTGTTAGAGCCACCTTTTGTGAACTGGACCTGTGCCCATCCTGGCTGGTTAAGTCCAGCCGGGAGACATTGGGGTCGTTGCTGGCTGGGGTGGTCAATGCCTCCCTGCGGGAGGGTAGAGTACCGGACCACCTCAAGGAGGCGATGGTGCAGCCTCTGCTCAAAAAAAACATTGCTTGATGTTGACTCCCTAGCCAGCTATGGTCTCTAACCTTCCTTTTTTAGGGAAGGTTATTGAACGGGTTGTGGCTCAGCAGCTGCAGGAGCGTCTGGACTGCATCGGTTTTCTAGATCCCTTGCAGTTCGGTTTTCACTCCGGGCATGGCACGGAGACTGCGCTTGTGGCACTGATTGATGACCTTCGCCGTGACACGGATCATGATCAGTCATCTCTCCTGATCCTATTAGATCTGTCAGCGGCCTTTGATACTGTTGACCACGAGATGTTGGTGGCCTGCATGCGGGACCAAGCTGGGGGTGGGCGGGACTGCTCTTGAATGGTTCCGCTCCAGGGGCAGCTGGTGGCTTTTTAGTTTGGAGGGGCAGTAAGGCCATCCAGCCTGCTGGCGGCAAAGCCGCCGGCGAGCCGGTGGGCGAAGCCAGGGCAACGGTAGGCAGAGCCAGGGCATAACCCAGCAGCCAGGAGTTCCCAGGGTTAACATCAGAGGGAAGAAAACCCAGTCTAAAATGCACTTCAAGCTTAAAATGAATAACGTATAAACCCCAAGCACAGGAAAACACTGGCACAACCCAGCAGCAAGGAGTTCCCACAGATGGAAGAAAACACAGTCTGTTGCAGGGTGGGGGTGGG
>QEPC01011631.1:370309-406527 GCA_003113815.1 Sphenodon punctatus
AATCGCGTTTTCCATAGGAAAACGCTTTGGGCGGCTGATTTTTGAGCCTTCTGGGACCCACTCCTCTGGAGTGGATCCCAGAAGTCAAGCCGCAGCAGCCTCTGCCTTGCCTTTGCTTCAGAGCGGAGGCTGCTGCAGCGCTGTGGTCAGTTTCAGTGAAACTGACATGAAACTGACCACAGCGCTGCAGCAGCCTCCGCTTTGAAGCAAAGGCAAGGCAGAGACTGCTGCGGGCGGCGGGGAAGCAGCGGTGAGGTTTTTTGGTTTTTTTTGTGCTACGAGCGGCGGCGCGGCGCCTGGCGGGGCGCTTGGGGGGGTCAGCGCCACGAATGCCCTGGAAGGTGAGCCGCGCCTGTTCCACTCTTTCCTGGCCAGAATAACTCAACAGGTGGTGCTGGGGAACTCTTTTTTGTCCCCCCGTGACCTCACAGGTGGAGTCCTGCAAGGTTCTATTCTGTCTCCTCTCCTGTTCAACATGTATATGCAGCTTCTGGGCAAGGTAGTTTGGTGTCCAGTGTCATCAATATGCTGATGACACCCAGCTTTACCTCTCATTTTCATCAGACCCCGGCCCCACAGTCTTGATGCTTACTCAGTGTTTGGCATCTGTGAGGGACTGGATGAGGGCGAGCCATCTGAAGCTGAATCCCAGTAAGACGGAGACGATGCTGATGGGTAAGGGCGAGAGGTGGAGGCCCCCATCATTGATGTGGTGCGTCCCGCCCCTCGTCTCTCGGGTCCGTAGTCTTATAGGGACAGGTCGCCGGGAGAACATAACACCAGTGTGCCATTCTCTGCACTCGCTGCCTGTAGTTTTCCAGGTCCGATTCAAGGTGTTGGTGTTTACCTATAAAGACCTATATGGTCTGAGCCCCGCCTATGTGCAAGACCACCCCACTCCCCGGGTTCTGGATCGGCCCCTGTGGTCATCAGGGGCACCATTCTTGAGATCCCCTGGGTATCCCGGGGGGCTACAATGGAGAGGGCATTCTTGCTGGCTACATCACGGCTGTGGAACTCCCTCCCCCGGGCCTTCCTTCGTTTTGACATCAACGTAAAACCTGGTTGTTCCGCCTGGCTTTCGGCGAGGAGGTGGGGCAGGGTGGTGGGTTGAAGGTTAGCAGGGGGATCGTTGGGTTGTTTCTGCTCCACTTGGTTGTGTTTTTAACTTATTGTATTATCATTATTATTATGGATGTTTTTATGATGATTGTAAGCTGCCCTGAGCTACCTGGGCAGGATATAAAAACTTAAAAACAAACAACAGCCCTTTGAGTGCTTACTCATTGTTGGGACCCTGCCTCCTTCGGAGATTATAGCAACTGTGGAGTATGACAGTCTGAAGGACTTATGGTTGCGCTGTGCTGAGAACTGGCTGATGTTCTGAACTCAGGAAGGCCAAGCCACAAGGGATGCGACTCGGAGCTTAGTCAGGGACTCTCCATACTAGGAAGACTGGGAGCCTACGAAGTGCTTCCCAAGAAGCATGTCAGGAGCTTGCCCGAAAGTCCATTAATGAGATCATCTTTCCACGTAAGACCCAGTTTGTTGCAGTTCAAAAGTTAAGATCATCGAGGGATTTAGTGCATCAGTGGCTGTTGAGGTCTATGATGCGCTTCTTCACTCTTTGGTCCCGTCTCTATCTAAATCAGGCAGCCCACGGGTTTCCAGTGGTAAATTCCAGGCACCTGGTAACCATTGGTTTGATGCCGAATGCCGGGCTGCTAAATGTAATTTGAGATCTCTCCTCTTCTCCCTGAGGCCCAACTGGACACGAGAAGTCCAAATAAATTATGCTTGGCATAAGCGCCAGTATAGGGCACTGATCCAACAGAAAAAGACTGCATATCGGGAGAGAGTATGGGGTCATCTGGTTGTTGCTGCCCAGTGCGGGCAGTCTAGAACCTTCTGGAGTATTGTAAATAAATCTCTCAATAAGGGTTTCTGTGCCCTGAGTTTGGCAGTTTCCCCTGCACTCTGGGAAGCTCATTATCGTACTCTTTTTCCTGCTTTCCTGAGGCATGGGAACTCTTTTGTTTTGCCCTCGGATCTTCCTGTCTGGGACACAGTTTCAACTGAGACTGTATTTCATTTAATAACCTTGTTGAAATCGAATAAAGCCCCCGGTATTGATTACGTACCGGCAGAACTTTTGAAGGCTCAGGCGAACTGGTGGGCACCCTTATTAGGAGCCCTTTTTACACATATAAACAATTCTGGTATCATTCCTGAGGGTTGGGGAGATTCTGTGATTATTCCGATTTATAAGAATGGCCCACAATCACAACCAGGGAATTACAGACCCATCAGTCTGTTCAGCATTATTGCTAAGCTGTATGCTAAGCAACTTCTTTTGAGACTTGAGGATAGGCTGGACAAGGAGTCTATTATTTTTCCGGAACAAATTGAGTTCCAGCCAGACCACTCTACTGTTTAACTCTTGTCCATCTAGCAGGGAAATACGTCAAGTCCAATAAAAGACTGTTTTGCGCTTTTGTTGATTTCAGAGGAGCGTTTGATTCAGTTGATAGAGCGCTCCTCTGGGACAAGCTTAGCAGGTCTACCATCGATAGAAGGCTTCTTGCCCTGCTACAGGCTTTACATCACACCACCACCCTGGCGGTCCGTATAGATCAGTCTGGTTCTTTGTCCAACCGGATTAGGATTTTTTCTGGGGTCCGTCAGGGGTGCATGCTTGCTCCAACTTCATTTAAATTCTTCGTTAATGATATGGTTCCCATCTTGTCTGAGCAGGGCTTGTTTCCTCCCAAGCTGGGCCCTCTTCCAGTTGGGGTACTGCTGTATGCTTATGACGCAGCTGTTCTCTCCCAGACGAAGGTCGGGCTACAGAGACAGCTTAATGCCCTAGACCTATATCAATCAAATAACTTGTTTATTAATGCTTCCAAGACGAAGGTCCTGGTTTATCTAGGAAGAAATATCACTGGACCATTGGTGATGCTACAATCGAACAGGTCCAGTCGTACAAGTATCTAGGGCTCAGGTTTCAAGCGTCTCTTAAATGGAACCTGCATTTTACTGCAGCTAGCGCCTCAGCCAACAGGTGCATTGCTGCTTTATTGCGTTTCTTTTACAAAAGGGAGAAAGGTTTTTTTGGTTCCTGCCTGTAGGGTTTTGGATGTCAAGCCAAGCGCTCAGCTGCTCTATGGGGCTGCTGTCTGGGCTATTCAACACCCTTATGACATGGGCCCTTTCCAGGCTAGGTTTTTCCGTTCTTTGTTAAGGATCCCCAAATTGCGTACCCTCTGCAGATATCCGTTTAGAGTTCGGCCAACATATTTGCAACATCTATCCATGGCTTCAGGCAATTGCCCTCTGGATTTTTATCCAACAGGTGCCCAAGGTGGGTCTATTTTCCTATTTGAGAGAAGATTCTTTTGTTAGCTCTTGGGATAGCTTGGTCACTACTAAGATCTCCACTATGGGTTTGTCCCTTTCCGATCTGACTTTAAAGGATCTCAAACCTGCTAAGGCAGAGGTTCTGGTTAGGCTCTCAGATATCAGCCTGCAGGAGGATTCTGCCAGTGTTTCTGAGTGTTCCTTTTTGTCCCATTATTTTTCTCTGGTGGCTAATTTTGCAAGTCCTGCCTGTTACCTGCTGAAGAATTACTCTTTTAGAAAGATTTGCTTGTTTTTCCAGGCCCGATTGAATGTCCTTCCCACCCGGATGCTCGAGGGGCGCTATGCCCGAATTCCATGCCATTTAAGGTTCTGCCCCTTTGATAGTTTGGAGGCTGAGACTTTGGAGCATATTTTGTGCACATGTCATCTTTACGATCCCCTAAGAGAGCTCTGGCTATCTAAATATATCTGTCTTTTGCCTGGTAGAACGCATTTAGAGATTTCTCGGTATCTTATCTCTGACTCTTCTGATTCAATTACTTTTGCAGTTATGTCTTTTTTTCTTGATGTGTTCGTGGCCCGTCAGAAGTTTATTACATTTAGAGGTATGTAATATTTTGTATGTATAGTTTTATTTTGATTATAATGTTTTTTATATTTACCTGTATACGTTATGTTTGATTGTCAGATGTTTTCCTTTTTATGATTTGGATTTGATTTTAAATTTATTTACTGTATCCGGTTGGGTTTTGTATCATATTTTCCTTTTGCAATGGCGTTATCGCCACGCTAATAAATTAAACTGAAACTGACTGTAAACATGTGGATAAGCACTTGAGCAGAGCGGGCTTGTCTGAGTGACAGTTTTGGGGTGTGGATCCAACCAGGAATTGGTGGGTGACCAGTTGGACATCTTACACTGCTGAACACCTGCGGCCCAGACACAGAACCTTTCAGGTATAGAGTATCCTGCCCATGAGCTCCCTTCCAAATCTAGTTCTAGGATTCCAGCACTGTGCCTTACAAATAAAGAGACATAGCAGTTTACATTCCAGTGATTAATCTGCCAGATCTGACTTTTAAACCAGCTGCAAGGAACAAGCTTGCCTCCTGTTCATTCAGCAACAGCACAAGAAGGAGACATTGCTTGCTGCAGTCCCAATAATTATCAGTGTGATGGTGACAAGAAGCCTCAAATAAATGAAAGGAAATATCTTTACATTTTCATTAATTCCAGACATAGATTGCATCGAATGCTCACCTCCTTCTTCTCCCTTTTCTTTCAGAAGCACACACCATTTTGCATTGTGGTGTGTGACCAAATGTTTTTGACTAGCTGCACAATTTTCTCATCTCATTACAGCACAATGTTTGGGTACCGTTGACTGGGGAAAACACTTAATCTGTATCTTCATAAAAGGCAGTGGCATTTGACAGTAAACATTTAAATATGGTGCCTGCCTATAACTGAAGTGCGTGATTTTTATATTATAAAATATTCTTATGTACACAGTACTGAATCCAGTTAGTCCTCAAACATCCAGTGTAACGCTATTGCCTTTATCATGAAATAGGAGCACAGAAATGGTTAATGCTCATGCCCTTACTTTACATCATCACAGACGTGCAAGTTAGGTTTTAAAATGAATGCTCTGTAAGTATTGAAACATAACACAGCAATAACACCTTTAATTAATATTTACCAAACAAAAAAATCTTGCCGTTTAAAAAAAATCTTGAAGGAAGAACCATTTCTAAAACAAAACACTTTTCTCTTCAAAAACATTTCAATGAGTAGATTTGACCCTAACTTGAACTCCCCAAAACATCAAGATTAATTACAATTGCAATTCAAAAAACATCTAACATACATTGCAACAAGATTTAAATTCCAAAAAACATGGAAATGGTTTCAAAAGTTTCTTTATCAACATTAACATAAGATATGTACTTAATCCATTACCATACATATGCTTATTAATATTTATCACTATGTAAACTATCAGATTTTCCCATTATTAAGGATTAATTTATCATAATTTGACAATGAAGAATTTTTTCAAACTGCCTAAACTCTGTCCTTTTGTGCATAATTGCATTGTATAGAGCCAATTGTATAAAGCGGTCTACATTGACACTGTCAACAGTTCACTGTATAAAGTGTACACAATTTGTATATATGTAAACAACATAGTTAAGGCAGTTTGAAAAAATTCTTTGTTGTCAAATTATAATAAATTAATCCTTAATAATGGGAAAAGGTGATAGCTTACAGTGAAATATTAAAAAGAGTAAATATGCATGGTAATGGATTAAGTACATATCTTATATTAATGTTGATGTTAAAATGTGAAATATATAGTAACTTTTGAAATAACTTCCATGTTCTTTGGCTTTTAAATTTTGTTGCAATGTATGTTGCTAAATCTTTTTGAATTGCAATTGTAATTAATTTTCATTTTTTTGAAGTTTAAGTTAGGGTAAAATCTACTCATTGATGTTTTTGAAGAGGAAAGTTTTTTGTTTTAGATGTTTCTGCCTTTACCTGTTTTTAAAACTGCAAGGTTTTTTGTTTGGTAAATTTCCATGGTTTTTGCGACATGATTAGTAAGTTAATGTAAGTGTAGAAATATAATAGAGTTTTTGTATGATCATGTTATGCTCTGTGCATAAAGCTGATGAAATCACTGAAACTACAGACAAGAAGTTTGAAACAATGACAAAATGGGAGAGACTGAAAGAGTTGGTATTAATTTTTTTTGTTGACAGTAAACCGTTAAACTAGACCTTCAACTGAGGATGGAAAAAAAATGACTAAGTATGAAAAAAACCAGTAACATATGCTGGGGAAACAGTGTTAGTTGATAAAATTCCTTCCTGATTTCAAAGGTGACGATCAGAGTAAGACTCCCAGAAGAAATGTTTACTTTGTCATATATAAAGTGTAGAAGTCCAATTATATACAAAATGTATTTTGATGAGATAATATTAAACGGATAAGAGAAATAATTGTACATAATTCAATTAAAAATATATTCTTTTCCAAGGAAGGCAAAAACGATCAAGTTTGAAAAAACCCAGTGTGATATCTGGGAAAACATTGCTATAGATGAACAAATCAGAACAAACAATCAATTTTTCAACATTTAACAACTCGGTTTTGGCTGCACCAGGGACTATCCTACTACAGTAGCACATGGTGTGTATCTCATGCTCCGACCCTGTGAAGTTCGCGGGCTGAATGCGTCTGAGGGGAGGAGATGTGTGTCCCAGGGGAGGAGAAAAGGATGAACAAAGACACGGAGGTTGCGATGTATGTGACTTTCAATATGATATTTTATTCTAAAGCAAATGGCAGCCAGTGGCCAGCTTCTAAACTGCACATGCGCAAATGAGCAGAATTGATTTTTCAACGTTTAATAACTCTGTTTTGGTTGCACCGAGCACTATCATACTATAGTAGCGGTTGGTGTCGGTCTCATGCTCCAAGCCTGCGAAATCTCGGGGCTGAACTCATTCGGGGGCAGAAGATATCGAAAATTCAAAAGAGTTGGGATGCTGTGCATTTTGACCACAACCAATTAACATTTCAACAGTTATAACCTTTCATTTTCTGGATGGATCTTCTTCAAACTTTGCACGTATGACGGTCCCCACAAATTTAGCCATGAATAAATTTTCAGAAATGTAGCTCAAGCAGTTTCCTCAAAATCAGGGTTTCAGCAGTCCCCTGTTTAAAATGGAGAGCAGTTCTGTCTTTAAGTTTCTGGCTCCTACCAGAGCCAGAAGGTTTTGTACACACCTTTAATGAGTATCATATTAACATACAAAGAGTCTTGATCTGAACATTTAAATCTAGAGACAATGGTTTAATCAGGACAATCAGACAGCACACACTGAACACAAGCACTTGCTTGTAATATATGTAAAAGAGCGTTACAATTCAGTATATGCTCTGCTCGCATAAATGGAGATGTGGCTCCAGTGAATCCACAGAGAACTATTCTTTCTAGAGAGTGCACATTCTGGGATTCTGTCCCGTCTCCAATGTAATTCTAAGCAAGCAAGGATTTTATTGTTTCTTATAGATGAAAAGGGAATAATGTCCATGAATTAGTATTGCTACCGTCAACACTGTGGTTCATCCCAGAAGTACAACCAAAATGGGGGATAGGGAAGGTCCCTGGACTCCCTCTCACAGTGGTCCCCAGGGCCCAATTCTCAGCAGGGCCCGACCCTCCTTTCCCTTTGCTGCCAGGCACTACAGCAATGGCAAGAAAGGGAAACCAGCAGCAGGAGCAACGACAGCAAGATGGGGAGGGCAGAGTCAGAATGAAGAAAGCAGAGACTATTTTGGCTCCGCGGTTAGATTCAAAGGACCACAGCAATCTCAAAAGTCATCTGGTCCAACCCCTGCTCCAAGGCAGGATGCCTTGTACCTACAGCATCACAGACAGATGCTTGTCCAGCCCGGTTTTAAAAGCATCCAATGAAGGTTCTGCTCCCTCACTATGCTGCCAGTGCTCCTGTTGGTCCCCCCACCAGGAAAGTGGGGGAGCAGCCTCTGCCCTTACCTATGCTTGGGAGGGGCAAAGCTGAGTTTCAAGAGATTCAGCACTGTCCCGCATAGAAAAATGCTGTTTGCGTAATATGTGGGTTCAATATTCAAAGCTCTTCATTTTGTGTATATGATCTGATGTCAGATATACAGCAGCAGACTCATTCGTCTACACAATTGCTACAAGACAAACTTATTAGCTTTCAAATTACTTCATGGTTCAAAGGCACAATAAGCAAATTATTCTACTCGCAGAGCAAGGTATAATCAGAAACAGCCATTTTAGAACTCTGCCCTGTATTGTCAGCGAACCGAGAGCATTTAAATTCAGCCCATTTATAACAGGCCATGTTTAATTGATCAAAATCTCCTTCAAGATTTGACTTTAATAATACACTGTTTCCCAACGTACACTTTTCCTGGACTCTTCAATGGCCGACAGCAAGGCATTATCTTTCTCATTCTTCAGGAATCCCTATGGGAAAAAAGAGAAATACAGCTTCAGTTGGAAATCGGCCTAATGCTGGCATCAGATACACACTGTACTTACTCAGCTATTCCGCAACTTTGAGAAGCATCAGCTGCTTTCTTCCCAATCCACTCCTGAGGCATTTAAAGGTCATTTTATTTTCACTAGAGGTACAGCAAGATGCCCATAAAGCTCAATGTGAAAATGAAAAAACACATTAATCCCCTGTTTTAATATGCATTAAATCCTAGCAAAATGTCCTGCTTCTGTTCTCGTTTATCTCTGTGTTCCAGCAACTGCTTCTGCTCTACCACAGTTTGAGGGAACTGGGATGAAAGCTTGCTGAAGAGATAAGCTGAGATAAGACCCCTGGACCTCATTGAGTAAAAGCATTTTTGACTCAGCAGCTTGAGGCACAAGCAGAGTTCCTACAGGCTAACTGGAAATCATGAATAACTACACAGCTTAAAAATTAGCTACAAAAAGGATGAAAGGACTAAACAGTTGTGCAACACTCAGAAAAAGTTTGCGAACAGCACTCAGGAAAAATTTGCAAACAGTTACTTTGTTCCTCTACCTGGAATATCATAAGACATGAATTCTTAACATGTATATTAAGATTTTTTTTAAACTATCACATTTTTTCCTTTGTGAGGATTAATTTATCATAATTAGACAACGTACATTTTTTTTAAACTGCCTTATCTCTGTTCTTTCACACACAATTTCATTCTATCAATCCGAATCTATATAACTGTCTACAGTAAAAGTGTCAGAAGTTCACTGTATAAAGTGTACACAATTTGTATACATATAAACGACAGAGTTAAGACAGTTTCGAAAAAAATGTCCATTGTCGAATTTATGATAAATTAATGCTCACAAGGAAAAAATATGATAGTTTAGTCAGTGATAAATATGAATAAGAGTACACATGTATGGTAAGGAATTAAGTACATATCTTACATTTATGTTGATGGTAAACTATGAAATATAGATAGAAAACGTGGACATAATTTCCATGCTTTGGGGCATTTATGTTTTGGTGTAATATATGTTATGAAATGTTTTTTGAACTGGAATTGTTTGGTTTTTTTGAAGTTTAAGTTAGGGGAAAATGTATGTTGCAAAATGGTTTTGAAAAGTTTTTTTGTTTTGGAAATGGTGCCTTTAACTTTTTTTAAAAAAACTGTTCAGGTTTCTTTAAAAAAAAAAAAATTCCAAGCTTTTTTCAATGTGATTAATATAGTAACTCGAATGTTAAGGTATCATTTATTTTAGAATTTTAATCCTATTCTCTAAAGTGTTTGCAATTCTCCGCAGTTTCGTGTCACCAGCAAAACTGAGAAGTGCATTGTCCATGCCTTCATCTCATGAAGTTATTGATTAGCACTCTATCATGGTTGAATACAGTTTGGCGCATTCTGCCTGCCCCCTAGGGTGTGTGCAAGAGAGACTGGAGTGGGCCAAGTCTAACTGGCTCCTGGATCAGGTGTCCCCGGTGAACCTCCCGGTAGGGTGTAGCTAGGCCACTCGTTGGTAGCAGCTGGGTGACTCCAGACCTGGCGCGCTGGGTAGGACTGCGCTGGTCTCAGCACTGGTGGTGGATGCAGCCTCCAGCAGGGCAGTTCTGGCAGGGACATGCACATCACTATAATACATTGAGTGTGGTTGCTACACAAAGTAGTTTAGACAAGATCTTTTCTTGGGCCAACTTTGTTGCTGAGAGCATGTAAGCTTTGGGGCCACACAGGGGTCACCCCTATGTCCAGGAACTTGCATACTCTCACCAACAGGAGTTGGTCCAACAATACTCTCTGAACTAATTTTGTCTCCATATCACACATTGGGGACCAGCACAGCAGATACTATACTGTAGCCATTATCTTTGGAGCTGTTCAGTTAACCACCTTTTGCTTTCATCTGTCTGACAAGCTAAGAAATGTTTATCTAAGTCCATAAGCCACCATATTTTGGATTTTTAAATGTTACCACTGTAATAGCCCGGTGTCTAAGCCAGCACCAAGCAGACTATTTCAGTTCCCTGTTTGAAACACAAGGGAGCGTGAGGTTTAATCAGGTGGAAAAAGAATGCAGTAATTGTTTGCAAAAACATTTCTGCTTGGGGTGTCTTTAATGTGGCTCTAAGGGAACAGTTGTCTCCAAAGTAAGATGTTACAAACACTGACTCGAGCTGGGAAAGCAGGAATTGTAGGCATGATGAAAGGATGGGAATGGGAGTACAAATGTATCGGGCCCTCAAGCTCTGCCCCTCAAAAAGCTTAAAGAATTTGTTTCTTAATATACATTAAAATACCCTGAGTAAAGTAATAATGAAAAATAATGTGTAAAGTCCCAATATTATCTCCATATATCGATATAAAAACATATGAGGGGGTAGCGGATGGGAAGTAGGGATTCCCAGCTACCAGGATATACTGGGTTCCCAAATTTCTCTTAAGGGGCCTAGGGGTTTTGAATCAGAACCAGATCTGTAAACAGAGTGGCTGTGAGTTGTATGAAGTAATGAGACTTAGGGTGATTTCAGACGTGAAATCACCCCGCACCGGAATCTGTTTCGGATCCCGGTGAGGAATCAGTCTGGCTGTCCTTCAGACGTGCCAGCCTGATTTCTACCAGGGATCGGGGAGAGGGCGGGACTGCGCGAGGCAACATGTGGCCGCACAGTCCCACCCCCCCGCGCTCCACCACCCGCCCACCCTCCAGGAGACGGGCGGGTGCAGCAGACAATCTGGCCGCTGCGCCTGGTCCCACAGCATGGTCTGAGCCATGATCTGGCCAGCAGAAGGTAACAGATGTTACTTTCCGCCGATTCCGGATCGTGGCCACTGGTGACCACGCTTGGGGCCCGATCCCACCACGCTTTCGGACCTCCAGGTGGCTGGAGGTCCGAAAGCATGGTCAAAGTGATTCCTGCCGGAGGTTCGCAGGGGTGAACATCTGGCGGGAATCTCTTTGGGTAACATCGGATGTTACGCTACCGTGGCCACCACAGGGGGTTCACTGTGGTTGACCGTGGTATCGTAACGTCTGAAATTACCCTGAGTCTGTGAGCGATTCATACTTCCTGATGCCTGAGGAAGGACTCTGTGCAGCTGAAGAGATGGTATCTGCTCACCCACAGGAGTGAGTCCAGTACAAGAGGTTAACTGAACTCTTTTGCCTCCCTCTCCAACCTCCTCCAGTATCACTTTAAGGCAGGTGAGCAGGACAAGGGCAGCGAGGCACAAGGATCTGTATCTAGAGGCAGCAGGCGGATTTCTTTTCCAGATCAATAATTCCAGGGCAGCCTCCTTCTCCAGCTGGGAGGAGAAAACAAAGCCTTTAGTGAGGCTTGGGCTGCTCCCCCCAGCCTCTCCAAGCAGCCCTCTTGGGAACTGGGCACGGGAGGGAGCCCAGGAGGAGATGGGCAGGGGGGCTGCCGGCTGTCATGTCTTCCCTTGCAGAGGGGTTTTTTACCTGCTTTCTGTGCAGCCTGGTCCCCGCACCTAAATCTTCTGCTATGGATGGAAAGTCATGTTTCCTGCTGGCAAGGCTGAGGTGGCTCCTCCAGGCCCAACTCCAGCTGACCCGGCCGGTCANGGGGGGGGCGAGGGGCACGGCAGGGCAAGGGGAGGATTGGGGGTTCAGATTGGGGCCAGGGATGTTGAGGGAGGTGTGGTAGGGCAGGTCTAGCAGGGCAAGGTGGAGCTGGGGGCTCAAGTTTGGGGATGGTGTGCCGGGGGGGGGGGCGTAGGGCAAGGTGGGGTTGGGGCTAGGGATGCTGTGCAGGGGCAGCAGAGACTGGGATAAGGCTGCCGTGCCAAGCTGGCTGGCTCTCAGGAGGTGCCCGAGCGGAAGTGCACGGAGGGGGTGGCTAGTGCCGGTGGGGATATCAGCAGAGCAAGTGAGAGGGAGGTGGCGGTGAGTCCCTCCCCCCCTCCCTTCTCCTCATTCATGCTGCTAAAGCTCGCTACCAGGTTTATCCCTCTGCCAGCAGAAGCATGGATCCTACTGCGCATGCGTGAGCCAGCAGAACTGGGGTTTTTTAATCTTTAATAATTCGGTTCTGGCTGCACCAAAGACACTCAGACTCCAGCAGCACTTGATGTAGATCTCAGACTACAAGGCTATTAAGTCTCAGGGCTCAACTCATCCAGGGGGAGGATACACCCATGGTTTAAAATAGTTGGGATGCTGTGCATTTTGGCCACAACCAATTCACTTTTAAACAGTCATCACTTTTTATTTTCTGGCTGGACCTTCTTCAAACTTTGCAAGTATGACAGTCCCCACAAATATACACCATGGATAAATGTTCCGAACTGTAGCTCAAACAGTTTTCTCAATATCGGTACTTCAGTAGTCCCCTGTTTATAATGGCGAGTGGTTGTGCCTTTAATAATCCATCTACATGTTTATTTGGCAATTTCAACGGGATGTATCTCCTATTACTACTAAACCAATGGTTTGGTTATTTCTGAAGTCAAATAATTAAGAAAGCTTTAAACACACCTTATATCCCTATAAATATCACCTATGATGACCAGCAAAAGAGGAGAAAATTAACACTATACATTCCCAGAGAACAGCCATAAAATGGGAAATGCTTACGCAAAGTAAGCTGAGGACATGTGATGTGACAGTATAGGGCAATCTTCCACATGCATTCCTGAGCAGAACAAAATTAGGTAGAAGCATTGTATTTTTATTTTTAAAAATAGAACACAAACTGGAACTTGTGAGCTATACAATCATTTACAGGTTTGCAAATTAGAGTGCAAGCATGCATATGTCATGTAATAAATATATGTACTGTAGACAGAACACGGCTGCTATATATGCACAGGTAACTAGAACTAGAAACCTTGTCCTTTACTTCATAAACAATAGCAGGACACCCACCATCCACTCACACACAAAGCCAATATGGTACAGAAAGATTTCACACAAGTGAAAAGCCTGCCTTGAAATATTAGATTATTTTTTTAAAAAAATAAATACATACATACTTTCTTGGGGAGAATGGATGATTAAAAAACTCAACAGGTCTGGAATAAAACCCTTACAGAACATCCTAAAAGAACAGAATTCTATTTTTAAAAAATAATCAGCAAGTAACGCACACCAAACCCCAGGTTTATACCATGACATCATCTTCTAACACTGAAGGGATGTTAGCTACTAAAGATCTTAAATAGCACTTGAAGCAACTGATAAATGAGTGAGTCTGTTTATCTTTTTAGGCAAATAATGTTTGTGAGGGTTGTGATCAGAATTTGAGGTTACGCTCATTTCACCTTCAAGCATGCCTGTAACTGTTTCTACCCTCGTAACCTTCATGGAATACTGCTCTTACAATCAAGGCTATTTCCACCCATTTCTGCAAGCGTACATTGGACCAAACACTCAAAGCCAGATTCAAAAGTGCAAACACTTAGCAATCTGGAATTAGAAATCATATGCAATTTATATGGGAAGGCTCATCTCTGTAGTTAAACAGCAGACTACTTCAGAATTCTGTACCTAGTTCAGCAAATGTACACGTTAGTTTATTGTAAAAGAAAACTTCACAAGTAGGTACAGGTGGGGGCACAGGAGGAGTGAAGCTCCCGGACAGGAGTGTGGCAGGATACAAGAGCGGAGAGATATGGGGGAGCAGGGCCATGAAGAGCCTTGAAGGTGAAGACCAGGAGCTTGTGCTGAATGCGTTCACGTAGAGGGAGCCAGTATAGGGCGGAGAGGAGGGGCTGAATGTGGTCAAAGTGTGGGGCAAGATGGATGATTTTGGCTACAGAGCACTGAACGGAGATGGTGAGGGGTGAGTTGAGAGCAAGGGAGGAGGAAGTTGCAGTAGTCAAGGCAAGAGATGACTAGAGCATGAACTAGGGTTTTTGCAGTGGACACAGTATGGCAGGGTTAGATTTTTAGCAATATTATACAGAGCAAAGCGACAAGATTTAGCAACAGCCTGGATCTGAGGTGTAAAGGAGAGGGAAGAGTCAAAGATGAAGCCCAGACCATCTGAGGGACTGGCTGGATGATGACATCGTCAATGGAAACTCAGAGGGAAGCAGGAGGGGAACGTTTTTTTGAGGGCTTGGGGAGGGAAGATGTGGAGTTCAGTCTTGGCCATATTCAGTTTGAGTTGGCCGTGAGACATCCAGAGAGAGATGTCAGCAAGACAAGTCAGCAATACAAGACTGGATGGAGGGGGAGAGCACAGGGAATGAAGAGATAGCATTGTCTGTCGTCAGCATACAGGTGATACTGGAAGCTATGGGTTTTAACGAGCTTTCCCAGAGAAAGATGTAAAGGGAGAAGGGAAGAGGGCCCAGGACAGAGCCATGGGGAACTACCACAGAGAGGGGAAGTGACAGAGGAGGTATCAGCAAGAGAAACGTTATAGGAGCGGTTCAAGAGATACAAGGAGAACCAGTCAAGAACAGAGTCCCAGAAACCGAGGGAGCATAGCAAATCCAGGAGGCAGCCATGGTCAACAGTGTCAAAGTGTTCCGAGCTACACACAGTTGCTTCTGAAAACAAAAGGTTAAAACAATGCAGGCTGAATAAACGGAAGTAGATCCCTACTTAACACCTCACCTCCATTTCCAGTTCCCATCAAAGTCCTTTACATTGCCTTCACATTTTTTACATTTGGATGGTAACAGAGGAACCTAATCAATTTTTGGTTCTTGGCTTATAGCTTGGCTTTTATCTTATAAAAGATTGGTTCTTGTCTTATAGAGCCAGTGTGGTGTAATAGTGAAGTGTGTAGTACTTGGACCGGTAGGGGGGACTAAGGTTTGCCTTAGTCAGAAACTCACTGGGTGACCTTGGGTTAGTCACATATTCTCTCAGCCTAACCTACCTCAAGGGTTGTTGCAAGGATTAGAAGTTGTGTTTATTAGTTATATGTAAAGCGCTTCGAGTGCCATGGCAGGGGGGTGCTATATAAAAATAAGGCTTATTAATTATTATCTCTCTCATTCTGATGTCTCACAGTTGTGTTAGGAGTTTTTGTTTCAACTCATCTTAACTTATAGTAGCCTCATGGGATGACTGGAAATGCTGAAAAGTATTTCTTGTCTTTGGCAGTTCAAAGCCAACCCTAGTTGATAGTGAGCATGCTTAAAATCACTGATCAGAAACCAATATGGAATATGGAGTAAGGAGAGACTCAGCAGGATTTAAAGGTCCAGAGCTCAAAGGAAACATCTACACCTGTTAATTATGACCAGGTTTTGTGAAACACCAATCTTCCCAGGCATATCACTTGGGTGCAAGAGGGAAAATGGACTGAGGGCATAAACTATTGGAGAGAATGGTTCATATGGGTGACAGGTGGGAAGAAAAGTAAAAGGTAGTTTTAATTAGGATCGAGGGTCCAGGGATTTTTTTTTTATCATCATATGAAATGCTTTTCCCTTGCAACTCCATTTCAAACATTCCTCTCCACTGTAATCTTTCTTGTGTGAGCTAACTGCTTATGTGTCCCTGTGTCTATGGCCTACTTAGCCTCACATTGTCAACCTATGACAGAGCACCCCAAACATAAAAAAATGGACAATATTTGATGTAGGGGTAAGAATAGCACAGTTGCTCCTGAATTCCAATAGGCAGCTAGAGCTAGTGATGACAGGACCATCACCCAGATGCTGCTACAGAAACCAGTACAAAAGAGCCTGAAAGTTTTCCACAGATTGGAACAAGGTTGTTCCTCCAAATTAGGAAACATTCAGTAAAACAGGATGTTTGGGCATTTTATTATGGCAATAGTGTTGGCAACTATAGGGGGTATGGAGCCTTTTCAGGAGGTCCTTCAAGTCAAAGTCGATATACGTTGGTGGTGTAGTATGGATAAGCTTACCCTGCTACTTCCCTAAGCACTCTTGCAGCAGCGGTTCTCAAACCACCATCTGAGAGGTCATGGTAAGGGGTCCTCAGAACCAATCATAGCTACAACAAAGTGGGGTTTGGCTCCCACCAGTGCCACAGCCATCTTCAGGGAATCGGACCTCCTCTGGCTTCCCTGCAGCCTGTACATACACATTACAGTCCTCTCCAGTGTCCTCTGATCTAAGAAAATCTAGGTAGCCATGCCTTGTGCAGCTGTGACCAGCCTGCAATGAACCTGTCTTGGATTGGGGCCATCTATGTCTGATGCAAGGTAACATAAGAAATTGAGAGCTGGCAGTGATCTGTTGGCCCAGAAAGTCTAGTAACCCATTTAGAAGACTTTCCTCTCTACAGCCGTCAGCCACTGCACAGAGAATGACACCTGTTAATAGTAGCCAACAAAAAGGCCATTTATCTTGCTGTTTGCCTTCAAGACAGAGATTTTTAAATGGCCATTAAGGCAGATGCCAAGGGCAGCGGGTGCCATAAGCATTAGTTTCAATACACAGCATATAAAATAATTTAGCCCCAGTTTTGAGCAATGTTTTTAGTAACTTGGTTACAGTTTCTATCAGAAAGGATTTTTGACCATGTCCAAAAGTTTTATTTGGAAATTAAGAAAAAAGGTGAGTTTTGGAAAAGGAAATGGTGTGTTAGATTAAGGCATGTCTAACCATATAACTAAAGACTTTCTGCCATCCACGACTGGCAGAAGGGAAAGTAGATTTAGGGTTTCTAGCATTAAGAAATATGGCTGGCAAGAGCTTTATCTTCTTCTAAAAAGGAGGCAGTGGAAGTTCTTTCGAAAACTCAGGCTTAAACTGTTGTCATTTGATTGCTCTTACAGGACATTATCATCAGGTACAACACTAAACACATGCAAATCCATCGTGTATAGGATCGGATCATGTAATGATGAGCGTGTAACCAGTCTAATCATCTTTATGCTGCTGTGTCTGAGCGACTACCTGACAGGCTCATCTGACAAACTAGTCCCTGTAGCGCAACCTTTGGTGCATCGTGCTAGATTCCTCCATGCTTTCCTTATGTGTGCATGCTTGCTGTCTCCCCTCCACCTTAATTAAAGTGATCACAAAGACTGAGGGCCTTTTACAAAGAATTTTTTAACAGCACTATTAGTGATGAGCTCATCAGTAAAGAAGAAATAGAAAAACAGTCTAGGGCAATTAAGTGCTTAGTAATTAAACGTATTGTCTTTGCATGCCCAGCCATGTTTTTTCCCCAAAATATGTGTGTCTATGGGTAAAAACAGATGTGACAGCAGCCCGTTCTGGCCAGACCTCACCTGCACATCTGTGCAAGCACCACCAGATGTTAGTCAAGGATTGCCCCGGGCCGTGTGGGCAGCTAGTCTGGGCTCTGACCTTGGAAAGCCTCAGAGGTCACAGCCCAGGCTAAGGCCCACCCAACTAGGCCAAAGCGGGCTATCATGTCCGTTTGGACTGGCAGACATGGCCCAGGTCAGGGACCACCATGACAGTCCATCATGGCAGAGGTAGGTTGCAGGACTAGCCAGCCACACATTCCTGTTTCTCCCCAACCTCCCTGTGCACGTTTGTTCGACAGCCCAAACCAGTCCATGTCCACCGTGGCTTCCCAACCCAGGCCAGGTTGCTGCCACACCACAGTTAACACATGTGTTTTTACCCTATAATCACCCAGATCAATAGTTCTCAAACTTTTTTGAACCACACTCCTTGCCTTGTCTGTGGTAGTTGAGTCCCCTCCATGCACTCACCATGATCCCTCTCATCTTCTTCTCTTTCCCCCACCAACCTATTGCTTCCCCTTTCTCTCCCTTGCCACCCTTTTATTTTGCAGGCTGCCCTGAGCTTAGAGCGTGGAGCTAGACATTTTCCACCTGTGATTCTTCTTGCGCCCACTTCCCTGCACCCAGCATACCTTCTGGGTCCCCTAGTTTGAAAACCACTGACCTAGATGACCAAGGTAGGAGGATGGAGCCCATTTCTTGATGTAGAAGTGGCTATGTGCAATTACTTGCTTCTTGTTTTGTCCCACAAGCATTTGTGAGAGGAACATCCATGACTATGCATAGGACATGCGTTCACATTCACGGACATAACAAGATGATGCATTTTTGAAAACTCAAATGAGTAGTTAGCATGTCTGTTAACACCCATAGAATCTTCTGATGTATGTTCACCTTATTGCCATCACTGTCTGAGTGGATGGCTGAAATGGATACAACAGATGCCTCCCAGCTCTTGTCTGAACACCAGAAAAGAGAGCATTTGAGTAACTAATTCATTATTGTTGAGAAAGGGCATGTGTCAATGGTCTCCTTTTAGAAGACTGAAAATCTTTTCCATTTACTGGAGTAAAGGAAGCTATAGGAGACAACACAGTGAAAAAGGAAGAGAGTGAAAATGCAAACACTGTACAACCAATGTACTACTGAATAAAAATCTTTTTATGTGGAACAATTCTGTTACTTAGGGTGAAAACAGACATGACGCTAACCACCCTTTAACCACCCTTGGTGGTCATTTATGCATGTTTCAAGGCTACATAGGGCACCAATACAGCCCTGCAACATGCATAAATAACCACCAAGGGTGGTTAGCATCATGTCTGTTTTCATCCTGTCTACTGGTGATACAATGTATAAATACAAACACCACAGACTACTATTCACCCGCTACTACACTCACTCACTGCACAAATATAATCATCCTCCTCTGCATTGTGAGTGCTGTTGTGCGACCTCACTCCCTGTAGTTCTCAAAGGTAATGTCCTATCAGGTTTCCAAACCTGATAGGAGGATGCAAGGAGGAGGATGGTTATATTTGTGCAGTGAGTGAGTGTAGTAACGAGTAAATCCTAATCTGGAAGAGCTCTGGGCTTCTACAGAGGCGCAGGCAAGGAGGAAAAAAATATAAGGATTCTGTTGAATATTCAGTAAGTCATAGATACCAGCATACTGATCCACTGAGGAAGGGGGGCACAACCCCCAAACACGTCTGGAGGTGTGGCGGTGTCGCAGGTGCATGACAGTGTCAGCATATTTATTGGCTGTATTCTTTTCCCCTAGGGGGATTCATAACAACATATATTTTTATAATTTTATATTTTGTTTATTTACAATAATAGTCTATGGTGTTTGTATTTATACACTGTATCACCAGAAGACTGGTAGGTTCAAATCCCATCTTAACCTTGAACTCACTAGGTGACCTTGGTAAGGTCTCTCTCAGCCTCAGTTCTCCATCTGTAAAATGGTAACAGGACTGTTGTGAGGGTAAGTTAGATAGGAATTGTAGAGTGTTTTGTAGAGTATTTTGAACACTGAAAGTGCTACAGAAATTATCAATGATAATAACGTAAAACACTTGATGTAGCTTGGGGCAGATGGGCATGGAGTAAGGCAAGAGAGTATAGCTACATCCTATAAGTAATCCCATGTCTCTGAAGAAGGCAAGAACTTTCCAGAGAAGCAAATGTAATACATAGGATTTGATCAGCCACGTTTATAACACTGCACCATCTTTTGTGAGCATTTGCTGATCTTTTGAGGCTTTTGTCTTCTTGTTGGCATGGAGGCACAAGAAATAGGAAGCTTTCATTTATGCATACATTTTAGAAGCAGATAATGTAGTTAAGCAGTTTTTGTATGCTTTTTGTTCTGTATAACACCGCTCAGAGTCCCCTAAGTAGTAGAAAGGCAGAAATCTTAGGATCTTCTGCCTGAAACTTGAGGATCAAGGAAGCTTGTTATTTTCCTTCCTTAGGGGGTTTTCAACAGTGGTATTAGAATGGATAAATCATAGAATCTTAGATTTAGAAGGAACATTGGAGGGTCATCCAGTCCAACGCCTTGCTTGGATGCCAGATGACTACAGCTACAACTCCGGCCTCTTTTTTAAAACCACCAGTGATGGAGAGTCTACATTGCTACAACCTCCCTAGGCATCTTGTACCATTGCTGAACTGCTCTTACTGTTCAGAGTTTTTTCCTGATATCTAACTGAAGTCTCCCTTCCTGTAACTTGAGCCCACTGTTTCTAGTCCTGCCCCTCTGTAGCAACGCAGAACAGTTCCTTGCCATCTTCCTGGTGGCAGCCCTCCAAGTGTTTGAAATTCTGCCTTCCCATTTTCTCCTACTGACATTTCACCATCTTAACTGAGTAGCGCACTCACCATCTCCTTATTCTCCTCTTACTTTTGACATACTTAAAAAAATCCCTCTTTTTAAAGTACGTCAACCTTAGCTTGTTTTATGCTTTAGCCTTCCTGACACTGTCTCGACAAGCTTGGTCTACACGCCTGTATGAGTTCTCGGTAACTTGTCCCTCCTTCTGTTTCTTAGATGTACATATACATATATGAAAAGGCAAAGGATAAAGTTATCACTTCGTGGCTTAGCAGAAAGGAAAGCTGGCATGGTTCTGAGAAAGGCAGCTGAGCTTGTCAAACTGTAAACAAGCATTTAGTTAGGTCCCTGTCACTGTGTTTATGTTGGATGATCCTAAAGGAATTTCTCAAGTGGGAAGAGATTTCCATTATTGATTCAGCAGGGGAGGGGGGAAGATAAAGGAAGCAGAGAAAACTGGAAATATTCATATTTGCCGAAGGCTTGAAAATTGGTCAGTAGGCACCAGAAAACAATAAAATGGAGTAATATGCAAGGACCAGTCATCGTTACTGAGAATGCTGCATGGATACATTCAAACTGTTAGCTTAGAGAAATGCCTTGGTTTTGCTGGCTCCATTTTTAGAGGCTTGTACTCATCCCACTTCACCATGACCCCTGCACCATGCGATCAAAGGTCACAATTAATTCATTTTAAACTGAAGGTCAGAGAATAACATTCTACTATACCATTTCAAATAAAGGGACAAAAACGTCTCAACAGAGAGGTACAAACTTCATTGAGCCTCTTGCTTACTAGGATGATTATGATCGTAAAGCTTATTTGCCCCTTTTTAAAAACAAAAAAACAAAAACGTTTGCATCTGGCAGATACAACTTTGCAAAGCTTGCATACATTAATATGGTTAATGTATATGCTTCTGTAATATGCTTACAGAAGGAGCACAAAAATATTTCCAAAGCAGAAAATTGATTTTCAGTGAACCAATGCATGACAACAGCCATATATATATTTTTTGCAGCAAGGCAATTTCTTGCTAGATAACTATGCAGAGAAGTAACTATTTGAGCTCAGCGGGTGGCATCATACATAGCAAAAACTAAATGGACACCTGCCATTTGCCAGCAAAGCTTACTCTGCAAAGCAGCATATAGCTTAGAAGCTGCAGGTTGCAGATCTTTGCTCTAAGGTGGTATAAAGCAGGAGCCAGACTTGTGCACCCATCTGTCAGTGTGGCATGGATGTGATGCTTAATTTTAAATACAGTTTTTAATCTGTCTATTCTATGGTAAGCTGAAAAGTAGATATGGAAGCACATTGTGAAGTAGTGCCAACAATGATAGGAGTCTACACTAGCAATTTCTTTTTAAAAAACATTTAAATCAGTCTGACCTGTGCTATTAATGCAGTTTTAGGGTAAACTTCATACCCTATCCTTTTTCCCTTGTTTATGTTGCAATATCATCATCACTGCTTTTACAAGCTCTCAGTGTGCTGAAGAACCATTTCTTTTGAAGTCTTTGCTACTAGAGCATGGGCCCATAGATGGTGCATGCTCTCTGGCTCTAGCAGAGGTCTTTTAGGCTAGCAAATGCATTGCCTCTGGAGGGCAAAAACAATGAAATTTGCCTCTTCATAGGAGTGGAAGAGCAGGAAGGAAAGCTATTTTCTGTTTGTACTGGCTTTGCTTAATTATTCTGAACACATAGGGACAAGTTTTCAAAAAGGCCTCTACACATCATTGCACAAATCACTGAATCTGTGTGTCTACTTATGGGCACAAACAATATTTTCCCCCATAAATCAGGTTGTCAGGTATGTGAATTTCACCACTGTGCCCTTAAGGTGACGGCACCTGTATAATCAGAGACCACAGGCTTTCCTTTCTAGTTTTATTTGGTCCATGATGGCTACAGAAGGCAACAGAACGGAGATCACCATATGGGGAAGGATATATTGTGTGAGAAGACAGTATTTTAGACACCAAAGTGTCCCTCTGCTGCACGCTCAAGGACACTGAACAAACACACTCGACAAGGGCATTAAGGAACTGTTGGAACCATATAAATAATTCATAATAATATAATCCCAACATACAGTCACTCATGCAAAAACTTTGGGAACCATTGAAAAAGCCAAACCAGTTGTGTTTGAGCAATTGAGAGAAGGGGGTGAGTCCACAGTGGCCATAGGGGGTGTAAAAGCATGA
Organism: Sphenodon punctatus; assembly: GCA_003113815.1. Classification (NCBI taxonomy): domain Eukaryota; kingdom Metazoa; phylum Chordata; class Lepidosauria; order Sphenodontia; family Sphenodontidae; genus Sphenodon; species Sphenodon punctatus. The sequence goes on from QEPC01011631.1 coordinate 392,942, forward strand.
GCTAACCAGACCAACAGCAACACTTTACACTTCTTTAGCAACTTCCATCTGAAAAAGGAACTCATAGCATTGTACAAACATTTCCACAAGACCTTTGCGAGTGTAGCAAAAGGAGCACTGGAATCCAGATCTCCTGACTCCCATTTCTGTGCCTTCAGCGTAGATATGCCCTATTCAGTTAATATTCATTTCTGAAATTATTGCAGGCAATTGTACCTCATTGTATCTGCATCCAAATGTTCATTCTTCAAAACACTATTTGCTGTACACAGCCAGTAAGCAGAGAGGGGAAAGCGTTTACAGAGAATATATATAAATGTTACAGTACTGTTATTGTTTATGGAGAAACGCAGCAAGCACAGCTCTATTATCTAGGAAATGCTTAGAAAAACACTTCTTGTATTTGTTCCCTGCTGGTACCCAGTGTCTTTCACTTAAATCACAGTCACAAAATAGAAGTCTATTTCTGCTACGCAACATGGCTCATGGCGACTGTGTACAAGCAGAGATCATAACTCTTGGGATAGGGAAAGGAGTCTCAGCTTGATTTGGATTTCTTCTAATTTAATATAATTTCATCCCATGCCTTTTTTTTTTTGGTTCTATCACCATCTCAAACCATTTTAGTTAAAATATTTGCAAATTGCAGCAGCCCTAAAATTACTTGGAAACTGGCAAAAATGTTCCTAGTCAAGTTTGATTTTGCATAATCTTATTTTTACCTGCATCATAGGGGTTTTGCAAGGATTAACAGTCCCAAATCGTTAGATAAATTGGGTTGCAATTTTAATTTTAACAGAGACGCAGTTAAAAATGCATACTGTGTATACAGATTAGCAAAGACTGTGACCTTAACAGCACTTGCATTGCACTATCAGGGCCCTGCTGACTTGAGTGTGACACCAAAGACACAAGTGCTTGAGTGATTGCATCCATTACCCTTTACCTACAGCACATGTAACAAATTAAAACCAAAATATATTTTTAAAAATCCAATTTGTGTAAATATTTATGTGGCTTGCTTTCATTTTTCACCTGGTTTTATTGTCCATGAAGGGATAGCTTCGACTTTGTTTTACTTTTAAGCCAATGTTCCATCTCAGATTTACAGTCTCTGAATTTCACATGACGGCTACTATCCTAAAACCGTTTACTCATAAGTGCGCTGATGACTACTCACAAGAGAGCAGTTTCAGAAGAGTGATCGTTATAGGGGAATTTTTCAGTTTACAAATCCTTTCCTATGGAAAGTATTAATTTTGTATGATCTTATTTTGGGGGAAATTTGTTAAAATCCATTTAAAGACTGACTTGGAGCAAATGCTGCAGAATCTTTACACATGCACCAACATTCACCATAACCACCAACAAAATGACTGCAAACCTTACTCCTCCATTTCCTTCTGTTTTCCTCACATTCTTACTGTGTCATGTATGTAGTTAAATTGCAAGGTTGTTTGTTTTGGGTTTTTTTTTCACACAAAGGACCATGTCTTTTGAGAGCCCTAAAGCACTGACCTGCTTTATTGGCTGCATAAACAATGAATAGTAAAAAAATTAAAATAAATTAAAATTAAAACAGAAATGCCACTAAACAACCTTCATGCATGGCAAAGAGCAGAAGCAACAGATCCAAGCAAGAGTGTGTGAAGGAACCAGGGTGGCAGACATCTTTTCCAATGAGAAAACTCAAACAGGATCATACAAGCAGATGAAAACGGTTACACTCTTTAACTGCTATATGGTTTAGTTCACTCACAGTACTGTGCATCACAAATGAGCACATATCATCTAGAGCAGTGATCCACAAGCCGTTGTCTGCAGAACCATGGTAAGTGGTCCACTGTTGGTCTGCAGAATCAGCCACACCTACAGCAAAGCAGGCTTCCATCTTTGCTGTCACCACAGCCAGCACACATACATTATAATCATGCCCAGCAGTCATCTAGATCTATGGAGGTGGCAACAATGCTGGAAGGGATGGAAGACACTCAGTATGTGCAGCTGCAGCAAGCCTACAATAAACATGCACCAGACATATTCAGGAGGCACGCAGTGGTTTGCACATGGTCCACAGGTCCAAAGAGTCTGGGATCTACTGATCGAAGGTTCACATTACTGGCAAACCCACAGGTATAATCTGACATTTTGGTTTTAGCACAATATAGCATTACTCATGATACGTGTTAGGATAGGGACCTACCTGACATACTCAGATGGAATGGCTCAGCAAGAGAGTTTGGGTCACCCAAGCTGCTGGGGCCATGCATTGGTTTGGCACAAGGTGTTTCGCCATTAGCAGTAGCATCCTCCTCAGACGTGAGTGAATGGATAATTAAAATGAGGACTAATTTTCTGTCACTATCTAGTTTCCATTTTTCTTTTCCATTTACTGAATATCTTTTATCCCATTCTTAAACTCAGAGAATGAGCTTGCACTGAGATTCTGGTTGGAAGCATCAATAGGAGCTATACTCTCCTTGTTTATAAATGCACTTTACATTTGCAGCTTGTTAAAAGAAAAACTGACAGAAACAATTAAACATTTTCAATCTGCAAACACTGTACCAAATAATACACCACAGGAGCCAGGATCAATGCTCTTAGGAGCCAAGGATCTTTCTTTAAATAAATGAAAAGTCTTCCTAAAGCGCTGCAATATTATGCAAAACGAATTCGCCTAGTGAGGAAGTACTACAATAAGAAATAGGTAGATCACTTCAAATAATCTATTATAGTGTTACTATTCCAGCCACTTCCAACTCCTTTAAAAGGATACTGAGGTCAAATGAAGAATAAATGATTGCTTTTTCGATACCGGGCTCAAACATTTTCAATCAGAACCAGCACCATAGCAAAAGATCTATTAACAAAGACATCTCTTTCTCAAAATGAGCAAAGGAACATTCTGAATCAGGTCATCAAACTCGTTTTACTCATGACGCCATTTTATTACTTCTTTCGCTGCCATTTTAGTACTGTGGTTATCACACAGTTTCCAAAGAGCTAGATTAGGTGCTCTCCCTTGAAACATTATCAAACAATCAAGTGAAATATGCAATTTGCACTTGGCCCCTTATTTCTGCTATGAATGCATCCAAAGGACAAAAATGTTCAACTCGGTCTTACCCCTGCGAGCCACGCCTTAATTCTCTGCCCAGATGTCTTGGTCAGGAATCTTGCAAGATTGGTTCCTCAGCTCCAAGAGTCACTAGAAATCTGTCAGCACTGTAGGACAAATTTATAAAAGGTGGGAGTGTCCCGCTCCCAATAAGGACAGTACACAGAGAGATATCTACTTTTTAAGAGAACTTAGTGAAAACGGAAGCACCTTGAGGAATAAGAGTGAGATGAGACCTCTCCAGGTATTAACATTTTTCTAGTATCTGCAGCTAGTCTCAATACTTGGCATTACTTTTAATGGGTAACTAGATGCAATAATGCAACAGCATTAATAAAACTACTTGATATATCCAAATTGACTGATAAAACATTCACCATCCTAACATTATTATGTCTCTCTCCTGGAACACTGTCAAGAGAAATAATAAATTAGGTAAACCATACAATGATTAACTAACCAACCTTCACCCCACCCCATTTCCTACACTATAATGTAATTCTTCATTCTTAAACCCCCCCTCCTCCACTCACAACCTTGCGTACAGTGTTGTATCCTTCCAAGATGATCTGCCTATTTTAGCATATATAATCCTGCTTCTTCCCTGCAATATGTGCCTATCTGCAGCTTTTTCAAAAGGGATCACATTGCTGACATGTTTCCATAAAAAAATTGGGATTTGTCTACATGTTCCCATAAAAATTAAAAATATTTTCCAGATTACATGCCTTGATTAAGCTAAATAGCTAATGTAAAAATTGATCAGACGGTTTCTTTCCTCTCCAGCCCTCACACCCTTAAATCTGAGTAGCTCACAATGCTTTGAGCTGAAAGCCTTTCCAATCTTAACACCAACTCTAACTGAAGGATTTCAAACACTACTCCTGTCACAGACACTTCCAAGTACCTGCTTCTTGCACATTTCTGGGAAGTGCTGAAAATCTTTGTTTCAATAAAAAGACAGAGGCAAAACCCTTCCGCCCGCCTTCCTTATTTCAGCTAGCCAGTATATCTGTGTGCAGCAACGCTCACTGACTGAAGGGGACAAACGCATGGTCCGCAGAATACTGCCAGCATTATAAATATGATAACCAAGTTAAATCGAGATGCAAATACAGAACTAGGGCGTGGCTGGATCCAGTTACTGCAGTGCTTTTACGACGACATTTACTGGAAATTCTTTACAGTGAATGGATGGTTTGGAAAAGCAAGGCTCACAATCAATCCTACAAAAACTCGTCTGTTTTGCTGGTACACTAAATGCCTGCACAAAGATTCAAGTAGGCAAATCCATTTATTTCAACTTGATGAACTTTAAATCGTCATAAACATTAATGATAAAAAGGTTATTTTGAAAGACTCAACAGCCTTAAAAGTTATGCACTCTTTCAGACTAAATCATCCACAACAGTCAAAAAATAAATCTGAACCAATTAGCTGACTGTCCAAATGTATTTATTTCAAAAATCATGGTTAGTATGTCGATAAGCTGTGTTTTTCCAAAATAGCAGCCTTTCCCTTAGAAAATAAAGAAACCCTCTTTCCATTGTGGAAAGAAAGCTCCTTTGAGCAAGAAGTCAGAATATCTCTAAATATTAATATAATATCTTCTGGACTTCAAAAGAAAATGTTTTCTTACCATATTAGCGATGTTTCAGAAGCTTAATGATTTAAATGATAGAGGATTTATTAACTCCTGATCATAATAATAAATATAGAATCCAACAGAACTTCTCTGTTAACAGCATAGGTATGTTATAGGTATAATAGGTAATATCCTAGTTATACATTATAACAATTAATGATTAAAAGTATGTTTCTTCAAATAATACAGGATACATTTTAAATTAAAACATTGTTTATTTTAAACCTACTATAATAAATTATGCTACAACCTTACGGTTTAAACTTTTTCCACTCAAGCTGACTGTAAAGGTCTAGCAAAGACACACTGTAGACAAAGGTTTCCATTCCCCCCCTTCGACTGTATACTCCACCCTTACTAAGGAACACTATTATAGCATTTCTGTGTGTGCTACTGTAACAAGGCACAGAAGCTTTATGACTTCAAATGTAAATGAAACACTATCTCCTGCTCATAGATATCAGGGAAGATTTTTATAATAGCAGAGCTAGAGCTAATGGTTAAAAATGGTGTCTTAAGCATTTTTCATACAATTTACAGAGCTCAGCTGAACTCTGGCTCCCACCCACTTCAGACAAAGGAAAAATAATTTGCAACAATAATTGAGCCATCCCCCACATGAGGGTCAGTGGCGATAGTTTCCTCCATCTTTACACACATGCAAACCACGCATTTCAATGTCTCTTATTTTAAGAAATCAATTCTTTGCTGTGCTGTTTCTCTGTGCAAGACTACCTTTAAAACAGCTAATCTTACTAAAATGTACAATTGTTTGATCAAGGGATGTCATCCATTCAACAGTTCTTTTTCCTGACCAGTTCTAACATTTCTACTTAACAATAGAAAGGTGTAGCGGTTGTTGTGTATACACCTTGGTACCCAGAACTGAATCTCCAAATCTCCAGAATCATTCTCTATTGCCCTTAGCAGACAAGCATAGGAGAGATCTGACAACAGCACATTTCATTAACCCACCTTTCCCTGTAAGGAGGAATACAGTGTCAAGGAGGAAGACACACACTTTCTGTTCCTGTTCCAAAGGCAGGCAAGGGAAAGCTGGTAATTAGCGTGCAATCGCAGAGTCCTTAGATCTGAGTAGCAGCAATCAGCTGATACACACCCAACTAGTTCAGGCTCCTTAGGTTACATTTTACAATTCTATTCCCTGACTGACTTACACTGCTGTGATTTTATAAATTTACCCCCTTCACTCTTCTTTCCCAGAAGAAAAATAAACAAAAACTGCTGAAATCAACATATTTCATTGTCTTCTAGTTAAATAATGAAGGGGTAATTTTACCCAAGTATTTTAATTCTGAAAACTGGAAATATTTTATGCTAAATTCTCTTGAGCTCTTTTTTCTCTGCTACATCTGAAATCCTTGACCAGAATTAAGGTTCCATGTAACATATTAAACACATGCACATCCAAAACAAAAATACAGCAAGCTTCCTGAAACTTAATGTATATACTGTTGCAGTACAACAGCTGCTAAGAAATTCATATTATAAAGGTTCTTTAATTTATTTATTTTAAAAAACCCAAAAAACACTTTGGTAGCTGTTTCATAGCTGAGGTCAGATAAACTAGGAACTAACTACACACCAAGAAGTTCACACGTTTGTACTTCTGCTGAAAATATTTAATGCAGTGTAAAACATGAAATTACAAAATGTCCAAGAGACTTTTTAAGAAAGCAAAACAAATTGACATTCCAAAAGCTGACACCAGTGCCCCACCCTAAAGAAAAGAAAAGAAAAAGAGAAAGACATGGATCTTAAGGTTTCTTTCGGATAAGAGGGCTATTTAATCCAGTGGGTCTCAATTCCTATAGAATTTTAAAGGCATAGCAGTGTCTCAGAGCAACTAGGAGAAGAAAACTATCCACCTATTTAAAAGGGAAGCACTTCATTTGATATACAATACATGCATATTTTAAATAGAGACATTTCCTACCTGTAGAACACAGAACTGAGGAGTTCAAACCTGTTAATGCTGGCTGTAATTGCAGTTCTTCAACGGTGTTGTATTTGAGCTATACAGCTGTACTTTTCTGTATTAACGCTCATGGGGGTTTTTTCCTCTTAAAAAAACCCTGTACAAGTCCTGAAATGGCTGAGACACTGAAGAGTCCAGCAAGACAATGAGAAAGCAGCTGTCTCCCAACAGCTGAACACCACTGCCTACAAAGCATCTCTCTCATTTTTTCCAACACTGCTATATTCAAATTCTAAGGAAAGCATCAGTCTGAGACCAGTAACTGATGGGAGTAACAGTTTATAGGTTACAGAAGGATATTTTATTGTTAACGGACTGTACCATGTCAAATTTAAGAGGGGGAGAGATGACATGCAGGCAAGAAGAAAGATTCTACTTTTTCTTTCCCCTCCCCAAGCCACCGCAATTACTCTGATGTGAATTTTTGATGACTTCCGACATCTTGCATGGTTAATAATCATTTCAGCTGTCATGTTTAGTTAATGTGGAAAATGCATTTGCTGCATTGTGATGCAGTGATGTGGCCACAGATTGTGACACCAGTTGTGAAGCTATTCTCCTAGCTGAGCAGCATGAATTTGCACATACCATAAGGCTGAAATAAATGGTAGAGAGATTTTATACAGCAACATACAGCTTCTGCCATCTTAGACTTGCAGAAGATGTTGAAGCAATATCTACATTCATTTCCATTGCCAATGTACTGAATCCGTATCATGATTCATAAAAGCAGCTTTGGGTCCATGCTGTGCTTGTGCACTTTCGTTATTTAGGGGTTAACATATTTAGATATTTTTTAAATTAACTGTTGGGTTTAATTATAGTTTTGAACAGAGGCTTTGCATTTCGGGCATATATTAACCCCCAAATCCTAACTGACATAGAAATGTAAACCATTTATTAATAAATGCTAACTACCACTTCTTTATATGATATTTATGCAGCAACAAACATATAATACAGAACACAAGACTATGATTATATATGACAAATGAAATATAATGTGTAGAGAAGGGATTTATTTTTTTAAATTATTACTCTGGCTCACACATCTAGCATCAATGGAAAACAAAAAAGGTTGCATAAAATACCATCATATGCCTTTCATTGTCACCAATAGAAATTTAGTACTGCAAGCAATCGTGCAATTACAGGAAGCGATGTAAAACAGGAGACATGAAGCTATACTAAGAGCCAGTCACCCGATGATTAAAGTCAGGCCAGTATATTCCAGCAGTCAGGTGATGGTGCCATCATTACAGTGCAAAAAGCCAGAGAAAAATCGAGAAACAGACCATCCCATCATAAAGGGGGGGGGGGGGGGATTAGAAGCGCCAAAGAAAATAAGGAATGTGCTCGCTAATACGCAAAACACAACCATGATGAACCATGTAAAACACAAACGTACTATTATCAGACAGCTGGTTCCACACCCTGAGAATGCACATTTATCACACAGTGCTATATTCCTGATTCAAATCTTCCCACCATTAAGAATTCGTTGAACAATTTAGATGCACAGACTGTTTTTCAAAAGCTTTTTGATGCAATCCTGTTATAATTTTACAACATTCCATGACGCACTAATTTTGCCAACAAATGCAGACTGAACCTTGGCACATTAAAATTTTAAAAAATCCAAGTGCCTCAGATGTATGAGGTCTATTTTTTTAAGCACAAAGAAATAGCAGAGTAGCATTTAAATATGGAGTAGTGCTTAGGCATGAATGCAGTACCAACACAAATACCAATTCACTGTCATTTACTAAAATTCTCACGAAATGATTCCCCTGTGGTAACTACCCATGCCACAATTTACCTCAGGACATTCGTAAGACATACAAACACACAAACTGTGGGGTAAAGACTGCTTACAATGCAAGGTAGAGCATCCTGGATATAATGAACACATGGTAAAGTTTGCTTGAACGTTTTGGTCAGTCTGAGGTTAACTGGTAATCCTTTTGCCTGCTAATTACTATGATTGCATGTAATCTTCACGCAAACTTCACTCTCCAATAAAATAAGTAAGTTAATATGCAAGCAATACCCACACACAAAAATGATACCCTATGGGTACTCCTTTCCACTCCCTGGGAAGTCAGGGAATGCACTACTAGAAGGGAAAGGCATTTACATCAAGATAAGCAAGTTGACAAGAAACACTTACCCTGGGGCAACTGTGGGGAACAGCAGCCTTCAGATCCTTCACAGTGATGTGAACATGTTGCTCTAAATTGCCCAGGGTAATTTTGCTGTTTGTGTGAACATTGCCATACTGCAGGGAGAGGCAGATTACCTTAGAGGAAATATCTACCCTGGGGTAACTTGTTCCCATGAACATACTTTGTAAGAAAACTGGGTCTCTAAATTAACACTGCACTTTCTGGTCTGATACGTATTCCCCTGAACATCAGTTCATTTGCACCATATGCTCTGTGATTCCGGCTTCTCAGATTCAAAGGCAACTCAGGACACCTTAAGGGCAGCTCTGAGGCGTCACAATTCAGAATTCTTCACAAGTATCAGAGTGGTCTCTTAAAAGCACTGTGTTTGCTGCTTTGAAATTAGCAAACTTGAGCTCTGGTTCAGATTACTGCAACAAGAAGCAAACCTAGAGGACATCTTCTTTTACCACTGCAAGGGAGGAAACACTCCTTGTTTCTGATCAAATAGACACTCTGTTAAAAACCTGAAGCTTTGTACCAGCAATCTGGTCACAATGTACCAATGTCCTTTTTAAAGGGAAATCCCCATAGCTGCATGCAATTTCATGAAAAACTGTCCATGAATGATGCTGTCATAATCTATTCTAGGACAAGGAGAGAAGGGAAAAGGAGTTTAAGTATATATAATTTAATTCAGGTATTGCCCCTCTTTATTCCAAGTGACCTGGTAATTGATGGAGCCCTCTCTAGTTACAGTTCAGCAACTCACACCACAAGGGAAATTACAACAGATGTAAATATTTAAAGTGGGGGGAAGCAGGAGAACTGTGAAACAGGGCTTGCTGCTGAGAAACTGTGTCTCTACAGATGTTTTTCCTTTTTCATATAGCCCCTATTCCCTACACCAGGGGTGGGGAAACCTTCAACCCATGCATGAAATGCAGCGCATTGTGGGTTTTTTTATTTGGCCTTTTCCAATTGGGTCCATGGATCCAGACTGTACCCTCAAGCAATGAAAGGGTGAGCTCAGAAAAAGGGAGTGGGAATGAAGGCATACACTAAAGGACAGGGGATGGATCCATAGCATAGATTCTTCCTCCTTCCATTCTGAGCATACCTGTAGAGCATCCCCACCTCCAAGAGAGCTTGTATGACTTTTCCAAGCGGCCCACAGGAAGGAAAAGGTTCCCTGCTCCTGGCCTACACGCATTTGAAACCCTAAACTTCACCTTGTCTTACAAGACTGGGTTTTGCACAGAGTCTTGGGGAGTGGGGGTGGGGAGGAGGGTGAGCTCCTGTTTCCACCCAGTAAGCAGTTTGGCAGGGACAGGGAGCACCTCCCAAAATGGCAGCCCCAGCTGGGACTAGCAGTAGAAGTCTGGGGTACACTTGTGTTTCTCACCAATCAGCTGTTTGACAGGAAGCAGAAGCCCTATCCACAGTGGAAGCCTTGGTCAGGCTGGGCAGAGCAAGTGGTGCTGCTTCTGCCAATCAGCTGTTTAAGCTGGAGCCCTTGCCTCAGGAATTGAAAAACCTTCCTCCTCTGAAATTTTTCACCCTTAAAATATTTGAGTGTACAGTAGCGCAGGGCTTGGTAACTTTCACCCTGCCAGGTGCTGGATCCTCCCCCCCCCCTCCCTCCCCAGGGGTGTGCAGGCTCGAGAATTCTAAGAGGGGCATGCATGCCAGTCCAGAAGTGTTCTCTGGCTCGAGAAGCACATGACAGGCAGGAATAAAGAGGAGTTGAAGAAGATGCCAGGGAGGAGGCAGGTGCCCACAGGCCAGAAATGTACTGTGGATCAAAGGCCCCCCCACCCCTTTAAGTAGAGACTAAAGTTCTTTAGCTCTTGCACAGATGCAGTATTGAATTTTATTTTACTGTTTTCAATACTCACCACCTATTTTGCTCTACACTTGTTGATACTCCAATATTATGTACTATATATGCTATACATACATTTCTTTAATTTCGAACCAGTGCAAAAATAGAGAAAGGGCATTATTTAGACTGCAAATTCTTCAAAGCTGGAACCATTTCTGCTACTATATGTTTGTGCAGCAATTAGCACAATAAAGTCCTGATCTTAGCTAAAGTCTCCACGGTAATAATCATCTTCATAAACAGAGTCCCAGCCTGCTATTTCTTGGACATTCATTTTTTGCAGAACACATGCATCAAATCTAAGCTTCAATTTTAAACTATTTCCTTTTTAACTCCTATAGTTAGTAGAAATCTTCTTGGATGCAAACGCAACTATTGCAGGGGTAAGGAGCCAACTGGGCTAGAGTCCTGCAGACCAGACGAAGCCCAACTGGTCCAGTCAGATTCAAGAGCCCTCCCAACCAAGTCCCTCAGCCTCAGGCTGATTCAGACTCCCTGAGGGCAGGTGATGTCACGGTGCTATGTGGAGGCAGAGCTGTATCAGGGAAAGGGCAGTGAAATGCCTTTCCTCCACCCCATTTCCTGATGTGCTCTCTGCCCTACCATGACTGCAGAGTGTTCCAGGAGACCAAAAGAGCACGTCAGGGAAGGGATGGGATTGTCCCCACCCCTGCAGAACACCATGATATCTCACAGTGCTCCGTGGTGCAAGACCACCCATTTCATCAGCCCTGGGTGTGGTGGAGCCCAGCTACGTTGGAACTAGGCTGAGGTCAGTCCCGAAGTACTCAAAATGAGTTCAAACTGCAAAAGGGCTCAAACTGGGTTTGAACTTCATTACTGCATCTGGGCTGGGCTCTAATTGGGGCAGATGGCTGTTCTCAGGGGTTGCTGGACAAGAACAGAGAATGTTATGCAAATTATACTTCCTAAATCAAACTCCCTAAAGTCTCAAAAGATTAGAGAAAATAGCAAACAATACTTTTTACAGGTATTTTTATGGTACAAAATCACTGTGTCCATCCACATCACATTCTAACATACTACTATAGGGTGGTCATTTATTCATCTGACCATTACAAATAGGGATAAATACAAGAATGGTTAGAAAGGTGGAGTGGTGTGGAAGGAGTGTCTGTCATGAAAGGGTGGACAATATAAAGGAGCATCTTTACAAAGCCCATGAATGACCATGCCCCTGCATGGCTGGAAATTCCATGCAGGTATAACAGATACCTGCATCAGCCACGTTGAGGGACGGTGGGGGCGGTATAGCCATGACTTACAAGGAGGGTTGGACTGTGAGGCGGTATCCTGTGCAATCCATATCAGGTATTGAGGGTCTTCAGCTTGTGTTTGATTTGGCGGGTGACAGTTTGGGAGTGCTGCTTGTATACCGTGCACCTACCTGTGCAGCAGCCTCCCTACGTGCTTTGGCAGAGGTGATGTCGGGAGGGGTATTGCGTCCCTCAAAGTCAGTAATCTCGGGGGACTTCACCATTCATGCCAACGCTGACCTTGCGGGAGCGGAGCATGAGTTCATGGCCACCATGGACCTGTCCCAGAGAGTTATCAGTCCGACACATCAGGGGGGAACATACCTTAGACCGTGTGTTTTACACCTGCCTTGAGGCAGGTGCTCGGTTAGCGGGGAAGTTATCAGCTGTACCCTCGTCATGACCAGACCATTACCTCCTGCAGGCCTCGCTCCTGGCGCATGTCTTGCCCCCAGAAAGGTGCAGAACCAATTTGGATGGTTCGCCCCCGGAGGCTGATGGAACCTGTTCGGCTCCAGAAGGCTCTGGGTGAGTTTCCCTCTGACCTTGATGACTGTTCCATCAATGACCTCATCGTGTTATGGAATACCTTGCTGATGGAGGTCACTGATCGGGCAGCTCCTAGACATCTGCTGCCCAGGTGACAGCCCCGCAGACCTCCTTGGTTCTCCGAGGAAATGCGGGGATTGAAGCGAGAAGGGCAGCAGTTGGAGCGACGGTGGCCTTGTTCGCGTGCTGAAACCGACAGACTGCATCATAGAGCCAGTTTACGGGCCTATGCCGTAGCTATGCGTGCAGCAAAAAAGGAGTTTTTTGCTACCCTCATAGCATCCATTAAATCCCGTCCAGTGGAGCTTTTCCAGGTGGTGCGGGGGCTGGTCAGTCCGGCCTCCCTCCCCCTTGAAGTGGAATCATCTACTGCTTGCTGTGACATGTTTGTGGATTATTTTGTGGATAAAATCGCTCAGATTCACCATAACTTTGATGCCACAATTAATACATATGGGGAACTGGAGGTTATGAAAGCCTCGTCTTGTCCGGTTTTGTGGGATCAATTTCAGTCGGTGACACCTGCTGATGCAGTTGGTGTTCTTGGGGCTGTTAGGGCCACATCTTGTGAATTAGATCCTTGCCCGATCTGGCTGATTAAATCTTGCCGGGAGACAATGGGGCCGTTGCTGGCTGGGGTGGTCAACGCCTCCCTTCAGGAGGGCAGAGTGCCAGGCTGTCTCAAAGAGGCAGTGGTTCGGCCTCTGCTCAAGAAACCATCGCTTGACATTGACTCCCTTGCCAGCTATCGGCCTGTCTCTAACCTTCCCTTTTTAGGGAAGGTTATTGAACGGGTAGTGGCTCAGCAGCTGCAGGGACATCTTGACTGCGTTGGTTATCTGGACCCTTTCAGTCAGGATTTTGTCTGGGGTATGGCACCGAGACTGCGCTTGTGGCTTTGGTGGATGATCTGCACCCGGAAATGGACCGGGGTCATTCGACCCT
>QEPC01011631.1:407299-466494 GCA_003113815.1 Sphenodon punctatus
AGTTCTCTCTCTGGCTAATTCAAGTGTGCCACAATGAAACTCCTTTGTCACACAAGGGCCCGATCCTTCCCGTTTACAGACTCTTTACTCTCTGGGTTCGCAAGAGCTTGGGGGCTCTTGTAGCTCGCTTGTCTTCCAAAATTAGACACCGCCACTTCTTCATAAAGGTAAGTTTATTGATTACATAAACAAGATAGTTGATACAGAGCCGTAACTAGAAATAAAAGGTAAACATAACGCATTCCTAACTTATACTGGTTGAGGTCCTAAATTATGCATCTTACCCTAGCAAGGTCCAGAAGTTCTGGTTTCTCAGTCATAAAGGCGAATGACTGGGCACTGGCTATAGAGAGCAAAATCCTCCTCTCAGTTCATGCTGTCCAGCCTAGCTGGTGGCTGGTCTTTCGTATGCAGATGTTCTCTGGAAGCAGCTTTGCAAGAATCTCCTTCTTGTGCCTTACTGGCTCATTTAAATAGTCTTTCGCTTCCTTTGTCTCGGATTTCCCACCTTTGGGGAATCCTGTATCAGGTCATGTAGTCAACCCAGGCAAACCTGGAAGTCAATTTACATATCAACAGGCTGTCTGTCAAGTGTCCCCAAAACACATCTTGTTATCTCTTTGTATTTCCTGTAGGCTGGTGACGTGTCAAAGCCCTATTTCGAGCTGTGCAGTTCTCAATTTCAACATTACAAACATGTGGAACCTTTGACATTACACATTCACCAGACTTGTAGTGTACATGTAGTCCCGTGTAACACGTGTGTGACCCTATGTTCCTCCGTGACAGTGACAGCTTGGAAACTGCAGCTGGTGCAGAATGCGGCGGCCCATCTTCTGGTAGGACTGGGCCGCTGGGAGCACATTACACCAATGCTCCACTCTCTGCACTGGCTGCCGGTGGTTTTCCGGGCCCGATTCAAGGTGTTGGTTTCGGCCTATAAAGCCCTAAATGGCCTAGGCCCTACCTATATGCGGGACCATCTCACTCCCCAGGTGTTGGACCGACCCCTAAGGTCATCGGGGGCGCCCTGCTTGGGGTCCCCCCAAGTCTTCTGGGGGGGCCACGCAGGGGAGGGCGTTCTCGGTGGCCGCACCACGGCTGTGGACCTCCCTTCCGGTGGGGGCCCAGTTGGCCCTGGATCTCCCCTCTTTTCAGAGAAGTTGTAAGACCTGGCTGTTCCGCCAGGCATTTAGCGCGGGAGATGGGTGAGGGGGTGGGTTGTTGGGTAGGGACTATTTTTCTTTTGTCCTCCTTTTAGTTGTTTTAAATTGTTGTTTTAATGTGGTTTTAAGGTTTTGTGAATGTGGTTTTAAGGTTTTGTTGCCCCGAGCTGCCTGTGGCAGGAGGGGCATTTTAAAAATAAATAAATGTTGGGCAGTGTATACCCAGCCTCCTCTTTGGGTCAGTTTCATTTCCTAACTATGAGTGCATGCAGCAGTCTCTCCATGGTCCCTCACAAACAACTCCTCCCCTTTTAAATATACAGTTCAAATCTCTGAGAAAGGGGTATTTTCTTTCAATAGAAACAGAAAAGCCAGCACTCTATTCTGCCTTACATTGAAATACAATCCTTATATCACATGCAATCACTGGGATTTCATTTTCCTATATTGTATTTAAATGTTTTGAAATGCTAACTAACTTCCCTCTTTAAACCGTTTTTCCTACACTCTCCCCTCCAGTGCATGCTCTTATATATTTATTTTTGATTTTTATTCCGCTCTTCCCTTAAAAAGGCTAAGGGTAGGTTACAAAATAAAACATATACACATAAAAAATAACCATTAAAATATGAACATACCCCCAGAACTCCCAACCCACCTCAACCTGCCCCCCAATACCACATTCCCCCATCCATCCTCTCTCACACCCCTACCCCTCCACAACCCCACCCCCCCATTCAGTCCCCGCTGCCAAAAGCCTGACAGAACAAAATGATCTTAGAGTGCCTCCAGAAGGCCGCCAGGCTTGAGCACAGGCAGACTTCATGGGGGAGGGAGTTCCACAGCAAAGGTGCAATGACCAAGAATGCCCTTCTCTCAATTTCAATACTTTATTGCGTAGTCATAGACCATAGCAGCTACATACAACATAGACAATACAACAATACAACCATCTCCTAAAATCCAAGGGATAATTTTAAAGGCTGGGGACCTAAGGGAACCATTCCCACACAAAAGATTCTTCACCAGTAACCTAATAATTCTACACCTGGAGATTCCATACCAGGTTCTGTACCAGAGTATCAGAATATTCCCCAACACAACCCCCAAATGTCCCTAACATAGTTCGAACATTCAATTCAAAAGCCCCAACCTCTCAAAAACTCAATCCCTAAGGTATTTATTGATCAATAAAAACTCCTGACCATCCATCAAAATGTTCAAAAATAATCCTTCCTGCTAATTTCCAACACATCCTATAAGGACCTAAAGGAACAGGCACTGATTAATAAAAAAGGCTATAATAATAGCTAAGGCCCAAGACTCGCAATAACCCAGTACAAAAGAGAGTAATAAAATACCTCAATCCTAAAGGGGTATACTAAATCACATAACCACCCGCTCCCCCACATAACTGTCCTTCAATTTGAATAAACACTAGAAAGGATTAACTGGATATCCCTCAAACGGGGTTTGAGTCCTACCCGAGTCCCCAGTTAAGGATAGCTAACCCCCTAGTATGAAAAGGTCATGATCCTATAATCATATAGTACCAGGCCCAACCCGCCATTCCACAACAATGCTAATGCAAGTTGGGGAAGGCATAACCGAAGTCTCACAACTTGGGTCACAAAGATAGTCTGCCCACTACTACCTGGGGGACCCACCCACATGCTCACTAAAAGAGAAATTATGGTGGGATCCAGGGGCCAGCACCGGCACCTCCAAGCTGGTCCGGGCCTTGCCGGCTCTCGGATCCCCACCAAGGTGCATATCCCCCCGGCTCCTGGGACAACGCCAAAGAGCCGGCAGAACAAGCTATTCCTGCATCAGGAGAGACCTAAGGTAAGACAGCCGATCGAGAATAGGCGCTACCTGCTTCCGCCTCACTACTGGCGGCTTCGCTAAATTCTCTGTTCCCACTGACTCACATAACGCCCCGCCATCTTTCACAGGGCCCAACCCTTCCTCGAGGGGGGCTGATGACCAACCCCCTTCTATGGCCCCCACCGGCCCATCTCCAGCAAGATTTTGTAGCCCTTTATTAATGGGCTCCGAACTTCCTTTGGCAGTCCAGCTGCCAGCCCACCCACCCCCCACTACCCCGACATCCGAACTTCCAACACCATTAGTGCCCAGGTGCTGAGCTCCTCCCCAAGCTCTCAAAGGGGGGAGGGAGGAGCAGGGGGATGAATCAACAAATCTTTGAACACTTCCCCCACATATATGCCCCAAGTAGCCAACAAATGGGCCTGGTCCAAAACCCTAAAAGCAAAAGAGGGACAGTAAAAATGAACCACCAATCTATGTATACACCCATAAGAGGGCAGGAGCTGCACTGAATCGGTTACCCCAAATGGAACCCAGCCTAAGATGGTTTCTAAATGATAGGCCACTGCATGTTTGGTGTTCCAAGAAGGAAGGTGGCCATTGGGTAACAGATGAATCCTAAATGCCACCACCCCCAAACCAGAAACTGGTTTGGACCTACAAGGGTCCAAACTCCCTCTGTTTAGCGACTGAGGGCACAGTTCCTCATCGCTTGACACATCCTCGGAGCCACCTTGCTGGAGAGGGGCTACTAAGGGCTCCAGCTTGGGGGAGGGGAGGGGGGGGAAGTTTCAAAATTTAAAATACCAGATCCATTATGGGTTCCCCTGGGCCCAGCCCACTCCCTACTGGTCAGATATTGCAAAACTGAAGTCAGCAAACCTTGCTGCCCCTGGACCAAGGTGACTAAATCACTGATTTTACTCAGTAATAAATTAACTAACTCCCCCATCACTGAACAAGATTTCTCAAGTTGCTCGAGATGGCGACTGTCCGCTAAGTGCACAGAGCTAGCTGATGCAGATATATCAGATAAATCAGAACCATGGGTAAATAAAGGGTCCAGACAACACAGTTCTGGGTCACAATGACCAGCCTTTGAGTGAACCTCATCATAGTTTGGTAAAACATTAGGGTCCCGAGTCGTAGCCAGTTCGGTGGGGAGAGTTGACACAGCCTCTTTCGTGACCTGGTTGTAGGAGCGAAGCAAATAGTACCTTTCCAGACGCTGTTGCGATTCTTGAGGCAGGTCCACAACCAGGGATTCTGCTTGGCGGGCAGCTCTTTCCCCCACACCCCGCCATGTTGAGTATTAACCAACAAGTTCCCATATACCCCGATTCCACATTCAAACAACCCACCCCGGTACCTACCACCACCAACAGAGATTACATACACCTACGGGGTCCAGCAGAACCTCCAGCCCACAATACCACAACAGGCCTCGCCGGCTCGTGGTGCAGCCGCAAGTGATGTCTTTAAGTGGCCCCGCCCCGACTTCCGGTGGCTTGGCGGGGGGGGCAGGTGGAATATCCCCGCTCACAATCCTTTCCTCTTCTCTCCGCAGATGAACTAAAGCCTCCTGGAGCAGCAGCAAGGGAGTGGAGCCAGCCCAGCAGGAACAAGCGGCTAGATGGTGAATGCGCCCCGCCCTCCTCTCATATTGGAGACCCAGCAAAAAAAAAAGGCTCCATGAGGGCGTCCCCAGCTGACCGCAGAGGCTGCAATGGGACATGGGGAGCCCGGTGATCCCTCAGATAGATGGGGCCCAGGATGTTTATGGCTTTAAAAGATCATCACTAGAAGATTAGAGACAAGATTAGAGACAGGCCGATAGCTGGCAGGAAAATCAATGTCCAATGATGGCTTCTTAAGCATGCATCTAAACTTGCATTTATGTTATCATTTGATTATTAGTTCCCTTCATTGTATTTTAAATGTCTAAAATGCTAATGGCCTTCTTCCTGGCAGCTCACTCTCAACTGATTAATTCATTCATTCAGCCCTGCATTTGTTCAGTTTATATTTCTGACTTGTTACACTACATGCCTGAGGAAGGGCCCCAGGTATCCAAAAAGCTTACACACTCACGCCAACAGACATTGGTCCAATAAAAGAAATCATCTGAACTACTTTGTCTCCATCGCTTGGGGATTTCATGGTAATCATTTTATGATTTCTTTCACGTCTCAGTCTCTTCTCTGGGAAAAGGAGCATAGCAAGCACCTGTAAATCTCTTGTTAATGTTGCTCATATCTGAACACCTACATTTACTGTGTTCATTATCACCAATGAGCATTAGCCAGACAAAAGAAGCACTGTTGGTAGCCAGTTAAATCAGTGGCACCTCTTCTCCCCCCCACCCCCCGAACACTCCCCTCCCAAATCCTTCTCTCAGATAATTCGGTGCTCAGGCAACTGCAGTATCAAACCCTGCAACGACATACAGGTTCTGGAAAGTGCCTTACAGCAGTCTCAGGCCACCTTCACACGTTACTGGGGAGGTAGGGAAACTTCCATGAACATAATTGTGGCTCTATTCTCACAGGAATTAACGTAATTAGGAATGTGCTATTCCGCTTTTATCCCACGAGAACACTCGCGCATGACTGGGTCCCCCAATATAGTTTTTACAATGGCGAGTGTTCTTGTGGGATAAAAGCAGAAAAGCACATTCCCACGTGGATTAATTCCTGCGAGAAAGATCTGCAATTGCATTCATGGAATTCTCCCTGCAGCCTCCCTGGTATCATGTGAAGTGGCCTAAGTTTCATCTTCTCCACCCAGTTGGTGGTGGCCAATTATCAAACACTACATAACATGCTAGGTGTCTTTAGAAAGAGCACAGCAGTACCCAATGCATTGTTTGCATTAGCTCATCTTCCCCCCCCCCCCCCCCCCATCTAGTGTGGGATTGCTGTGTTGGTCCCAAACATAAGTGATGGAGACAAAGTAGGTTGGACGATAACTTTTATTGGACCAACTTCTGTTGGTGAGAATGTGCAAGCTTTCAGGCCGCACAGGACTTTTCATGTAGACTGATGAAGAGCCAACCTGCGTGCCTTGAAACCTTGCACTTTCTCACCAACAGAAGTTGGTCCAATAAAAGATGAACTACGCCTCTTTCTAAATAAGAAGTCAAGTTAGCATCAGTTGCAGAGAGTAGTCAAAAGTTACTGGCTCCCGGACAAGTACCTGGACTCTCCCACCACCATACTGCCTTACACCAAAATCCAATAATCGATTCAGTGATAGCGGTTGCCCTGTGTTACAGAATAAATTATATTATGTACCCACATTCAGGTACAGCTTCTTTTGGGGCTGTTAAAACCTGCCCCAGTCGGAGAGAAGGGGTTAGCACACAGTGCATTATATGAACCCCCTAACAGTACCTCTGATGCACTGCTTCCATGATCAGGCAGACAGGGGTGGGAGGAGGAATCATGTGAGCTGCAAAGCGAGCAACAACCCAAGTGGTAGAGAAGAGGAGGCAAGGCTTTCTCTTCTTCTAGTAGCAAGAAGGATTAGCGCCAACACTGGCAGCGCTGTTTGTGTCACCCACACCCCAATTAGTGGTATCATATGTCAGGCTGAATGGAGAGCTTGCTCTTCTGTTCAAGCAATTTGACAGAACATCACTGAACTACCTCACGTCCATATTTATACAAGAGGCAAGAACAGGAACTAGTTTTAATTAGAGTATTTTTAACAAAGAAATCAGGGTATTAACCATGCTCTCACCATCAAGCGATAATTGAGATGTAATCATTTAAACAAAGAGTAAAAAGTGTCCATTTATCCAGAGCCATTGTTAAATATCTACTAGGAAATTTTTCCCCCAAAATTACAAGATGCCATGAATATTCATAGCCACTTTCCATCCTCCACATCAAAACAGAAAAGAAAAGAAAAAGAGAGAAGTGGGTGGAACACCTTAAAAATCAACTAGAAGCTGAGCCGTTGGTCTGATGCAAAATATTATGCTGGTGCCAATTTTAAAGGAATAAAAGTATAGCATTTAGACCATTAAGCTCTGCCCTGCTATCCTTCCTTTAAGCATGTTGCAGGTCTATAATTATGCAGAGGAACCTTTTAATTTTTAATTCAGAATGTTAAGCCCCTTTTTATACACAGGCTCAGACTATCAATGCTTCTTTCCCAGACGACTGGGAGTACTGATATGGGCAAATTGGAATTTCTCTCTCATATAAAAATGCACTCTCACTGCAAGGTTAGGAACTTGGCTGCAGAAATCAAATGAAACCCATGTTAAAATGGCTCTTTATAAACTGTTGCCTCAGCACCACAGCAGACAAAATCTTCCTAACCCAGAGCATATAATTCACCTGAACTGAGCTTGCAGTCACTCACGCACATACACTGTCCCTAATTCCTGCATTTTCATTCTAGCCACCAAAACTGCTAAGAGAATGCCAACGAAAGTTAAATCTCTGCACTCTTTTCACTGCCGTACGTTCAAACAAGCATGCCAGAGACCCAAATCAAGTTAATGACTGTCAAACAAGTCCATCTTTCATCTCTTCAGACTCCTAGCGATATCTCACTGGTTCTCTTAATCCACTAAGAGACCTGATTTAAGAGCACCCTTTGACACAGTCCAGCAATGAATTATTAACTTAGGCGAAGCAGCAAAGCATCAGCTAGCAGCAATCATGATCTTTTTACAATGATTAACCGGAGAGTAATTATTAATTCTCCTTTTCCTCTCAGACCTCATGCAGCCATTGAATTTTCCATCACACAATGCCCTCAAAGAGGCACATACACAATAAAGGGTTATGCTTCCACCAGCTTGTCTTTGAAGCTGAACTCTCAGAGCAAGATGAAGATTCAGGACTCAAATAATATAGCATGAATTATTACAACTTTAATCCATGTTTACATTGGTGTTATACCAGTGTAAAAATGGTCTGACACAGTACGTTATTCCTCAGGTGTACAGCATGAATAGTGCTGCGTTTATTTCATGCACTTGCATGCAGCCCCCACTTGTGGCGCAAGTGAGAACAAAAGCAAAGCAAAGAGCAGGAAGTGGTTGCTCCTCAGATGCTCTAGGATTTCTGCCTGCGACTCTATGGATCTGGATGTGCAGAGGCACTGCACACACCTTAATTGATGGGACACGGACACGTGGGTGTACATTAGCCTGGATTCACCAGCATTCGCCCGCATGGCAGAAGAACCATTCTCCAAGGCCTGCCATGAGTAGGGGCTGGTAGGGGGTAAACATCTGGAGAACACATAATAAATGCGCAGGTGGGAGCTAACGTCTCATTTGTTAACACCCAGTGAGTCAAACAGGTTGTCTAGGTACGTCAGCTCTGTGCAATACCAAGGCCTTGTAGTAGACTGGTGCTGGTGGGAAACAAGCCCCCATGAAATGAAAGAATACTATAATCATCTTTAACAATATATAAAAGACATCTAAAAGACGGTCTCCTCTCATAACTTCCATCACAATCCCTAAGGTCAGCTGGGATCACCCTTCTGCAAGTTCCATCACTGCACCAAGTCTATGTGGTAAAAGCATGCATAGAAGCATTCTCAAGTGGCTGCTCAGCCTTTGGAAAAGGAGGGGTTAAAATCCAAATAAATATATAAACAAAGAAACAAAAACAATTTGTCAAACATTCCTATGTTAGGAGTGGGCCTACACCACCATTTTACACACAGCCCCATCTTCTGTGGATCTGGTACTGAGGAAAATATTTATTTATTTATTTATTTATTTTATAAATTTCTATCCCGCCCCTCCTGCGAACAGCTCGGGGCGGCTTACAACAATAAAAACAAAAATATAATACATAAGAACAATTTAAAACCATCAATAATAACAATCATATAAAATTATTAAAACAGGGCCCAGGCTTCAATTTAAATAAGGTAGTGGAGCTAAAACCCCTTACCCCACCCTCCCAGCCTCCCCAAAGGCCTGGGCGAACAGCCAGGTTTTACAACTTTGCCAAAATGTCAACAGGCTTGGGGCCAGGCGGGCTTCCTCCGGAAGGGAGTTCCAAAGGCACGGCACGGACACCGAGAATGCCCTCTCCATTGTGGCCCCCCGCTTAACACGGGGAACCTCCAAGAAGGCACCCCCGGCAGACCGAAGGAGCCGCTCCAGGGCGCAGAGGGTGAGGCGGTCCCTGAGGTACGAGGGGCCCAGACCGTGAAGGGCTTTATAGATTAACACCAAAACCTTGAACCTGGCTCGGCACGCTATTGGCAACCAGTGCAGAGCCCGAAGCACAGGTGTAATATGCTCCCGACGACCCGTCCCCATAAGGAGACGAGCCGCCGCATTCTGCACTAGTTGCAGCCTCCGAACCAGGTACAAGGGAAGCCCCACGTAGAGCGCGTTGCAGTAGTCCAGCCTACACCTAAACAAGATGCAGCCCACCTTGAAAAGCTTACAATGTGAGAAGAGGGAGAAAAGATGCAAACAAAAAGCAAGATGACTACATGGTGGAGTTTAACATGCCTCATTAGTTCCAAGATTTGTTTGAATTTTGAGGGGAGATGGGGATTATGAAGAAGGAAAGGGAAGCAATTTTCTGGTTTAAACATCTCATGGGGAAGAGAACCAGGACTTTGTTGGCTTTTGGACAAGAAAATGTGAGACTTCTAAAGAAACCAATATGGCTGCAACGTGGTGTTTTCTGATGTGCTGAGAATTTAAAAAGGCATGTATAAGAAATGGAAGGAGGGACAAGTCACTAAAGACATGTACAAATAAGCAGGGCCCAGATTCTTTCCTGGAAGTTTTAAAAAAGTTCCGCAGGAGTCATCAGGCCTTAGGGTCCGATTCTGCACATCACTGTTCCCCACCCCACCCTCTCCACAACGGGTTGGGTGGGTGGGGGCTGCCGGAGGTGGCCTCTCCACCCACCCTTCCTAGTCTGCATGGGCCCAGGTGGCAGCAGCAACAGGAGCCCCGAGCTCTGCCACTGCCTTCTCCTACTCAGCCCAGCCAGCAGTGTTCCTGATCGGGACAGGCTGGGGAGCGGGAAAGCAGCGGCAGTACTTGGGGCTCCTGCTGAGTGGGCTGGACTGGGCTGTTGGAGGTTGCTTCCCTTCCCAGCCCAGGAACTCACCCTACGGTGGTGGTGGTGACAGCAGTAACTTCTCTGGCTGGCCACTCCTGCGCACTCCTTCTGCTCACTTCCCAGCCCCACGCAACAGGGCCTCCCATGGCGGTGCAGCCAGATGATGTCATCAGGCCACGTTGCTCTGGAAGACCCTGTCAGGTGGGTCCAGAAGCAGTCAGAAAGAACGTGCACAAGAGCCAGCCAGGGAAGCTGCCGCCACTGCCACCACCAGGTGAATTACTGGGCTGGGGAGGCAACCTCCGGTAGTCCCACCCACCGACCCACCCCAGCCCACTCAGAAGAAGCCCCTAGAGTCCCTCCATCCCCTCCTTCCCTGCGCAAATCTCCTCCACCGCGCAGGCTGAAGGAAAATTCTACAAGGGGGAGAAGCAGGAGAAGGAGATTCCGCAGGGGAGGGGGATTTCTGTGGGAAATCTGTGAATCAGAGACCCGCATTTTGCTTGGGGCACTACAGACAAGTAGTCCAAACTTGTAGGGTCAGTGTCAGGAAGGATAAAGCTCAGGATAAGCTGAGGTTAGCAAGGGATGCTAAGAACTAAAAAAGGTTTTTTATCAGGTATGTTAAAAGAGGTAGAATAAGGAAATGGTAGGTCTGCTGCTTGGTGAAGGTGGTGAAACATTAACAGGTGTCAAAGAGAAGGTGGAATTGCTCAACTCCTATTCTGCTTCCATCTTCTCCCGCAAGAGAAAATGTGTCCAACCTGGACAAAGCAGCATAAATGATCAGGGAGAAAGATTGCAGCTCAGAATAAAGAGATGGTCAGAGAATACCTAGCTACTTTAAATGAATTCAAGTCTTCGGGGCTATATTGATTACATCCTAGGGTATTGAAGGAACTTGTTGATGTACTCTCAGAACCTCTGTATATCATCTTTGAGAACTCTTGGAGAACAAATGATGTACTGGAAGACTGGAGATGGGCAAATATCATCCCTATCATCAAAAAGTGGGGGAAAGAGGATCTGGAAAACTATAGACCAGTCAGCCTGACATCTATACTTGGAAAGATACTAAACAGATTATAAAGCGGTCAGACTGTAAGCATCTAGAAAACAATGCCGCGATTATTAGAAGCCGACATGGATTTGTCAAGAATAAAGTCATGCCAGATTAATCTTATCTCCTTTTTCGATTGAGTTTCTCGTTTAGTGGATCATCGGAATGCTGTGGATGTAATATATCTTGATTTCAGCAAAGCATCTGACAAAATCCCCCATGATATCCTTGTTGACAAGCTAGTAAAATATGGGCTAGATACTACCACTAGGTGAATTTACAGCTGGTCAAAGAACTATACTCAAAGAGTGCTCATCAATGGCTCCTCATCAATCTGGAGGAAGGTATCAAGTGGAGTGACAAATGGCTCTGTCTTGGACCCAGTACTGCTCAACATCTTTATTAATAACTTGGATGAAGGAGTGGAGGAAATGTGTATCAAATTTGCAGATGACAAGAAACTGGGACGGATAACTAACACCTAGGACGACAGAAATAAGATTCAAAATGATCTTGATAGGTTTGAAAAGTGGGCCAAAACTAACAAAACTAAATTCAACAGAGATAAATGTAACATTCTGCATTTATTTACTTATAACATTTCTATACCGCCCCATCCTGCCAAATGGCAGCCCGGGGCAATGTACATCATATATAAAACATCAAAAAATAAAAATACATAATAAAAAATTATAATTTAAGCCCACAATAAAAGGGTCCGGTAAAAAACCCATTACCCTCAAAACAGACGAAAAACAAAAAAGCAAATAAAGAATTCACATCACCCTCTACCCATCCACCTCACCAAATGCCTGGTGAAACAGCCAGGTCTTACATTGTCTGCAGAAAGAGGGGAGATCCAGAGAGAAGTGCATCTCCACCAGGAGGGAGTTCTATAGTTGTGGCGCGGCCATCGAGAACACCCACTCAAACATGGCCACCCAGGAAACCCGGGGGACCTCCAAGAGGCATCTCTGGCCGACCACATGGAACAATTCAGGACACAAGGGGTGAGGCGGTCCCACAAGTAAGAAAAATCAAATGCACACTGCCAGCGCCATCTTGAAAAAGGGACGCAAATGCTCCGAATGGCCCCAGTGGCCATTCTGAGCATGCACAGTGATTTTATTTTATTTATTTTTTTGTCCCCTCCTTGGAGGTTTTTCCCCTTCTACTGTAGAGAAGCCAAGCAGGGAGAGATCCAGGAGTGAGACCCAGTGGATGGAGATGTCCCCCTGGACTTGAGAGAGGCAGCCAGGTGAGCAAAAGACCCAGCACCACCACCTCTTTGGGGGAGGGGGGAGGAGTGCGAGGGGAGGATTAGGGGTTTTGTTCTGAGATATCTTATGAGATTTCGAACGATTGGCGAGATCTTCTTGAGATCTCACTGCCAGTTCTCAATTCTTGCAAGATTCTTTATTTTGATTTTCATTTCAGCCATCATTGAAGGAACTGGGTATGTTTAACCTAGAGAAAAGAAGACTAAGAGGAGACATGATAGTGGTCTTCAAATACCTGAAGGGCTGTCACAGAGAAGATGAAAAAGACTTGTTCTCCATTGCCTTTGAGGGCAAGACTAAAAATACTGGGCTCAAATTACAAGCAAGCAGATTTCTGTTAAACATTAGGAAGAACTTCCTAACGGTAAGAACTGTTCAACAATGGAACAAGTTTCCTATGTAGGTGGTGGCCTCTCCTTCACTGGGTTTTTTGAAATAGAGGCTGGACAGCCATCTGTTGGGGATGCTGTAGCTGCAGATTTCCTGCACTGAGCAGGGGATTGGACTTGTGACCTCTAAGATCCCTTCCAATTCTATGATTTCCAGGAGATGTCGTAAGAAAAGAAAACACAATACACCAACTCTCAAACATTAAAGAAAAACATGTTTATCCATTAGCATAATTTACATGATTTAATACTTACATAATAGCTGGGGTGAGGTTGGATTTTTAAACTATCTTTTGGCCAATATACTTGACACATCTTGTACAATATACAAAACACGTACCAGACATTGTAAATATTTTAGGGGGCAAAAGGTTTAAACGGAACAAGGATTTTGAACCTTTTCCCATGAAAAGAAATTGTACAGGTGCTTGGCAGGGAACAGCAGTGTTTCCCACCCACATACAGCACAGCCTCCAGCACAAATCTCTCCTCACGGAGAGAACGCCTGCTCTGGCCAATTGACTGTTTGATGGGGGAAGAGAGCCGTGGTCAGGTTTGACTGCATTGGGCCTGGTCTGAGCCCGATGCAGGCAGGATCTTCTGAGGCCAGGCTTGACATGGCAGGGCCACCATGACACGTGATGCTCCATACAGGTAGGGGCTACATCAGAAAATGAGTGAGACTTATTCCCTGCTCCTTTCCAACATGGCCCCTTGACATAACAGCAGCACTTTATAGAGGGCGAGGCCTCCCAACAATCGGGAGCCTCGCCTCAGCCGAGAGCGTGCCTGATCCAGCCTGAGCTCAACAGGACCAGTTAGATCTTTCCAGGCTTGGGTCTGGGCATGGGTCATTAGTGGGAGACAAAGTGGTGTAAGGATTTTATGGCACAAAGGCAAGCATATCCTTAGTAGAAATAAGGGATGCTGATGGTGGGAAGCAGCAGCACAAGTCCATCCTGACAAACGAGAGCTTGGACTGCAGGCTGGTGGGGGACAGGAAATTTACTGCTTCAGGGAAGAAGCCACCATGGAAACTTACTTTCACAGGCACAGAAATCCCGACACTATTTTTGTGGCATTTCTCCCCCCACCACACACAGCAATATTTACTTATGCAGACACTTGCCCTGTACATGCAACCTGAACTTTACACAGTGAAAGCTCACGTGGAATCAGCATTGGCCTGAGAATGTTTTTAATTTAAAAGCCAGAGACAGACTGATGAACAGGGTTATTTGCATAGGACTTACTAAATTCTTTTAACTGAGAAAGTGATTCCCTCTGCATTAGAGCCCAGCATTCTCACGTGGGATGCAATGTTACCAGCTCTCACAAGATGATGTTACAAAATTGGTACTCAGTCACATGGAGCAATATTAGCCTGTTTAGAAACCGCTGCCTTATTCTTCTCAACCTCACCATTTTTATGGAAGGTGCTCTCCCCAATTCAGAAGGCACAGGAGATCGACCAGCAAAATCTTATTTCCAGTCCCAATCATCCAGCTTAGAAGGCATCATCACTGTGATGACGACCACATTTGCTTTACTAAAGCCAACCCATACAATCTCCCCTGGACAGAGAATCTATCTATGATTATTACTTTCAACAGATGAAGGGAATACATTGGTCTCTTGCTTAGAAAGGCTACGGATAATAAAAGAAGAGAAAGGACTCTATTATTTAATGGACAGATGGTTCTTCCCTGCCTTTAAAAGCATTAGTGCTATACTGGGTCAGAATAATCAAAGGTTTCTCTAACTCAGCATCCTGTCTCCAACAGTGGCAGCTTCAGTTACTTCCAAGAAGCGTAGAACAGGTCATAACTGGACGATCCATTTCCTGTTATTCATTCCCAGCCCCCGACACTCAGAGGTCTCATTTCCTAACCAACATTAATAATAGCCTGAGCTGTAACAAATATTGATCAAAGCAAATATTCTTGTCAAATTTGCTGTATTTGTTTAGGATCTGACAAAACAGATAACAATCAACATTAGCTTCCATTTCATCCGAGATCAATTTCAAATATTTAATTTCAGTTGTTTAATTTATTCTGGTATTTTATTTTGGGTAAGTATGGTATTTTGGTTACTTTTTTAGCATGGTTAGCACCACAAACAAAGTGACCAAAATAAACATGATAAAAATAAATGAAATAAAACAAAACATTTGAACAGACAAATATGTGAATAATCATTTGAGGTGTGCATTTATTCAGATGGCTAGCTGAAATGTGAATAAGAAGAACGTAAGCAATGCCATACTGGGTCAGACTAATGGTCCATCAAGTCCAGCATCCTGTCTCCAACAGTGGCCAATCTCTCTCTCTTTGGAGAAATATCAGACAGGTCACAATGGGCAATCAATTCCTGTTGCTCCAGCCCCCGACAAGAAGCGATTCCCCCAAAATCTACTTGGCTAATAGCCATCAATGAACCTATCTTCCAAGAACTTATCCAATCAGTTTTTAGAACTAGCTACACTACCGGCCTTCACTACTTCCTCTGGCAGTAAATTCCACAAGTTAATCATGTACTGAGTGAAAAATAGTTTCTCTTATTTGTTTTAAAACTGCTGCCGGTTAATTTCACGGAGTGTCCCCTTGTTCTAGTACTGTTAAAGAGGGTAAATAACTGTTCTATATTTACATATTCCAACCACTCATGATTTTATAAACATCTAGCATATCCCCTCTCAGTTGTCTCTTCTCCAAGCTAAAGAGCCCCAACCTATCGAGGAGCCATTCCATATCCTTGATCATTTCTGTTGCCCTTTTCTGTACCTTTTCTAGTTCAACTATGCCTTTTATGAGATGGGGTGACCAGAACTGCACACAATACTCCAGGTGCGGTTGTACCATAAATCTATATAGACGCATTATGATATTTTCAGTTTTATTCTCTCTCTCTCTTTCAATGATTCCTAATATTTTGTTTGCTTCTTTGACTGCTGCCGCACACTGAGCTGAGGATTTCAATGTATTGTCCACAATGACTCCAAGATCCTTTTCCTGAGTGATAACTTCCAATTTAGAAGCCAGCACTGTATACATACAGTTTGGGTTATTTTTCACTATGTGCATCACTTTGCACTTGTCCACATTAAATTTAATCTGCAATTTGGATACCCAGTCACCCAGTCTTGCAAGATCCTCTTGCAATTCTTCACAGTCCGCTTCAGTTTTAACTAACTTGAATAACTTTGTCATCTGCAAATTTGATCACCTCACCCTTTACTCCCTCCTCCAGATCATTAATGAATATATTAAACAACACTGGTCCCAGTACAGCTCCCTGGGGCACTCCACTAGTTACATCTCTCCACTGTGAAAACTGACCATTCAGCCCTACTCTGTTTCCTATCTTTTAACCAGTTGCCAGTTCATGATAGGACACGATCTCTTATCCCATGACACTTTAATTTCCTCATGAGTCTCTCATAAGGGCCCTTATCAAACGCCTTCTGAAAGTCCAGATATACTATATCAACCGGCTCACCCTTATCCACATGCTTATTTACACCCTCCAAAAATTCCAATAGATTAGTGAGGCATGACTTCCCTTTCCTAAATCCATGTTGACTTTTCCCCATTAAGCCATGTTTATCAATATGCTCAGTAATTCTGTTCTTAACAACTATTTCCACCAGTTTGTCCAGCACCAACATCAGGCTCACCAGTCTGTAGTTTCCAGGATCCCCTCTGGAGCCCTTTTAAAATATTGACATTACATTTGCTATCCTCCAATACTCTGGTAAAGTGGTAGATTTTAGCAATAGGTTACAAATTACCAATAGTAGGTCTGTAACTTCATATCCAAGTTCCTTGAGAACTCTGAGATGAATACCATCTGGTCCTGGTGATTTGTTAATATTTAGTTTATCCATTTACTTTAGAACCTTCTCCAGGATCACACTTATTTGGGACAGTTCTTCCAATTCCTCGCCTACAAAGACTCAGTCCAGTGTGGGTATCTCCCCAACGTACTCAGTGGAGAAGACTGAAGCAAAGAATTCATTCAGCTTCTCCGCAATGGTCTTATCCTCCCTAAGCACCCCTTCCAGCCCCTGGTCATCTGATGGCCCAACTGACTTTGTAGCAGGCTTCTTGCTTCTGATGTACTTGAAAAAGTTTTTATTATTATTTTGTGTATCTTTAGCGAGTCACTCCTCAAATTCCCTCTTGGCCGGTCTTATTAATGTTTTGCATCTAATTTGGTAGTGATTATGCTCTTTCCTATTCTCGTCATTAGGACTAGCTTTCCTTTTTAAAGGATGTCTTTTTGGCTCTAATATAGCCTCCTTCACTTCCCCATTTAGCCACACTGGCAGACGTTTGGTCCTCTTGCTACTTTTTTTCAATTTGTGGAATACATTTAATTTATAATTCCAAGATCTAAAAACACAATCATCTCCATGACTCTTCCACGCATTTAACCCTTGCAACTGCTCTTTTTAGTTTCCCTCTAACTCGTTTTCTCATTTTTGCATAGTTCCCCTTTTTAAAGTTAAAAATGTTACTGCAATAGGTTTTTTTTTTTCAATCTCCCACCTATAGCTATGTCAAATTTGATTATATTATGATCACTATTACAAAGTAGCTCTACCAAGGTTACCCCTCACACCAGGTCCTGTGCTTCACTTAAGACTAGATCCAAAGTAGCTCCTCCTCTCATAGGTTCCAAGACCAGCTGTCCCAACAAGCAGACATTTATGACATCTAGAAATTTTACCTTCACATCACAACCTGAGGAGACATTCACTCAGTAGGGTAACTGAAAAAAAACATTACTACTCCGTTTCCAACTTTAGTAGCCTGTCTAATTTCTGTCAGCATTTCAGTCAGTTTCACCATCCTGATCAGGGGGTCAACAGTATAATTCAACTGTTACACACTTCCCCATTGCACATGGAATTTTTATCCAAAGATATTCCAGAGGACATTTCACTTTGTGTAAAATATGAAGTCTGCTCAACTCAACACTGTCTCCAACATATAGCGCCACTTCACCACCAGCTCGATATACTCCATCATTTGAATATATTTTTTATCACGGTATTACAGTTTCCCATTGGTTAGTCTCACTCCACCAGGTCTCTGAGATGCCTATTATGGATGCAATCCAAGTGGCGGCATATGTCGCCTGCTGGCGCAATGCCCGGCCAGGTGGCAGGTGCACATGTGAGCATGTGCCCCATGCGCACAGCAAGCCGTGTGAGGCCACAGCACGCTCCTACCGATGTGACCCACCCCTGATCCCGCAACCCAGGGGATGGAGCAGGTACAGGATGCGGCGCATTTGGGCTCAGGGGGTCACATTGGAAGGGGTGCAGCATGGCCCCATGCGGTGTGCGTGCCTGCCCGTGCACCAGCATGCGTACTGAACCCGGCTTAGGTGCAGTTTAAACAGGCTTCTGGACTGCACCCGCTGTCTAGATCTTCATTTAGTGCCAAACACCAACTCTCCAATCTTACTTTTTAGCATTTGTAAATTCTCCCATCTTACTTCTAGCATTTGTATATAGACACTTAAACAAAATATGCAATAACAATCCCCAGAATAAGAGTAAAAAGAATATGTTTAATTCAGAAGTATTTAAGTTTGTTTGTTCCAAACTAATTCTTTCTCCGATTCTTTCCTATCCTCCTTACCGGAATGCACTGTATCACCACTAATAAAGGCATCCCTTTGGGTTGTCTCCGTCTGAATCACGTGCTCCATAGCAACTGTCAGCTTTTCCCTAGATCTTAGTTTAAAAACTCTTCTACCACCTTTTTGATTTTTAGTGCCAGCAGTCTGGTTCCATTTTTGGTTAAGGTGAAGCCAGTCCTTCTGGTATAGGCTCCTCTTCCCCAAAAGGCTCCCTAGGTACTTACAAATCTAAATCCCTCCTCCCTGCACCATCATCTCATACATGCATTGAGACTTCAGAGCTCAAGCTGCCTCTGGGGTCTCATGTGTGGAACAGGAAGCATTTAAGAGAATACTATCCTGGAGGTTTGATGTTTGAACTAAATCCAATATTTATTTCAGCCCTACTAATAGTCATTTATGGACCCATTCCCTAAGAACGTTTCCAATCCCTTTTGAACCCAGTTACGCATTGGCCTTCACAACACCCTTTGGCAAGGAGTTCCATAGGTTAACTGTATGTTGAGTAAAGGAGTACTTCCTTTTATTTATTTTAAATCTTCTAGTTAATTTCACAAATATCCCCTAGTTCTATTATTTTGAGAAAGGGTAAATAACAGCTCCCTATTTACTTACTCTGCACAACTCATGATTTTGTAAACTATCACATCTGCACTCAGTCACCTCTCCTCTAAGCTGCAGAACTTGAATCTATTGGGCATCTCCTCATATGGAAGCCATTCCATACCTTTGATCATCCTTGTTGTCCTTCTCTGCACCTCTTCCAGTTTTATGATGCTTTTTTTGAGATGGGGCAAGCAGAACTGCACATAATATTCAAGGTGGAGGAGCACCATGGATTTATATAGCCGCATTACTATATTCTCCCTTTTACTTCCTATCCTTTTACCAACAATTCTGTTTGCCTTTTTGACAGCTGCTGAGTACTGAGTAGATATTTTCAATTAACTACCCACAACTATGGTACTCGAGTCATTACAAATCAGAATGGGGAAAGCAGAAGGTGGGGGCGGGGGGGGGGGGAGGTTAAAGCTAGCAGTTTAATGGTCAGTATCATTTGTCTTGCATGCACATGAACCCAGTCTTTCCCATGTCCACACACATTTCTTTATCTGTAGTTTATATCTTTGCCTCTGGGATGCACAAAGCAAAAGGAAGTTAATTAGTGCCAGTGCACATAGATCTCTTTAAAGTAACACTTTTTGAAATGCACTGGCAAAGTGTGGGATGGATAACTGAGGCAGCAGGGTTGGAAAGGTTTGGATATCACAAATCTTTGGGTTTAATCCTGACATTGGGTGGGGTGCAGTGATCTGTTTCTTGTATGGCTATTTGTCAGGCATTCTTCTACAAGCAGTAAATGCCAAGGGACGCATCTGTGAAGACGACTTTAGTACACAGGGAAGGAAGCCAGTATGAAAAATTTGTTACTCTGTTACACTCCTGTCCCCACAACATAAACTGAAGATAATAGGAGCCCCTAGAAAATTGAGTTGCAAACTGTCAGATTAGAAAAGGAGGAAGAACTCGGACCAAGCCAAGGAGGAGAATACACAGAGGCTTTCATTTTAATCATTGTGCTTAGCCATACGAAACAGGGATTAATCTTTCACAAAAGAACATTTCCAAATGTTCAGATAAAAGAGAAATTCTCTCAAGAAGGGATGGATGCTGCCTCAGTGGAATGGTAAAATGACAATAAAACTGTAGGTCATTGGTTTGAATACAAACTAAGCCAGCAATGACCAAGAGCCATTATATTTCATTTATTTATTTAACACATTTATATCCCACCTCCTCCTGCTAACAGGAGGTCGGGGTGGCTAACAATGTATATGTTAAAGTGACTGACTGAAACAAAATGCATTACTGGCCTCACTTCCGGCCCTGGGGGACAACGATGTGCAACTCAAAGCCTCCAAACAAGTTAAACATTGACTGGCATTTCTTTTAGTATTGGCGGTGCAGGGGGGGGTACGAAAACATGAAATAAGATTAGGCAAATTCATAGTGGCTAAATTCATTAATGCCTGTTAGCCAAGTTGGTCGGGGAGGGTGAAGCTTCTGACTGTGGAAAGCTGGAAGTGAACTAAAGGTAATTTCCTTGTGACTGTAAATTCCCTCTGAAACATCCTAAGCTGGATGCTGTCAAAGACAAAATAATGGGCTAGATGGACCATTGTTCTGACCCAGTGTGGCAGCTGTTCTGTTCTTATAGCCAAGAACATCTCTCAGTCACTGAAGCAGTAACCCAAGGTCAATTGTATCAAATGCTGCTGTAAGGTCCAGCATGATCAAAATGGCCAGCTGTCCTCGATCTAAAATCATCATCAAATCATTCATCACCCTGACAAGTGCAGTCTCCACTCTGTGAGAAGGTCTGAACTGCGATTGGAATTTCCTCAAAATATTGTTAAAGTCTAGGTGTCTCTGAAGCTACGCAGCCACAATCTTCTCAATCACCTTCCCTACGAAAATCAGATTAGAGACCGGGCAATAATTGGCAAGCACTCCAACATTAAGAGATGACTTCTTGATGAGGGAGAGGACCTTGGCACATTTGAGGGTGACTGGCACCCTCCCTTCCCTAAAGGAGGCGATAACAATGCCTGGCAATAATGGTACCACCACCTTGGTGCTTGTTTTCACCACCAAGGACGGACACAGGTCAGAAGCACACGTGGTGTGTCTCAATTATTCCAACAGCACATGGACCTCATCATCATCAGGGTTCCTAGTTTTCCGTAACAAAAAATTGTAAATTCTCCGATAAAAAAACAAACACCTAAATTCTCTGATTAAAAAAAACCCAAATCTGTTTTTCTGTGACTAAATATAAAAGCTAGTTGACTTTCCCTTACCACAATATACAGGTATGAGTTACACCATCACATTTTATTGTAATATTTTATTTTTATGCTATTTTGCAGCTACCTGTCCCACCAACAGGCAAAGAAAAATTTTAAAAATTGAGGACTGTGGCACCGCTCCAAACGCAGAGCCCCTCCCCCCAGTACATGCCTTTAGGCCTTCCCTTCCACTGCCCTGCGCTCACTACCTCCTTCTCCTAGCCTGGTCCCAACCACTCTGCCAAACAGAATGTGGGACCATATAGAGGCTGGCACTTGGGGAAGTGCTATGGGCCCAATTAAGCCCACCTCCTGTCCCCTCTTCCCAAGGTCCAGAATACCTGACCATTCCAATTCACAGTGCCCCTGCCTCCCCCAATCCACAGAAGGTATGTGGCACCCCTCCAAATTCAGAGCCTCTGTCCCTGCAAAGCACATGCCTTCAAGATGCTTTCCCTCAGCTCCACTCCTCATCCTCACTGCCCCACACTTGCTGTGTCCTCCTCCCAAACCTGTAAGTTTTTACCATTTACTAGAGGTGGGACCCCGGGCCCAATACCGGCTACCGGATTTACCGGTTACCGGTTTCCCGAAAACCGGATTCCCGGTTTAAATCCGGTATACCGGTACCGGATTTATTGCATTGGTTTCAATGGGGCGCTGTGTCCCCATTGAAACCAATGAAATAAATTAAAATAAATTCCCTCCCCCTCCCAGGCTGCGCGGGTGGAAGGGGGGACACCCCCCACCCACCCTGCCCAGCCTGGCTTTTTGTTTAACAAAAGAGTAAGCGACCCCCGAGGCGAGGCCCCCCCCAGCACCAGCGGCCGCGGCGTCCCCGCAGCCGCCGGTAAGTATGACCCTGACCCGATCCCTGGGGGGGGGGTTTAACACCCCCCCCCCCTCCAGGGATCACCCCTACTAAAGGCTCAGTGCGCCGCTTCACTTACCTTTGGGAGCTCCGGCGGCGGCGGGCGGTCCGGCGGCCTCAGCGCCGGCTGTGGCTGCCGGCGTCAGGACGCTGTAGGCCTTCCGGTGAACTTCCGGGTTTCACCGGAAGGCCTAGAACGTCCTGACGCCGGCAGCCACAGCCGGCGCTGAGGCCGCCGGACCGCCCGCCGCCGCCGGAGCTCCCAAAGGTAAGTGAAGCGGCGCACTGAGCCTTTAGTAGGGGTGATCCCTGGAGGGGGGGGGGGTGTTAAACACCCCCCCCCAGGGATCGGGTCAGGGTCATACTTACCGGCGGCTGCGGGGACGCCGCGGCCGCTGGTGCTGGGGGGTGGGCTCGCCTCGCCTCGGGGTCGCGCTTACTCTTTTTTTAAACAAAAAGCCAGGCTGGGCAGGGTGGGTGGGGGGTGTCCCCCCTTCCACCCGCGCAGCCTGGACTCGGGGAGGGTTTTTTTTAAAAAAACTTTTTGGCTGGGGCTTTAAATTTTTTTTACATTGCAGCCATTTTTAAATGGCTGCAATGTAAAAAAAACCGGTACCCAGAAATCCGGTACCGGGTCCGGATTACCGGGCCGAATCCGATAATGCCGGTACGCCCGATACCGGCATTATCGGATACCGGATTCTACCGGTTTCCCACCCCTACCATTTACTGCTAAATTCTCTGGAAAAAGGCAAAATATGTTTTTCTCTGGAAAAAGCCAAATTTCTGTTTTTCTCTGGTTTTCCATCGCAAAGAGAAAGCTAGGAACCCTGATCATCATCAGCCACATCAAGGTCAACCAGGAGAATGCAGTCCCTAAAGACTCCACGGCTCTCCACATCAAAAGGCCCAATGAGTCCCGCCTAGAGTTCCTTTATCTTCTCTGCAAAGAACATAGAACATTTCGCACAGCGCTCTACTGAAGAAACTGTAGATGGATTAAGACAGTCTGAACTGATCCGGATGTGTACAACCCGAAACAGTTAAGCCAATCTGTTCCAAGCAGTGTCTATGCCCGACAAGTACAAGTGCTTTGCCTCAATAACAGACCTTCTGTACGCCCACATATACACTTTCTACTGCTGAATACTGGCCTCCAGGAGGTTCCTCAAGCATCTCCTCCCCAATCTACACCCCAGCCTCTCTAGGTTTACCAGATCGCTGTTATGCCACAGTGGTCTACAGACTGTCGTGACAACCAGGGTCCAGTGAGGAGCCAGGGAATCGAGAATCCCTTCTAACAGCTGGAAATAGCTGTTGGTGAGCTTGTCAACCCCCTGGTTGGAAGGGGTAGATGCATTAACTCCAGCACTAATAATGAGGTTGCTGAAATCCACTAGATTCAGCAATCTCCGTGGCCGTACAACAATCTATCAGCTATGGTGCTGTCGGTCAGGTAGGACAGCACCCGCACTAAAACACACAAGGTAGTGGTTGGACCACCCAACAGGAGTGATGCGAACATGCGAAACTGGAAATCCCAGCCCAAAGATGAGGTCAAGCACCCGGCCATCACTGTGGGTGCTCTCTGGATGCTCTGGGTAAAAAGCCAGAGATACCATCGCATCTAGGAACTTAGAAGCCGGACCCCCAGAGCCACTACCACCATGCACACTAGAGTCCCCCCAGGACAAACATCCTGAGACACTCCAACAGCAACCGTAACCCCAGCTCCAGAAATCCAATCCCAAATCCCCCCACATTACCTGGTGGTCTATACACCAGCAGGACCATAAATCTTGGTTCTGCCCCAGCAGCACAGGACGCGGCCAGGCACTCGAATGTCCCCACCTCTGGCGTGGACCATCTCGTGCTTTGTAGGAGAGATTTTTTTAAAAATCAAAGCCAACCCCACACCCCGCCGCATGGCACACACCTCTTCTTTCTGCACAAGGCTTGTGGATCACTGAGAAACCTGGCGGGACTAGCCGTGCCAAAATAGGGCCTGCTGCATCATTCAGCCAAGTCTCTGTGATACATGCCAGTTCCAGGTGACACTCGGCAACAGAATCACACGGAGTGTCGGTTTTATTCACTTAGCCATCCAGATCTTTATGCAGGAGGAATCCAACTTGCCCCTTCAAAGTATTCACAATGGGCTGCACAACAATTTCCCAAAGGCATCTAAAATGGGATGCCGTGGATCTCCCCTCCTCTCTCCGCTTGTCACCCTAATGGATGACCCTCATCTGAAAATTAGCTTGCTTACTTCCCTCACCCACTCCGTACATCCTCCCTCCTTGTGGGACCATTTTTCATTGACACAACAAGCACACTTCATGAAAGGATCAGTAGCTACTAGAAATGCAATGCAGCAAACAGACACAGAGATGACTGATTTCTAGGGATGTGCGAACGCAGTTCAGATATTTGGGGTTCAGCGCGAACTCAGGCAGTTCGGACAGCCGAACAGAACAGCCGAACCAAACGCCAAAACCCCCGAACAGTTTGGGCGCATTCGGATGAGTTTGGGCGCGTTCGGGCGGGGAAAACCTGGCTGGCAGGCCGGGGGTGGGGGGCAGCTGAAGAGCAGACTTCTTGGCCCCGGGGTGGAGAGAGGCTTGGACTGGCAGCCAGCCTGCTCAATCATCCCTCTTTTCCTCACACCACTGGTTTCACAGTCTGCGATTGGCATGGGGCTAGGCTGCACAGAGCCAATGGGACTTGTGGTAAGGCGGGCAAAGCAAGAAACAAAAGTCATTGCCCTCCCCTCTTTCAATTCCTTCTGAGCTAGTCACTGATCCTGTCAGCAGGCACTTTCAGAAGTCTCCCTCTCCCAGCAGTCTGTGTTCCTAATCCATTTCCATCTTCCTCCTATTTCACCCATTCCCACAGGTTTACCTCCAGAGTTTCATTTATTTAGATTAGATAAAATAGATTTAGGTGTTGTTTTTATTTTTTACCCCTCCCTGTGTTCTTTCTCCCTATCCTCCATTGAATCCTTCCCTCCTCCCTGTATATATTCCATCCCTGATTCCCTTCCCCTGTTGTTGGATTTATTTAGAGTAGCATTAGATTGATTTAGGTTTAATTTAGTTTTATATCCCTCCCTGTGTTGTTTGTTGTGAGCCGTTGGTGTTCCCCAGCACATCCCTGTGTGTATAGATAGATAGTTGTAGGAGTTAGCTTAGTTATAGAGATAGTGTGTAGTGATTCAGTTTTAATATTTTATAGTGTGTTTGTAGGACTGGGCCTTTGTAGATATAATATTCCATTTAGTTCCATAGGTTTTAGAATCGTTAATAGCAGTTAGAGTTAGTGTAGATATATATAATATAATCCAATTTTGAATAAATAAATAAAGGTTTTTTTAAAAATCTTCATGTGCATTAATTTATTTATTTATTTACGTAATTTATATCCCGGTCTATCCCGCCACAGGCGGCCCAGACTGGCAAACAACGTAATAAAAATACAATATAAAACACCTTCAAACAACTTAACACATACGAACAAATAAATCCTCTCCCCACCCCTACCCCTCTCCCTCGCCAAATGCCTGACGGAACAGCCAGGTCTTGCAGTTCCTACAGAAGGCCGGGAGGTCCGGAACCTGACGTGCCCCTACCGGGAGCGAATTCCAAAGGCACGGCGCGGCCACCAAGAACGCCCTATTCTGCGTGGGCCCCTGGGAAACCTCCAGCAAGACTTCCCCGGAAGACCGCAGGGGACGATCCAGAACCGGAGGGGTGAGGCGGTCTTGCAAATAAGCAGGGCCCAGGCCGTGTAGGGCTTTATAGGTTAAAACCAACACTTTGAATCGGGCCCAGAAGACTACTGGCAGCCAGTGGAGAGATCGGAGCACTGGCGTAATGTGCTCCCGACAGCCCAACCCCACCAGGAGCCGGGCCGCCATATTCTGCACCAGCTGCAGCTTCCAAGCCATCACCATAGATAGCCCCACGTAGAGCACGTTGCAGTAGTCTATGTGTTTTAGAAATGGAGAAGGGAAGCAGGAGAGGCTGGTCTGCTGCTCGTAAGGCAGGCAATGGGGCACGTGGCAGAAGTGGCAGAGGCCGTGCCAGCGGAGTGGCAGCAGCCCGAACTCATCACAGCCTGATGCAAGGTTCTGTGCCCGGG
This sequence comes from Sphenodon punctatus, assembly GCA_003113815.1. Taxonomy (NCBI): domain Eukaryota; kingdom Metazoa; phylum Chordata; class Lepidosauria; order Sphenodontia; family Sphenodontidae; genus Sphenodon; species Sphenodon punctatus. Next base: position 433,604 of record QEPC01011631.1, read on the forward strand.
CAATCCAATGCCCGCTGCTGCTGCCAATGCTGCCTCTGCTGTGCCACTGCATCAAGAAACAGCCACCATCAGGGCTCTGGGGCCTACGTTCCAGGCAGGGAGGGCTGTCGTTCCACTTCACTGTCTGCAAATGCCCCGCCAGCCTGCAACGCCCAGCCAAGTAGGGGTGCCAGCCACCAAGCCCATGCCGGGCCTCTGCCGCTGCTCCACCGATGCCAGTCAGCCTGCAATGCCTGGCCAAGTAGGGGTGCCAACCAGCAAGCCCCGACCAGGTTTCTGCGGCTGCTCTGCCAATGCCAGCCAGCCTGCAATGTCCAGACAAGTAGGGGTGCCAGTCACTCCAGCCCCAGGACCCACTATCAGATTTCTGAGGCCTATATTCCAGGCAGAGAGGACTGTCCATCCACGTCATCCAGAAGCTGCCACTCTATTCCCAGGACCCACTGTCAGGGTTCTGGGGCCGTCATTCCACACACGGGGAGCCACATCAAGAAACAGCCAGCCACTCAAGCCCCAGGACCCACTGTCAGGGTTCTGGGGCCTACGTTACAAGCAGGGAGGGCTGTCGTTCCACAGCAACCAGAAGCTACCACTCTAGTCCCAGGACCCACCGTCAGGGTTCTGGGGCCGTCATTCCGCTCACGGGGAGTTGTCATTCCACCACATCAAGAAGCAGCCACTCCAGCCCCAGGACCCACCGTCAGGGTTCTGGGGCTTACATTCCAGGCAGGGAGGGCTATCGTTTCACTTCATCCAGAAGCTACCACTCCTGTCCCAGGACCCACTGTCAGGGTTCTGGGGCCATCATTCCGCTCACAGGGAGCCGTCATTCCACTGCATCAAGCAACATCCAGCCACTCCATCCCCAGGACACACCATCAGGGTTCTGGGGCCATCATACTGCTCACAGGGAACCATCGTTCCATCCCATCAAGAAACAGCCAGCCACTCCAGCCCCAGAACCCGCCATCAGGGTTTTGGGGCCTACATTCCAGGCAGGGAGGGCTGTCGTTTCACTTCATTGTCTGCAAACGCTCCACCGATGCCTGGCAGCCTGCAATACCCAGCCGAGTAGGGGTGCCAGCCACCAAGCCCTGGCTGGGCCTCTGCCGCTGCTCCACTGATGCCTGGCAGCCTGCAACGCCCGGCCGTGATGGTGACTAGAACTGGAGAATCCAGCATAGAGCAAGCAGAACTGGAGGTCTGCCAGTGTGTCTGTTTAAGATATTAAACAGCCCAAACCCCCGCTAGGCCTACCCTTCACTTCAGATGGGGTAACGTCCACAACAAAGGACACATACCCTCCAAATCCAATTGCCCTGCATGCCATGTTTCTTGGAGCAAAATAATGTCAAAGGATCTAATGAAACAACCAAAATCATTATCCATTATCCATTAATTATTCCAACCCGAAATGTTCTGAGAAACTATAGAAATAAAAGACTTCCTTAGGCGGCCTGCCCATCATTCCTCCACTTCATCTGTTGCAAAACCCAATTGGTTTAAGGGGAGATCAAATTCCTCCATCCCCAATATTGAGGGAGAGAAAGGAGGTGCAGGTAAAGGATCCATCTTAACTGGACATAATCCTGAAGGATCAGAACCAGTATTACCCAGCACTGTGCATGGCCACTTCCCATGTGCCAAAGCACCCAGAGAAGTGGCCTCATGCTGAATATTTTGTGACACAACTTCTTTTACCTGCTCTGTTACTAAGACCACTTCCCCTTGAGAATGGTACCCTTCTAAATAAATAGTCATTGCAGGCTGCCAGGCATCAGTAGAGCTGCGGCAGAGGCCTGGCCCAGGCTTGGTGGTGGCTGGCACCGATACGGGGCCGAGCATTGCAGGCTGGCATCCTACTCGCCCGATCTCAACCAACGCTTCTGCAAATTGGTCAAGTAGCCTTGCCCGGTGGTGATTCACGTGGCCAGACAGCCACTGCCTGCCGTGATGGCGACTAGAAATGGAGAACCCAGCACAGAGCGAGCAGAACTGGAGGCCTGCCAGCCTGCAATGCCAGGCCAAGTAGGGGTGTCAGTCACCAAGCCCTGGCCAGGCCTCTGCCGCTGCTCCACCAATGCCATCCTGCAATGCCCCGCCCCCTATGGGTGCCAGTCACCAAGCCCCAAGCCTTCCCGGCCTCTGCTCTGCTGCTGCCGCCGCCGCCGCAGCATCCCTGCAAGCTATGACAACACGCACAACCCTGCATTGGGCACCAGAAGGCACTACTTGGCTGGGCATTGCAGGCTGCCAGGCATCAGTGGAGCAGCAACAGAAGCTCGGCCAGGGCTTGATGGCTGGCACCCCTACTTGGCCGGGCATTGCAGGCTGACAGGCCTCCAGTTCTGCTCACTCTATGCTGGGTTCTCCCGTTCTAGTCACCATCACGGCAGGAGTAACAAAGCTACAACAGTAGTGCCTGCCGGTGCCCAAAGCAGGTTTGCGCATGTTGTCATGGCCTGCAGGCAGAAACGGGTAGCCCAGCAGAACATCTGCTTTCAGCAGCACCCTTCAGGTGGGCAGCAGCATTGCTCATTTGTAAGACAGGACAGGAGTCAAGAGACCCCAGTTCTAATTCCTGGTTTGGAAGTCCTTTGACCTCCCTGCATTTCAGCTTTCCCACTATTCTGGGAGCTCACATGAGAAAAGAACCTGTATGGGAACTAGGGTTGGGATATGTAGTTCCAATTGCTGTTGCATATCCAGCCTCTTTGCAGCATAAAGAAAAGGACTCTTAAATGCTTCTCCTTCTTCAGAAGAACTTAGACTCGGCGCTTGGCCCCCGGGGGTGCCCGCCCGATTCCTGTCGGGGCATGGCTGACTGTCTGCGACCCACTGATGCCTGCCAGCCTGCAATGTCCAACCAACTGTGGGTGCCAGCCACCGAGCCCCAAACCTTCCTGGTCTCTGCTGCTGCTAGGTCTCAGACGGCCAGCCCTGGCGCCACGGACACCCCCAGGGGCCAAGCACCGAGCCTGCCTGCCCAGGGCAACCCGGGGCGCCAAGCGCCAAGCCTTCCCAGTTTCTGCTGCTGCTGTGTCTCAGATGGCCTGCCATGCCGCCACGGGCACCCCTGGGGGTCCCTGGAGCGCCCCAAGCCTCCAGACGGGATCGAACTTTACGAACATTCAGGGGTTCCAAACTCCATCGGACCGAACTCCCGAACCTGAACTAAGTTTTTAGTCTGAACAGTCGAACTCCATCCTGTTTGCACATCCCTACTGATTCCTGTCTGGCAATACTAATTTTTGTCCGTGTTCACTTGAGACACTGGCATGCCGGGTGTCACAGCCAGGCCTTGAACCCCTGGCCTTGGGGCTTCTGGGAGGTGCTCTCTGCAGCCTGCGCTATTGGCAATATGCTGCAGGGGGCGGTTCTCCTTTTGTGGCATCCTCCCTCTCTTTCTCTTGCCTTGTTCACCGTGTACACCTGGTGGTGGGCATGGCCACACCTGCCATGGTCTGATTGGCTCTGTGGAGTATTTAGGACTGCTGAGGGTGGTGGCAGGTGTGGAGCTTCAAGTCACTTCCCCTTAGACTTGTGCTTGGCCCACGCACCTTGTTCTGTCTCTAAATGCACCTTGTTGCCCTTTGTCTTTGTTGGGAGTAGTGTTTGGTGGTGGTGAGTTCTGTGTACAGTTTCCCCCCCACACCCTGTCTTGTCTTCAGGTTAGTCAGTCTGTCTCCCTGTTGTTCCCTCAATGTCCTACTGTAAGTAATCCCTATTGTTTGCTGTATTCGTCTCCCTGTTCCTTCCTAGTTTCTGTGTAGTCTGGTGTCTCTGCGTCTTGGTGTCTCTGCGTTCTAAGTCTCTTTCTTCTTGTCCCTCGCTCTCAGGGTTTCCTTCGCTCCCCTCCTTGCTCCCAGGACTCCCTCGTCTTGGCCCCCTCCTTGCTCCCTCGCCTTGGCCCCCTCCTTGCTCCCTCGCCTTGGCCCCCTCCTTGCTCCCTCGCCTTGGCCCCCTCCTTGCTCCCAGGGCTCCCTCGCCTTGGCCCCCTCCTAGCTCCCAGGGTCCCCTGTGCTTCAGGTTTCCCTCGCTCCTCCCCTTGCTTCAGGTTTCCCTCGCTCCCTAGTTTTGGTTTCTCAATCCCTAGTCTTGTCCCCTTGTCCCCTAGTCTTGGTTTCTCACTCCCTGGTTTTGGCCCCTTGCCCCCTAATCTCGGTTTCTTGATCCCTAGTCTTGTCCCCTTGTCTCCCTAGCCTTGGTTTCTCGATCCCTAATCTTGGCCCCTCGCTCCCTTTCCCCTGGCTCCTTGTTCCTTACCCCCGACCCCTTGCTCCCCTGCCTTTGGTTCCTTGTTCTTTACCCCATATCCCTCATTCCCTTTCCCCTGGTTCATTGTTCCTTACCCCTGATCCCTCGCTCCCCTGCCTCTGGTTCCTTGAACCCTGCCTCTAGTTCCTTAATCCCTCGCTTCTGGATTCCCTGTCCCTTGACCTCCATGATGAGCCGTAGGCGTTCTTAGACCAGCAGTGCTGGGATCCCTGCTGAACACCCATGCTCCTTGGTATTGGAGAGCGGCTGAGAGGTTTCCCCGTGTGTACTAAGGGACATCCCAGATTCCCTACATCCCGTTTCCCCCTCCTGTCTACCCACTTCCCCTCCCCTTTCCCTGGCTCCACCCCCGGAGCCTGACACCGGAGAAGCAGGTACGGAGGATGCTTTCCTTTCTATAATATTTGTTGCAGACAGCATCTTCTGGCTGCTGAAGGCTAATACTCCAAAAATAATGGTTACCCTGAATCCTTCATTATCAGAAAGGGCCTTCCTTGGGAGTCCATGGGCTCTCTCGACATATCCTGTTTGCTATCTCATTTGAGAGCCTTTAGGTATTAAACGTTCAAAGAACACAATCAAATCATCACCCTCGGAGGCCTCCTGGGACACCTATTAATTTACACTCCTGTAGAGAGAGACACTATCATCTCTTGCAATTGCAAGTAGCTAAAGAAGTGGAACAGGGCAACTTAAAATTGGCATTGTAATTATTTAAGTCTATAAATAACTGTCGCCACTGTATAAATTAAAATGCTATGTGGTAGTGCCCTCTTTTCCAGCTTCTAAAACCAAGCTCTGCTGAAGTAAAGTAGGCTGGATTATGCCACAATAGGCGCAATGGAGAGTGAAAGAGTGCTTCAAAGTTACGTGCTCTATTTACACACAAATTCCAATACCTCAAGAACAAGTCTCTTTTCCATTATTATTCTTTTCCATTCTTCCATCCTTTAGTCTCTTTTCCATTCTTCTCTCACTATATATGAATTCATTTTCTCCAGGTGTTTTTTTTTAAAAAAACAAACATAATCTCTCTCTACCTCTTAACAACAGAAAGGAGAATGAAAGAAATCAACATTCAAACCTCAACAACAGAGGAAGACTTGGGTTAGGTTTCAAAAACAAAAGTAGCTGAGGTACTATTTTTGTCAATCATCATTAAAGTCATTAGCAGGTGGCAGGACTAAAACAACCTTAGGCGGGGAGGGCGGGGGGGGGGACCCTAAACAGACTGACCGCCTTAAAAAAAATACTGTGGGTGAAAACAGATATAAACGCTAACTTCACTTTAACACCACTTTAACATTTCTTATGCATGCTGCAGGGCTGCGTAGGGCACCAATACAACCCTGCAACATGCATAAGAAATGTTAAAGCGGTGTTAAGGTGGAGTTGGCATGATGTCTGTTTTCACTCCAAATCTTTTAGTTAAAGGGTGGAGTGGTAGAAGAGTGGTTCAAGGATCTGAAATATAAATTTATTCCAGATTTTCCTCAGTATTAGAAAGAGTCAATCACTACATAGATGTTGTCAGCATAAGTTTCATTCAATAGCATCACAGGCTCAAAATGGAGGTTCACTTTAAACTCTAAACAATTACTACTAGGTCCCACTGGGACACAACCATAAGCTTTTTGGCAAGTATAAGTTCTTCATTTCCTTTTTAAAAGGTACAGCTCTACCTTATAAAATCCTATAATTTAATGGAAAGCTGAAAAAGTAGGAAATGGACTGCAAGGTCTTGGCTACAAGTCTGAGTGAAAAAGATTCAATAAAACCTAGGACAGTTGCCAGAGGGCAAACTCTTGGCTTCTGATCTTTCAATATACAGAAGCCCAAATACTGTTTTCCCACACTTGGTAAAATACAAAACTGCAATCTGAACAGCTGAAGGTTAAAATGTAACCTCCCTACATTTCTTCTATTTGCCTCTGTTCCTAGCATGTGAATTCATGCACTCCTCCTAGCAGTAACTAATCCTGCCATACTACACAGGTAATCATTATGCATGAAACTACTCATGCCAGTAAGTGTTATAAGCTCAGCCCTTCATTACATATACTTTTAAAGAAGCTTAAATCCTCACTTCTGCAATCCGAAAGACTGCCTAGTTAGTAATATGTCCCCTAGAGGTTCCAAATAGGCCAAGGAGAATCAGAAGTGTTCATATAGTTGGTTTCATACACTACATAGGGAGGTAAACTTTCATCAGTTCTCAAGAAACTGGACAAGTAAATCTGTGGATTTCAAGTTGGGAGGAGAAAGGGGTAATGTACACCTGTCTTGAATAGTTAGTAGTACAGTACCATTTAAAGCAATCTATTAAGAATTGTTAGTCCAAATAACATTTTAAACAAAAGCTTCTTCCATGAAATGGAAACAGAATGACTCGGCAGACACTATTAATGCTGCCTGCCTGCTCTTCAATGCTGTCAGGAATACGGTTAATTACCACCTACCTCCAGAAGACAACCTTGGAGGGGGCAGGACCATGCTGGAGGGAATGGGGCAAAGCAGGTGTTCCCATCCCCACAACTCTCTATGGACTGTCATGACATCATGGTGCACCACAGGGGACAGGCCACATAAGACAAGAGGTGGAAAAGTCCCAAAGGCTTGCCTGCTCGTAGCCAAGACTTATTGCATTTCAGAGCCTCCAGGTTGCTGAGGGCAAAGAGGCAGGACCCCACGGAAATGTCTACTGGCAGGTGCCCTCAGGATCGAGAACAGCAGTGCATGCATGCCAGCAACAGCAGTGACTGTGCCCTCCTTTCCCTCCTCAGGAGCAGGCAGAGTCTTTCTGCCACGTCTGAGGTTTTCACTGGAGTCCCCTTCCCACTGCCTGAGGCGCCTTGAACCAGCAGCAGGGAGGGGGTCCTGGCAGGAGCCTCAGGCATGATCACAGAACTCCACCACAATGACACTGCTGACGCAGGGTGGAGGGGGTGCCGTCGCTGCTGGGAGCACCACTGCTGCTAGGAGCCCCTATTTATCTGGCTCAGCTATGCTGACCCAGAGAAACTGAGGCTTAGGCTGCCTTCACAAATGCCTAAAATCATCCTTACAAGGCTGGGAGAGAACATGCAATTGCAAATGTGGCATGTTTTTGTGTATGTGCGAATGCACTAATCTATGTAATTTCTGCTTTTATGCGCATTTACAAGGATGATTGACAGGGCTCGATTTCGCAGTACTGTCAATTGCCTTGCTACACCCTTGCTCTCTCCTTCTGTCTGGTTCCTTGTTCCCACTCTGTGCCTAGCTATGCCCTTATTCCCTATCTGCCTAGTTCCTTGTCACCCCACCCTTGTTTTCCACCTGTCCAGTTCCTTGTTGTCCTTCCTTGCCTTGTTAAGCCCTAGTTCTCTAGCCCCTCCTCATTTTGCTTACTCCTCACTCCATCCTCTTACCACCACCCCACCGCCCCTTTCTGGTTTGCATATCTTCTTGCTCCAAGCTCTGTCACCTCTCTCTCTCTTTCCTGGCCTCAATGATAAGCTGTTAGCTCTCTGAGCCCAGTGTACCATCAGCCTTTCCCTTTTCTCTGCTGGCCTTTCCTTTCACACCTTCCCAGGCTCCTTCCCCCAGAGCCTGACAGACACACTCACGCAGTCTGTTCCTGATCTCTAAAATGGGAATAATAATGACCTACTTCACAGGGCTCTTGTAAGGGTGAACTAGATAAGGAGTTTAAACCTATCCAAACACTGAAAATGAAATAGAAATGATAATTTAGCTATAAAATAAACAAACAAATGATGAGACCCTCTCTTTTCTCTCCCTGTCCTGAGCAGACCTCTTCAACGGCCCTCCCCCAACTCTAATATAGCCTACAGAGCTTGTGCTAATTTTCTAAGAAACCCAAATGAGGGGAAAGATTCCTCATTCCTGTGTTAAAACAATTATCTCTGTGGTTTTTTTTTGTCTGATATCAACTTTTCCCTGGTCATCACGAACCTCATACTTTGGATATTCTTTTCAGCACATGCAGAACAACAAATACTAAAACAAAGAAATGCAAGAGTTTATCTCCTTTTAAAATTAAAACCACATTAGTACTCTGGGATGGCCAACTTATATTATAAAAGGCAGTACTTCAATGTTCCGGCTTTGTGCCAAAATCTTAATGGACACTCAGACACTAAGTAAGGAAATGGTTCTACATTAAAGCCTACAAATAAGTCAACAATCAATGTTTCAATATTACAGTAAAAAATGTGATCCAGCCTTTGAAGTCGCTGCTAGTCTCATCCTTTTCTATTAGATACTAAGCTTCAAACACATGCAAAAAAAGAGTCTTGAGACAGAACTAAAATAAAACTTATTTACAAAGCTACCAAATAGATTTATCTTACATCCCTAACCTGAATGGTGCTCTAGTCCTGCCAAGAATTTTTTTAGCCTATGCCCATAGGGCACCATAAACTAGAGAAATATAAGGACAGAGCTTCAGACAGTAAATTAATCTGGCAGTTCCACAGGTAGAGTAGCAAGACAAAACATTTTTTTAAAAATCAAGCAACTGTGAATTAAGGGTTTAGTTCAGCCACTGTCCCTCCAGGAGGAGGAAAAAAACAACTAAAAAGTTGAAACACTGAAGACAATCAATTTTCTGCTGAATCCAAGATGGTTTTAGTATTACCTACATGGGTACCATCAAATACCTTAATATGGTGGACTATCTAGTCTGGCTAATCCTCCATCCTAAGGGAGCTAAGGGAAGGACAGAATCTTGGAGTTGAGGGTCTGTTGGACTTCAAGGAAAGTAGGAACATACTACACCAAACTCACTTGTATCAAAGGTATACTTTCCTCCCCCTCTAACATGGACACCCTATGCCTATGCATTTTGTTTTGGGGCAGGGTAGAAAGCTGGATATAGAGGCAAAGGAAGGGTGCAGGGGGAACAGTCCAGGTGAAAACAGTCTCTCCTCCACCCTACGGTGAACATAATGACTTATGATGTGGCATCCCAAAATGCTTGCTAAACAACTAATTCGCCCTCACAAAATCCTGAAAAATATGTATGAGAAATTCAATCCCCACTTTATAGTTGAAGAAACTGAAGCACAGAAAGACTGGCTAATTAGCCCAAGCTCACAAGGGAGTCAACATTTAAAAAGAAGATTCAAACCCAACTCTTCAGATTCCCAGGTCTGAGATTTTGCAACTGGAGAGCATTGACTTTCTTCATAAATAAAGCACTTTGGGATTCTAGTCAGGCTACATTCAATTCTATGGGGCCAGCATCTATCCAATATGTGATGAATCAGTGCACTAAGACTACATAAGTAGCTGAGCTGGCATTATTGTTCCAGAATAGTCTCTGAGATAGGGCTGGCCATAAAGATTTTGCTGTTCTGAGTAAAACAGTTCTGCTTCTGAGATTGCTCCTCTCTCCCTCCCATTTCAAGTACCAGCCTTAGGATATGGCGGGGTGGTGATGTCACAGCACTCCATAAGGGGACAATGGATACATTAGAAAAGGGGCAGTGCTAAGGTATTCTCTCATCCCTTTCCAATATGGCCACACTTCCTAAAGCATACCATGAGAACATGATGCTTTGGGGGAGGGGGAGGCTCCTGCAACTAGGGAGCCGAGCCCAATGGGCTTGGGTAGAGAGTATGTTTGACCAGGCCCAATAGGACTGGGTAGGTTCTGTTGGGCTCAGGCCAGATAGCACACCTCAAACCAGCCCAGGACTTGAAGTGAGGATGTGGATAGGGTGTATTATAGGGTGTACTGAAGGGCCACACCTAGCCTTGCAGGGCACCCATGAGGGGTTTGTTTGCAAGACCCGTAGGTGCCACCCCCAGAAGGCTATTGCCCTGGACAAGGTGAACCTATTCCAAAGTATTACTTCAAAGGTCTATCACTGGCATCCCCTTGTTTCTTCTATCCTGCATCATTTCTGCGAAAACAAAGAGTACCGTTTCCTGTTTGTCCAGCATATAATTGATAACAGTTTGCTCATTCATTCTCAACGTGATGCTTTCAGCCACCAAGTACAAATGGATAAATATTAAGTGCTGAAACCTTATATCCTTGGCTTTCTGTGAAGGCTCCGTTCCAAATTCCCAACACAAGAGAAGCTCCTCCAGAACACCAATGATTCTTATTTCTAATTTATAACCACTGGCTCAAGATGTATAACACTTGTGTATTTCAGTTTAACCATTCTAACAGTCAATCATGTGCTAGAAAATAATAAGACACTAGAGTTTATTAGGCTTTTCAAAGGGGAGATAATGGGTTATTTAGTAGAAAATACATAATTTTTCCTTATACAAATAGACAATTTCCCAAATTCCTACTATGGGTGTTTTTACACACACATTTCTCCTGCATGTTTGCTGTTACATCCTGAACTTCCTGTGTGTCTAAATCACTCACCCAGATCTTACACATCTGGCTCTTTGAACTTCTTCTTCTCCCAGAAACTGTGTGTATAAAACGATCTCCTGGTAAACAGCTTTGTTCCAGGCAGCTGTGGTCACTTGGTTTCCATGGCAGCCCATGCGTGCGTGCGTGCGTGCGTGCATGCGTGCGTGCGTGCGTGCAAAATGCATCCGGAACTTACTTATGGATTTGTAAACCCAGAAGATTGAAAAAATCCAGAACTTTAAGGTGTGTGTAAAAATGTCTAATATCTGAATCCCTCAGTTATCTCATGTGCACAGTGAAAATACCTATCATTTGTGATATGAATTTTGCAGATGTTCCCCAAGAGATTAATAAAACAGTTTATGCATATTTCTTTTTAAAACATTTTCACATAAAAACATAAGAACTGTCACTAATGGTCCATCTAACCCAATTACCTGTATCTGATAGTGGTCCACTTCGGTTCCTTTAGAGACGTGTGCAACAGCCTGCATAATGGAGTATTCCACTACAGGCTATTTACCCCCAGACCTCAACAGTCCGAGGTCTCATACCCTAACCAACTTGACTAATTGCCATTCGCAGATTTATTTTCTAAGAATTTATCCAATCTATTTTATTGGGGTTCTTTTTTGAACCAATTATGTTATTGGTCCTCAGAATATCCTCTAGCAACCAATTCTGCAAGTTAATGGTACACTGAGTGAAAAAGATATTTATCTTAAATTTGCTGCCAGTTAATTACATAGGGTGACCCCTAGTTTTAGTATTATGAGAAAGGATAAATAACGCCTTATTTACCAGCTCCGCACCACTCATGTTTTTGTAAGCGTCTATTATATTATCCAGTCATCTCTTCTCTGCCCTGAACCTTAGGGGAAGGGTGGGGCATAAGTCTGAATGAATGAATGACCCTAATCTATTACACCTCCCCTTATATTGAAGCCATTCTATGCCTTTGGTCATTTTTGTTGCCCTTCTTTGCCCTTTTTCTATTTCAACTATTAAACATTGTCAAGCAAACTATTAAATGAAAATACACAAGATGGAACCAGGAACTGTGTTATTTCTCATTGCCACAATCGTACATTGATAAAATTCTATTAACTCGCCTTAATCCTGATGTGTAGCACTCCTAGACAATTCCACTCCTGGGACACTGCCCAACCCCAGTTATGCATCTGGCCTGCAGCACCTCTACTTACTCAAGCCCTCACACAGCTTAGCCAATGCCTTTATAACTTAATCTAAAACATCTGTTACTTCAGTCCTGGACTTCTCCTGATCAGAGCAATTTACCTGAAGAACTGACAGGGGCAGGCAACCTTGCGCCTTTCAAGGCCTGTGGCCAGTCACCAATCAGCCCCTGGAGGCTCCCCCACACCACCATTCAATGTGTCCTGGCAAGGAAAAGGGGTGGGGGGGAGAAAGGTTCCCCACCCATTGTCTAAACTAAAAGGAGAATTAACCAAAAGAAAAAACTTAACCGTTTTTAAAAACCTTAAATGCACAAGAGTTTTCTTAAAATACAAAAAAAAAACCAAATTCAGTACAATTAACGCCAAAAAACATAGAAATTATTTCAGAATTTCAGCAATATTTAATATTTTATCCTCATCAACATACATGTAATATATGTACTTAATTCCTTACCATACATACTTTAATTCATTTTTATCAATAACTAAACTTTCACATTTTTTCCATTATTAAATTTTTTCAGAGTGCATTAAGTCTGTTTCTACAGAACTTCATTCTGTACAACGAATTGTATAATGTTGTCTACACTCACATCTTAAGTTCATTGTATGAGCTGTATACAATTTGTATACATGTAAATAACAGACTAAAAGCACTCTTGTGCTAAAAATTGTTCCTTGTCGAATTATGATAATAAATTAAAGTTTAATAATGGAAAAATGTGAAAGTTTAGGGCGGGTAGGAAGTAGGAGTGGGGGATGGGGGGCAGGTCGGGGCTCGGGATGTTGCGGGGGGGAGCAGGAGCTAGGAGCCGGGGGGTCAGGTCCGGGCACGGGGGTCGGGGGGAGCAAGTCGGGGCTGGCGGGGGGTGAGGTCGGGGTTGGGGGGGCAGGTCAGGGAGACTGTATGGGGTAGCAAGCTGGCTCACACACCACGGGGCAAGACGGTTGTGGTGGCTGCACCGCTGCCAGGGGGCCCGGGAACAGCAGCAGCAGCCAACAGAGCATGCCAGGGGACGCCGACGCAGCCGCCTCCCCGACTCTCTGACAGGAGCTCATTTTACAGAAGCGGTTGTTATTGATCTCATGTTGCAATCCTGTGAAGTTTAGGGGCTCAACTCATCCAGGGAGAGAACATATTGATGATTCTGAATCATGAGGACGCTGTGCATTTTGACCTCAACCAATTAACGTTTAAACAGCCATAACATTTTATTCTCCCAATGGATCTTCTTCAAACTTTGTGGATGATGGTCCTCACAACCTATAGTCATGGATACATTTTCAGCAATGTAGCTCAAGTGGTTTCCTCAAAATCAGGGCTTTAGCAGTCCCCTGTTTATAATGGAGTGGTTCTGCATTTAAATTTCAGGCAGCTGCTGCTGCCTGAAAATGTAAGACTGGCATCATGGTTTCCTGCATTTCCTGTTGGAGATTCCGTATCAATCACACTCCATTTATAATATTAAATATTAATACAGTGCCAACAACATACCTGGTACTTTACAATCAACAGTTATACACAAGTCCTTGCCCCAGTGGGCTTACAATCTAAGAAACAAAAGAGGAGAAATGAAGGGTAGGAGAATGTACAAAGGTTTTGTGCTGGGACCTGGCAGAGCAGCTAATGTGTTTCTTTCTGTCATCACCACCAATAAAAGTTTCTCAAGGTTACTTATGGCCCCAGTAACACCTGACTAAAACTTTCAACAGGTTTGAACAGTGGTAAAATTCTGATTATAATTGAGCTGGAGTTTACTGCTTATTGTGCACTGTCTTCTTAGCTGGGGTGGCTGTGAAGGGCTAGCAGGAACAACAAGCAACAACGTTTTATTTTAGCTACTAAAGCTAGCAGATGAGAATACACAGCAGGAAAGGACAGGCAAGTCAGAGGGTACTAATTTTCACATAACTTTGCAAAGTAGAAATGTACTTTAACTATTAACATTGAATTTCATGGGAGGGTTTGCAACAGAGAAAAGTCCCTATTGGAGTTTAAGAGGAAACCAGATGTTTTAATTTGGGTGACCAAATCTAGGTTGGTAATGTATCTCCATAAGTGAATAGTTTTATTAAACACAATGAACCACGCTATTAAGACAAGCACTGTTAAGAAAAAATAAGCCCTACCTTTGAAGATTACCTTGTTTACAGGACTGCTCCTTTATACAATGGGTTTCGGCCTAGATTAGACCCTTCTAAACCTTCCTAATTCCTTTCTTATCTGAACTTAGAAGTTAACTGTCCCTTCTCTAAATAATGAGTTTAAGAGTTATGTGGTAATGGTCCTAAAGTGCGCAGATGCGACAAAACCATATATGGGCCTCCGCCCAAGGATTTCTGAATAAAAGTATAGTGCTCTTTGTTAAGGGGCGCTCAGGATTCTTTGATCCTAGAGGCCCACAACGCGTTGTGTAAATCTGCTGAATAAAGAGTATTTGCTGTTTGCAGCTGCAGCCTCCTCGTTTTAGATCTTTACCCACAGAAAATCCTCGTCAGTAGGCTTGAAAGCATGCATATAAACTTCTATCAAATACTTCCTGTCCAGCACTCACTGAATTTACACATTTGCTTTCTACATTACATACTTCTGGATGAACACTTCTCAACAAAATTTAATATTCTCACAAGGGCTAGAAGCTACTTTCAGTATAATACATATCATAGCATGAATTTAGTTATAAGGCATGGCTCCCAACATGTTTCATCAAAAAATACAGTACACTGTTTTTCAATTAAAATCACAATGTGACTTTTCAGTGTACCCAAAGATGCAAGATTTAAGTATCCTCATTATAACACATTCAGTTATAAGGTTGGCACAAAGTATGGCTCCCAAATACCCTGTTATACCAAGGTAGCACTGTGTAAGTTGCCATTACCCAATGCAGTACTTTGCATGGTTCAAAAGTAATTAAACATTCTACCGTTGTTTTACCAGAAAAACTATCGTGACAATCACATCAGTGTACCAAATTCTAACCCCCCAAAAGGTTAGCATCATTAAATTAGCTGTTGGCCTGTCCAGGGACAAAGCGGCATTACACTGTTTAACTCCACAGCATTGTCTGGATCAACAAAGCTATAGTAGCTCCTGCTACCAAGAGTAAACCACATCAAGGAACAAGCAACTGGTACAGCCATGCTGGGCCCTTAGGGCTGAAATGAGAATGAAATTCATTTTCCAAAAAAATCTCACAACCCTGGCAAGATTTCATGAGATTCTCAAGAACCTCAAAAATACCCCAAAATAGTCTGTGCATGTGTAAAACGGCCGCACATATGCAGAACAGCTCTGAAAGCCATTTTTGCACGTGTGCAAACCATTTGGGGGGGCTATTTTGAGGTTCTCGAGAATTTCACGAGAACACCTGATTCTTGATGAGATTTTTGAGAAGGGTGAAATCTTGTTTCAGCCATAGTCCTTATGCAAAAAGGAGTCTCCACCAGAGTTCCGTGTACACTGAGCCACAATTCCTTCTAGGTCCTCCTTTGTGCAGGCTCCTAAAAATCCCGAAGACGCCTCTGCATCATGCCACTTTTGATTTGCTTGGAAATTTGCTAGCCCACTCTGAAGTTGTAGAAAGCAGCTTATTCCATCTTGCTGAATGTAGAGTGTGCAGTACTGCCAACATGGGAACAGCCAGTGACAAGGGTAATTTAAATACACACAAAATGAAGCTGGATCAAATCAATGACTTTCAGAATAATTTATGTCTACATTCTGATGTCCTTGTCATCAGTGCCCAAATCCAAGTCACTCATTTGCAGTCTAGTCTCTCATTCTTAATAGGAGTCCATATTTTGTATGGAATTGCATTGAACTGAGTTTATGCTAGTTCACAGAGGGTAAAAAACAGACACAATGGTGGCCCACTTAGGCCCAGGACCCACCTGCATAGCTGATGAGGCACCCTGGCATTGGACTGCTTCTGCCCTGGGGCAGGTAGGCAGCTAGCCCGGGTTGTGTCCTCGGAAAATCTCCACGGTCACAGACCGGGCTAAGGGCTGCCATGCGGGCCAATGCTGGCTAGCACATATGTACAGCCCTGCCATACCAAGCAGAGGCAGGTCTCTTCTGGAAGGGAGTTCCACATCAAGGGCACAGCCACCAAGAATGCCCTCCGCATAGCGACCATTCACCGAGAGTGTAGGACCTCAAGGAGAGTGCTCCTGTCAGACCACAAAGGCTGGCTTAGGGCCTGAGGAATGAGGCGATCCTTCAGATAAGTGGGATCTAGACCATGTAGGACGTTAAGGTTAAAACCAACACCTTGAATCAGCCCCGGAAGACTACTGGCAGCCAGTGCAGTGCACATGGAGCCACAGTTATATGCTCAAGTCGATAGGTCCCTGTAAGAAGACAGGCTGCCGCATTCTACATTAGCTGCAGCCTCTGGACCGCTACCATGGGCAGCCTCACGTAGAACACATTACAGTAGTCTAGTCTCGAGGTAATGAAAGCATGGATGATGCTGGCAGGGTCAGAATTAGAAATATAGGGGCGGAGCCTTTTAACCATTTGTAATTGGCGGAAGGCACCCCCAGCCACAGCCATTACCTGTGCATCCAAGTGCAACTGCAGATCTAGGAGCACCCCCAGACTCCAGACCTGAGACACCAGAGGAGGGCGAACCCCATTTATGACAGATGCCCTCCCCTCAACCCGGTCACTGGCCCTACCAACCAGCATCACCTCAGTCTTGTCAGGATTTAGCCTCAATCAACTCACCCTCATCCAGTCTCCCACAGTTGCCAGACACCGGGAAATCACCAAGACTGCTGGGCCTAGATCAGATGAAAACGAGCGATACAGCTGGGTGCCATCAGCGTATTGGTGGCACCGCCCCCAAACCCTCTCCCGATCTCGCCCAGCAGCTGCATATACACATTGAACAGGATGGGGGACAGAATAGAATCCTGGGGCACACCACATGGGAGGCTCTGGGAAGACGAACACTCCCCGCCCCCAGCACCACCTACTGAAAATGGAAACCTTGAAGAACAATCTTGCTTACCCCTACTAGATCTCACAGGCGGGTCACCAACACCTCATGGTCAACGGTATCAAATGCTGCTGAAAGATCTAACAAAATCAGCAGGGTCAAATTTCCACTGTCCAATTTGATTTACACGTTGGATTTACATGTCGTAATCCACCAAATGAAACTGATGCCTTCCCAACCCCAAACTCTGACTCTGCACCCAAACTAGTAGTTCCCTAGACAAGCCAAATACAAGCGACTTCCTGTACAAAGTAGGTGGCAAACTCATCAGAGAGGGCAACTAATGACTAACTCCAGGTGGGGACAGCCAAGATTTAGCAGGCTATTCATCACCCAGTAAAGCTCTGCTGGACAGAACTTTGTATATGCTATTATTATTATTTACTGCACCCTTCCCACAAAGGTTGCTCAGGGTGGCTTACAACATTAAAATACATTAAAATCCAGCCCGGTGCAAAACATTAAATCCAACGTATGTCCAACTTCATGCGTCCAGACAGATATTACTTGAGATAGACCCATGGTTGTCACAGCGGCCATGAAATCCTGCCCTGCCTGTGGAAGACCGGCTTCAGTGTGTATGTTGAAATCACCCAAGACAATAAGTCTGGGTAATCTCAACGCTACTTCCGAGACCAGCTCAGCTACAGCAATCAGGGAGTCTGCTGCATAGTGGGGTGGTTGTTACACCAGTAGAATCCTCAATCTATCCTGGGCCCTAAACACAAGAAGGACGCACTCTATGTTGGACAAGTCAGACACCAGATACCTTCAATAGACCAGACTGTTTTTACAAACCACAGCTACTTTACCCTCACCCCACTGCAATCCTAGGCTGATGCTGCACCGAGTACCCAGCTGGCACCATCTGAGCCAACACAGGCCCAGAAACCTCACCCAGCCAGGTCTCGGTAAGGCATAGGGAGTAAGCAACCTCATCCTAAATAAGGCCATGGATGGTAGTTGTTTTATTCAGCACTGGCCTCACATTAAGCAGCATCAACGACAGAGCAGAGGCTCCACTGACCTCAGGCCCCACATACCTGGAGATGAGGGGAGAGGACACGGGAACAGACACAAAGTGACTGCCCCACACCTATAACGACTTTTCCTCTCCTACCCCCGTCATATCTCCCCATGCCCAATACGACCCCAATTGGTTCAGCAACTCCCCCACAAGAAGATTCCCCTTCCCCTGGCTCCACAAGAAGCCAGTGGGCACCCCCTGAGCCTGACAACCCTAGAGAAAAAATGGCCAGAGGCAGGCATGCAGGAAAGCCACCCTAACCCCATATTCTTGCCCCCCCCCACCCAACCAGGGGGCTGTGACACTGCCCCCACCCCCAATAACCCATGCTCATACGGGGGACATGTTACAACCCTTCTCCTCCCCCATCTCTGCCCATACCCCCCCTCTCACTAGAGTGTCATGGCACTACCTCCCACCCCCAGTTTCCCACATCCATGCTCTCTCACCAGGGGGTTGTGGTCTCCCCATCCCCAACCCATACCCTCCCCCACTGGGGTTCTAGGAACCACCCCCATCCCCTCTCACCAGGGGGTCATGGCACAACCATTCTCCCACTAACCCTACCTGTACCCCTTCTCACCAAGGGGTTCTAGCACTGCACCCATTCCCAACCCCCAAAGCCTTTATTCCACTCCCCTCACTGAGGCAGCTATGGCACGGCCCCCACCCCTAACTTCTCAGACCAAAATTCCCCCATTCCATACCCCCTTAAAAACAATTAAAACAAAAATAAAGTAAAATCAGTCCAAACCCAATACATTCAAATAAAATATATAAACAAATCCCAATCGCTGGCTGCCAAATGGCTGATGGCCTTTGGCACCAACCTTCGGCAGCAAGCTGCAAGGGCTGGAGTCTTTATGAAGATGGGCCAGCCCCAGGTGGAAAGACAGAGTCCTGCCTCCCCATACCTGAATGTGTATGTATATGGGGGGGGGGGTGCTAGAACCCCTCAGTGAACCGCTTCTACTCCTCCAATAGCAGCCTTCCTCCCCTGCAAGGACTGTGGTCCTTATAAAGACAAGGAACCAGAGGTGACGACAGGGTAGCCCCAGGTGGAAAGACAGAGTCTGCTTTTCCGCTCCTCCAATAGCAGATGCAGAAGAGTCAACTGAAGCCAAATCCAAACAAGACTAAAGTGATGACGGCTGTTCAGCCCTGTGACCTAGGGGTGGAGGAATTAGGACTCCCATCATTGGATGGGGTACAGTCTCCCCTGGTTACTCAGGTTCATAGACTTCAGATGCTCCTGGATCCTGAGCTGCATCTGGAACATCAGGTAGTGGCTGTGGCCAGGAGTGCCTTTCACCAAGTCCATCTGGTGAGAAGGCTGCGTACATTCTTTCTTTCAAACAGGGAGCTGGCTGCTGTCATCCATGCCTTCGTTACCTCAAGGCTAGACTACTGCAATATGTGGGGCTGCCCTTGAAGACTGTTTGGAGGCTGCAGATTGTGCACAACAGGGTGGCACACCTCTTGACGGGGTGGGTCACCAGGAGCACATAACACTGGTGCTTCAGAGCCTGCACTGGCTGCCAACAGCATGCCAGACACAGCTGAAGGTGCTGGTTTTAACCTGCAAAGCCCTAAACAGCCTTGGCCCTACATATCTGAAAGGGCCACCTTCCTCCTTATGTCCCTTCACGGTCTGTAAGATCTGCAATGAGTGCCCTCTTGCAAGTTTCATCATTGGCCCAGGTCTATACAACCTGGGGATGCAGAGATCCATTCTTGGTGGCTGCTCCACAGCTTTGGAACTCCCTTCCCCTGGAGGTTTGCCTAATCTCCACTTTGAGCATCTTCCAGAGGCAGTGTAAAACCTATTCATTCGGCCAGATATTTAATGGGTAGGGGGAGATCCAGGATGGAAGTGGAGGATTATTAGTATTCTATGGATTTTATTTCATATTTTATTTTCTTGCAGCAGTAGCTGCAAGAAAGCTAAAGGCAGAACCGCTCTCCATTATGAACAGGGGACTGCTGAAACCCCGATATTGAGGAAACTGCTTGAGCTACAGTTCTGAAAATGTATTCATGGCTTATAATTGTGGGGACTGTCCTATGTGCAAAGTCTGAAGAAGATCGAGCCAGAAACTCAAAAGTTATAACTGCTTAATTGTGAATTGGTTGTGGTCAAAATGCACCGTGTCCTGACGATTTTGAATCATCGATATCTCTCCCCGCACCCCCGACAAGTTGAGCCCCCAGATTTCACAGCCTTGGAGCTTGAGATCTAGATCAAGTGCTGGTGTAGTGTGATAATGATTGGTGCAGGCAAAAATGAATTAAACATTAAAAAATCAGTTCTGCTGGCTGGCACATGTGCAATCGAGCAACTGCTGACCGCCATTTGTGTTGTTAGAAAAAACAGCATAAGGAAAGTGACACGGCATTGCTTTTTTAAAATCACGTAACTTTATCAGGAGCCAGTTCTGTCACAAAGACTTTAAGCTCTAGTCAGTTTCATGTCACTTACGCACTTGCCCCAGAAAGTCAGCAAGAGAAGGCTCTAGTCAGCTACATGTCAATTACCCTCTTGCCTCACTCCCTACTTTTCACTCCATATGAAAAGTCTGCAACTTTTGACTCCGTATGAAAAGTTGCAGACTTTTCATAAGTACCGAGTGAAGCAATGGGGTAATCATGGAATATAAATAGAAAATCTGTAAATAATTTTCATAATTTTTGGCATTTAATTTTTGTTGTAATGTATGTGAAATGTTTTTTTAATTGTAATTAATGTTCATGTTTTTTGGAGTTTAAGGCCCTTTTTACACAGACGCTCTAACACACATAAAATGGGTGTTACATTTTATTATACATGTTGCTGGGCACCACTGCAGCCAATCACACATGATGCCTCCACCCAGTTCCTCTGGGTGGAGATGGGTGTTGGCCGGTGGGTGGGGAGCATTTCCTTGGATGGAGATGGGTGGGGGCGTCTGTGTAAATGCCACTTTCGGTGGGTGTTGGTGAGTGTTTGCTCCCGGCCAACACCCATCTCCACCCACCCCCACCCACGGAGCAACCGGCAGTGGCGTCTGTTGCTCCGTGGGTGGGTGGAGATGGGTGTTGTCCGGGAGCAAACACTCACCAACACCCACTGAAAGTGGCGTTTACACAGACGCCCCCACCCATCTCCACCCAAGGAAATGCTCTCCACCCACCGGCCAACACCCATCTCCACCCAGAAGAACTGGGTGGAGGCATCATGTGTGCACAGGGCCCATGGTGATTGGCTGCAGTGGTGCCCTGAAACATGTATAATAAAATGTAACACCCATTTTACAGGTGTTAGAGCGTCTGTGTAAAAAAGGGCCTAAGTTAGGGGGAAATGTATTTTGTGAAATGGTTTTGAAAAGGAAAGGTTTTTGTTTTTGAAATGGTTCTGCCTTTAACGGTTTTTTAAAATGTAAAGTTTTTTGTTTTAGAAAAATCTTTCTATTGTGTTAGCCATCCTGACCCTTAGGGGACAGGGCAGGATACAAAAATAAAATAAAATACCGATTTGGGCCACAGATCAGGGTCACCCACCTCTGTGCTAAAGAAGTAGATACACTTTGCTACCCAGCAGATCTAACAAACTCTGGAAATGGAAGGGAAAAAGATTCTGAGTTGCAATGAAGAATTGTAGAACCTGAGAAGCAAAGATAGCACCTGCACCATGGTGCACCCCACTGTCTCTGCACATAATGCTTCCCACCACTCCAGCTGCCTAACATGGAAATAAATGTTATGTTTGTTCACTCATACCCAGGAGTTAGCCATGGAGTGAACTTGGGTTTGTTGCTCAGAACACATGCAGGGAATTCCTCAGGAGACCCGCAGAGCAGCCAAACACATGATACATAATCAATGTCTTGTTGACGACACCTCACTAACACTGGGCATTGGTCAGCCAGGCTACCAGAGTGGCATGGGAATTCAGAGTTGTCATTCTAGTTCCTGTTTCTATGATTGATCATGCTTAGATTCACTTTGTGATTGTCAATATCACCTGCATGGCTCCTGAATGCTCCATCAATTTCATTTATGGAGGCGCCACTGGAAAGACTGGCTTTCCTATTTATCATGCCACCTGATGGGTTCCCCTGGTGGCCAGATTCCACTGGGTGTCAGTATACATATAGGTGGCAGCAAACACGTGGAGCAGCCTGAACAATTGGTCAAACTGCTGCATCTCGAGATGATGTCACAAGAACTACCAAGGAGCACCCTTACCCCCAGATACCATAATACATTGAGTGTAGCACTGATTGTCGTAGCGCAACTCCTAATTACAACCATAGGAGTGAGAAGAGTATCAGGTCCTAAAGACTTGCTGTCACGGAGGAACATAGGGTCACACACGTGTAACACGGTCCTACATGCAGACTACAAGCCTGGTTAATATGTAAAGCAAAGGTTCCACATGTATGTAGTGTTATAACTGAGAACTGTAAAACTCAAATTACGCCTGTGACACGTGACTGAGCTACAGGAAATGCAAAGAGATACAAAGAATGTGTATTTGGGGAACGCTTGCCAGACGCAACCCTGTGGAGATGTAAATGGACCTTCATGTTTGCCTGGGTTGCCTACTGACACACTTCAGGTCTCCCCAAAGGCGGGAAACCCAAGACAAAGAAGGAGAAAGGGTACTTAAAGCAAGGGCCATTAAGCCAGCTTCGCTATCACTTGCCCAGAGCCACCTTGAACACTCTCATCTGCATACGAAAGCCTGCCAGCAAGTCAGGCTGGAGAACATGAACTAAGAGAAACATGATTTTGTTTTCTACTCTAAGTCTGGAGACCCAGTCGCTTACACCAAAGGACTGAGAGAAACTTATGGACCTTTATAGGGTAAGATGCTTATTTATGAACTCAACCAGTATAGATCAGGAATGCGTTATATTTACCTTTGATTTCTAGTAACCACTCTGTATCAACTATCTTGCTTATGTAATCAATAAACGTACTTCTTATCTTTATGAAGAAGTGTCTGTGTCTAACATTGGAACACAAGCGAGCAACAAGAGCCCTCAAGCTCTTGCGAACCCAGAGAGTAAAGAGTCTGTAAACGGGAAGGATCGGGCCCTTGAGTGACAAAGGAGTTGTCCCTGCGGCAGACATGAATTAGCCAGAGAGAGAAACTAATTCAAGCGGGCTGTGCGCGAGGGAAACTGAGTCACTCAAACCCGGTAAAGTGGGGGTGCGGACCCACAAACCCGTGACACTTGCCTTTAGGACAAGAGACATTAATGTTCATAGATGGGTCAATTCTCTGGGAGAAAGACAGCCACCTCAGGGTAATGAAGTCTATTATCAGAGACGTCCCTTGAAAGCCTGTAAAACTTACAAGCAGATTTAGAGGAAGTCAGTTGGGTACATGCATGGCACATGCTGTTGCCATTATTTTCCATACTGAAAAACAGACAGGAACAGACGGAGACCTTTGAAATCAGTCTTTTTCCTAAAGGCCTTCAAATGGCACAAAAAAGATAACATTCTCCCAAGTCATCTCAGACACCTGTCTGGGGCTTTGAGGACACCCTTCTTTCCTCTAAAAGGAAACAAATAGGGTCGAGATATGGTGAGAAAGACAGTGAGAACTGAATAGCTGAAGGAAATTAGTCAAAGGAAGAAAAGATGTTTCAATCTGATCTTCCCACAGTATGCCAAAGATTCCTAAATTATGGGTCATGACCCTGTGACAAGGAGCTATGAAGAGGACATAATTATGAAAGCCAGTAGCAGCCCATGTATGCTGTAAAAAGCAACATTTCTGCATATTTATTTAAATTTAAATATTATGCTGCCCTATCCCAAGGATTACAACACACAAAAATTAAAAAATAGACAAAAATAAATAAATTAAAAACCCTTATCCCAAACCTACCTGTGACCACTTGCCAAATGCCTGGTCAAATAAAGACATCTTACATTAGTTCCAGATGATCAGCAGGCTCAGATCCCTCTCTCTCTGATCTTTCCTTCGATCCTCATCCCATCTCTGACCACTTCCTTGCCTCTTTCAATGTCTCCCACAGCCCCCCCTCCCTCTTCCCCATCTCCACACCCCTTCCATGACCTGCAGGCCATTAACCCCCTGGACTTCCTGCTCCTCTCCCCTCTCTCTCCTTCCCCTTCTTCTCTCCTGTCCTCCTTCCCTCCGGCCTCCCTTGAGAAAATCTCCTCCCCCAACCCTTCCACTTGCCCCCTTGACCCCATCCCCTCCCGCCTCCTGACCTCCATTGCTTCCACTGTCTCCCCTTCCCTCCTGCACATCATCGACCTCTCCTTCTCTACTGGCTCCTTCCCCTCCACCTTCAAGCACGCCACTGTCTCTCCTAGCCTCCACAAATTCACTCGACCCCTCTGACCCTTCCAGCTTTCGTCCTGTCTCACTCCTTCCTTTTGCTTCCAAGCTTCTTCAACGTGTTATCTACTCCCACTGCCTCGACTTCCTCTCCGCCAACTCCTCCCTTGATCCCCTCCAATCTGGCTTCCGCACCCTTCACTCCTACTGAAACTGCTCTCGCTAAGATCACCAACGATCTTATCGCCTCTACTCCATTCTTGTCCTCCTTGACCTCTCTGCTGCCTTCGATACTGTTGACCACTCACTCTTGCTGGACTCACATCATTCCCTTGGCTTCCATGGCTCTGTTTTTGATTGATTCTCCTCCTACCTCTCTAACCGCTCCTGCAATGCGTCTCTTGCCAACTCCACCTCCTCCTCCTTTTTCCTCTTGGTTGGTGTTTCCCAAGGCTCTGTCCTTGGCCCTCTTCTCTATTTACACCCTGTCCCTAGGCAAACTCATTGCCTCCCATGGCTTCCAATATTACCTCCACGCTGATGACACTCAACTCTCTATATGCCCTCTCTCTCTCTCTCCATCTGTTCAAGCTCGCCTCACCAGCTGTGTCTCTGATATCTCTACCTGGATGTCTCAACATCAGCTCAAACTCAACATGGCTAAAACTGAACTCCTTATCACCCCACCCCCCACCCCGATCCTTCCTCTTCCTCCTCCCTGTCTATCCTTATCAACGGGGTCACCATCCTTCCCGTCCCCCAAGCCCACAGCTTAGGTTTCATCTTTAACTCACCCCTTTCTTTTAAACCCTGCATCGACTCCTGTTGCCAAATCCTGTCGCTTCTGCCACCATGACATTGCTAAGATTCACACTTTTCTCTCTGTCTCCTCTGCCAAAACCTTTGTTCACGCCCTGGTCATCTCTCGCCTCGATTACTGTAACCTCCTTCTCACTTGCCTCTCCTGCTCTCACCTTTCTTCCCTTATCTCCGTCCAAAACTCTGCTGCCAGGGTCATCCACCTCGCCCATCTCTTCGACCACATGCAGCCCCTCCTCTCTTCGCTTCGCTAGCTCCCCCTTCCTGAACGAATCCTGCACAAGCTCCTAGCCTTCACCTAAACCGCCTTCGTCCCTTCTCCCTAGCTGCCCCCCATGCCTGGAACTCCCTCCGTGCCCACATCCACCTCGCCCCCTCCCTTCGTACCTTCAGATTCCTAAAGAGTCACCTCTTCTGCTCTGTCCTCCACGACTCCTCGCTCCCCTCTCCTCACTCCTGCTGATACCTACCATCCAGTACAATCTGTTACCTGAGGTCTGTGTACTCATATCCTCACCACATGGACCAGTCAGCTATCATTCTCGATGTAACCAAGCCAAGCATTTGCACTCAAAACCTTGTATCTTCGTGAATGTTACACACCTTGTCTCTCCCTCTGTTCACCTTCCTTCGTCTCTTCCTCCACCCCATCCCAATCCTTCTCTCAGATTGTAAGCTCTAGGGCAGGGACCATGTCTATTCTATTACTTTGTAAAGCACCAGGCACATTGCTGGCACTATACAAATGCTTGCTACAACAATAATGTCCAGGAGGAGGGCGTTCTAAAGTTGAAGGGCAGATGGTATGTGGAAAAGGATGCTCCTGGCTGACTTCCGAGACAATGGTGGGATGTGAGGAAGGAGGTGAGCTTTCAGATATGTGGGGACCAAGCCATTTGGAACTTTGTAGGTCAAAAGAACAACAACAAAAAGTCACCCGTCACCACCGTCTGGGACTTCCTCGACAGGAATGAATGAAGCCACTCAAGAGTGGTCCCACAAACCCCTGTCAGGTCAAAGGTCATGCGACCACCACCTCATGATCAACTGTATCAAAGGCCACTGAAAGATCTAACAAGTTCAATAGGGTACAATTTCCCATCGATCTGATGGCCTATACGATCATCAACCAAGGTCACAGTCACAAGCACAGTCTCAGTACCATGCCCAAGATGAAGTTGGACCAACATGGATCCAGGAAACTAACTAATAAGGTGCAGTACCGTGGGTCCAGAAATCCCTCCAGCAGTTAGGACTTTAGGCATGCTCACTAGGGGCTAGAGCTATTCCCTGACACAAAGTCCCAGAGAAGGCTCAGAAGACACCCAGAGAGGTCACAGAGACAAAGTCCCAGAGCATGTTCAATAGGAGTGGGCAGTTCTGGGCATGCGCCAGCCTTATATAAAGGCAGACAGGTCAGTTGCCTTTTGCAGCCGTCAGAGCAGGAGCTCTTCAGAGTGTTTTCCTCCTGAGAAGCACCCAGGACAGCAGGAGCAGCCAAGGAAGCAACCCCAATGCAGATAGAAACTCCACTACAGAGAGCTGTCTCCAAATCCAGGTAGAATCTGTTCTGCTAAACGGACTAAGAAACCTTTGTTGAAATGCTATGGACTTTAAAGAGCCAGGTATAACAACAGCCCGATGAGCTAGTGGAGAAAGCCTGGCAAATTAGGGTTATGGAATTATGGAAAATTCTAATTATGGAAAATAGGGTTATTATACTTATCCCAGGATCTAGGCCATAGCGTGAGAGGCTGAGAGACTGTATAAATTCCTTCAGGAGAGAGGGGCTATTGAAAGCAGCGGAGTTTGCTAATTCCCCATGCCCTCCCTGGCCTAAGGGAGAGCCCCCCTGCTACACCGATGGCATCCAGGTCCATCTGAAGCTGCACGGTGACCACCTGTTCCATAACATTTCCTAAGGAGGAAAGGTTAGAGACATGGTGGCAGCTGACAGGGGAGCCAAGAACACAGGATGGCAGAGCAGAGGCTGGACAACTGCCATTCTGAGGCCATCATGAACCCTAACTTCCCAAAGAAAGTTATTAACCACCCCAGCCAGCAACAGTCCCAGTCTCCCCCAGCTAGGCACAATGGAGTAGAACAGTATTTATTCTTGAGAGTTTCTGAGTAGTTGAGGATTGGGTTTGAGCTTCCAGCAGCAAATTGGTAACACAATGAATACTTGGTATGCGATACTACCATGGTATTGTCTGTTGATTGTTTACCACATCACAGCCAATCACAGTGCAAGACAGCACATCCACCCCTTCCTCCACCCCTCCCCAACACACAATAAAAGCAGAGCCTCTATTTTCCTTCTCTTTGTGGGTTGTAGGAGGTAAGCCTCAGGTAAGCATTACTGAATCAAGACGTTACAGAATACTGAATACGGTGTTCATTCCTTGGGTTCTCGGTAAAACCGAATCAAATAACGCAATGCTCAGCTGAAACCAAGTGAAACCAAATGCCGTGTTTCAGCCCTAGCATGGATCTAGTTCACAACTGGCTGCCTGCATCACTCCAAATACGTCCTCCGCATTGGTGGGTGATACTAATCGAAACAGATCCAAATCAACTGACAAGACAGAGCCTCCCTTACCCCAAACTCTGACTCTACATCCGCATCCAAATTAGCAGATAAAAAGATATCATTTGAACCACTTGTCTCTTTGGGAGAATTAGTCACATAGAAGTTATCCTTTAACAGTGAGAGGAACATGAAAGAGGCACTTCGCCTTTTTAAGCAGAGAGACTGAGGCATTAGAGAGATCTGCTTTGGAACTATTGGAAAGTAAGAGCCTTCCATAGCTTCTGACTAACAACTGCATCGCACCCAACTGTTTGGAGTTGTGATTTGGACTTCAGATACAACTGGATTTTAGGGCAAGTGGTAGCTACGCAAATATACAAGTCTAGTTAGCATATGCATTAAGTTTATCTTTTGCTTCTTTTTATGCAATTTCTGTATAAGATCTGAGCCACTTTAATAACACTGCTTGAACTGCTTTTATAAAAAAAAAAAATCTCTTATAAATCTGGCATGTGAAAGCTTGCTGGAACTGGGTGTCACGGAGGAACATAGGGTCACACACGTGTAACACGGGCCTACATGTAGACTACAAGTCTGGTAAATATGTAAAGCAAAAGGTTCCACATGTATGTAATGTTATAACTGAGAACTGTAAAACTCAAATTAGGGCTGTAACACGTGACCAAGCTACAGGAAATGCAAAGAGATACAAAGAATGTGTATTTGAGCAAACTTGCCAGATGCAACCCTGTGGAGATGTAAATGGACCTTCATGTTTGCCTGGGTTGCTTACGTGTCACGCTTCAGGTTTCCTCAAAGGCGGGAAATCCGAGACAAAGAAGGAGGAAGACTATTTAAGCCAACTGGGCTATCCCTTGCCCAGAGCCATCTTGAGCATCTGCATACGAAAAGTCTGCCAGCAAGTCAGGCTAGAGATCATGAATGGAGAGGGATGAATTGTTTTCTACCAACTAAGAAACCAGTGCCCAGTCGCTCACATTGAGGGCTGAGAGGAACGAGAACTTATGGACCTTTGTAGGGTAAGATGCTTATTTAGGAACTCAACCAGTATAGATCAGGAATGCTTTATATTTACCTTTGATTTCTAGTAACCACTCTGTATCAACTATCTTGTTTATGTAATCAATAAACTTACTTCTTATCTTTATGAAGAAGTGTCTGTGTCTAACATTGGAACACAAGTGAGCAACAAGAGCCCTCAAGCTCTTGTGAACCCAGAGAGTAAAGAATCTGTAAATGGGAAGGATTGGGCCCTTGAGTGACAAAGGATTTGTCCCTGTGACAGACTTGAATTAGCCAGAGAGAAACTAATTCAAGTGGGCTGTGCACAAGGTAAACTGAGTCACTCAAACCCGGTAAAGTGGGGGTACGGACCTCCAACCTGTGACACTGGGAACTAGAATTCCGGGGTATTCTTGGGTGAGATACTAAAGCAGGCCTAACCTGGTTATATTTCATGTGACTAAAGAAGTATTCAAGATTTGGATGACGGAGAGTTTGGACTTGTGGGCTGGCATACTCGAGCAAAATTAGTGGCCGGTGTAAGCTACAAGTGAAGAAACGGAGTCACAGGTGGCATGGAGTTACGTTGGGAGGCCAGCCAGATAGAGTGAAAGCTGACTGGGGTCACATCCTCTGTAACTGGGTCACAGTCCTGACCATATAGGCCACTTTTTATTTATTTTATTTATTTATAAGAATTTTTATTCCACCCCTCCTGCCGCAGGCAGCTTGGGACAGCTAACAATATAAAAATAAAACATTCATTAAAACAATTCATAACAATAGGGAGAAGTTAAAAAAAATTAAAATAAATCAAATATAAACAAAAACCCACCCACACTAACCCTCTACCCCCTCCCATCACCTATCTCCCTCACCAAAGGCCTAGTGGAACAGACAGGTCTTACATGATCATCAAAAAGAAGGGAGGTTCAGGGCCAACCAGGCCTCTGCCAGGAGGGAGTTCCACAGCCTAGGTGCGGCCACCAAGTATGTCCTCTCCATAGTCGCCCCCAGGGAAACCCGGGGGACCTTAAGAAAGGTGTCCCCAGTCGACCGCATTTTACATGTCAAAAATGGGTTCTTATAAGTGCTTGAGATAATACTGGGTGTTATAAATGCTGGAGTTTTATAATGTGTGAATGCACTATTCCCCCTTTATGCAGCAAGATCTCGCAGCCTTGTAAGACCCACCAGGTGTGACTCTTACAAGGCTGCAAGATGACAAAACGCCAACATTTATAACATCCCGTATTATCTCGAGCACTTATAAGAACCCATTTTTGTCACGTGTAAAAGCAGCATGATATTTGGTATGTTTTGCATATCTTGGTTGCTGGAAAAGGAGTGTAAAATTAAGTCTCAAAATGGGCTCTCAGCCAAAAGTTTGGGAACCACTGCAGTACATTCAAGCTGGTTGCCTGCTCTACCGGTTGTGATAAGTTAGTATCTACATGAAAAGAGGAGAAATAGTCGTTTGCTGAGTTATAGCAAACTGCATCATTAGCACCAGCTAGTATTACTGGCCAGCTAGTGTAGAGATGCTAGAACTGCAAAATGACTGTGAAGTCACTACTCAACCATTAACTCCTCTCCTCCATGGGCTGTATAGTAATCTCTCTCTCTCTTGAGAATGAAGGAGGAAATAATCTCGATACCATCGTTAAATAGGCTGGTGTTTACTTATTTTCACAGCTCTCCCCAGTCCTATAAGTAGTGTGCAACCGTAGCTTCCCTGCAGAGATTCTGTTATCAGTGCTGACTTACCCGCTTGGATTCATCTTATAAAACAAACTTTTTTTTAAAAAGAAGCAGACCTGAGTTCACCAAAAACTGCTCCTAGCAAATGAAAAAAAAAAAAAAAAAACCAGGAAAGCTATGTAGATTTAGCTACACCACGAAGCTACAGCCTCTACAATAAATTGGTAACCAATTTTGAGTAACAGCATCAAGCACCTCATTCTATTGACAATTCTGAAGACTCAAGTCAAATAGCAAACCAAAAATACAAGAGAGAGAGAGAGTGTTGATTTACAGTATCACTAAAACAGCCTCAGAAAACCTCTCTGTCCTTATCATTATAAATGCATTTCAAATCTACTGGATATGCCATCTTTAAATCCAAAAGGATTAAATTACAGAAGTTATGCTGAGAAGAAAAACATGGTAGCACCATTATATGAAAATAAATAAATGAATATTAGGTGGTCAAAAGTGACATTTCAGAATTAGTCCTCGTTACATTTCGAGGGGGCCTGTGAAGGGGTCTGCCTTTTAGTTGAACTAACATTGGAGTCCTTTCGCTACTGAATTAGCGTGGGTTTCAGATTTATCAAAGCCTTTCAGCTTCTTGTAACTATTTAATAGACAGAATAAAAAGGTTGAAACATGCCATTTCCACTTACAAGCCTCAGGGCAGAAGAGGAAGGAAATAATGAACGTTTCATCATAGCTACTGCATGGTACCCATGGCAGGCAAAATCAATTACTGTCAAGAGGATCTGGAGATAAGACGTAGGTTCTGCCATCATCTCGTTACAATTCTCTCCCTACTCCATCCTCCTTTTCTTTTCCAAAATCTCTTTTCAGCTTCTTTCTTTATACATCAGAATTTTGCCTAAAGAAGACTGTATATGGATTCAGAGTAGCGGATTTTTCAAAATGCTGTGCGAAACTCACATTTAGCAAAGATTAAAATCAAGTCCTTAGCAATTTGCTATGCTTTTCAGCTGTTGTCCAGCTGGACTTTAGGATTTTCCAGATAAGACTGGAAGTCCAGAGATCTGATATGACCCAGAATAGATACAAAAACTGCCAAAATGAGCACATTAAAGATTAGGAGAAGAGACTAAAAAGAAGCACAGAGAACATCAGGATCTGCAGGTCTTGAATCAGCACCCACAGGGTTTCTGGGCAGTGACCAGCCCCACAGCATGACTGCTAGTACAGTGCCTTGACTGCTTCACCTGACTATTACTCAGGGATTGGTTTAGAGGGCTTTCTCCCAGCTAGTCATGCCATGCCTCCAGTTCAGATCTAAGGATCTGCAAAAGGGTTAATGATACTACGGGCGTTAACAAACAGGACGATAGATAGCCCATGGGAGTCAGTCCTGTCCATGCAATCCCCACTCACGTGTTTAGTGTGTAGAGCCTAATAAACGGGAAGCCCCTTGACTGCACTTCTTGTGTGTTCGTGCAGCCCCCACTCACAGGTTTAGCATGGCATGCCTAATACATGGGCAGGCGTTCTACCCTGCCACCCACCGCTCACCAATTCCCCACCCTTTCTCAGTATCCCTATGAGGACTCAGCTTTGGCAAACCATGGAAAGAAGCTGCCACGCCAGATATTCCTTCCAAGTTATGACTCCAGGAGATGGTCCAGTGCTTGCTATCTCTGCCCATCCACAGAGGTTCATACCTGCCAGCACTTGGCGGCCGAAAACAACCTTTTGCTACGCACACTGCATACTTTGGAGTGCTTATCGTGAAAAAGTAAAAATTGAAAATGAAATTGAAAGCAGTCAGTCTTTGCATGTTGTCACTGTCACGGAGGAACATAGGGTCACACACGTGTGATACTGGCCTACATGTAGACTACAAGTCTAGTAAATATGTAAAAGCAAAAGATTCAACATGTATGTAATGTTACAATTTAGAACTGTAAAACTCAAATCAAGACTGTGACACTTGACCAAGCCCCAGGAAATGGAAAGACAGTTTGTGGATTTGACCAGACAGATGGCCAGAGACATTTGAAATGCTAATGCAGGCAGCCATTGCCTACATGCAAGAGACAGAAAGCTGATAAAGAGAACAAAAGGAATTCTAGAAGCCTCAAGAAGATATGAGGAGTTTCCTCCTGGGGATATAAGGAGTTGTACCCCAGAGGAGAGAGGGGACTAGCGGGAACTCACTCAACATCTTGAAGCCAGGAGGGCTGAGCCGAACCATGAACTGAGAGAGGGGACTTTGCTTTCTAGCAACTCTAAGACTGAAGACCCAGTTGCTTACATCAAGGACTGAGAAGAGCCTATGGACCTTTGTAGGGTAAGATGCTTATTTAGGATCTCAACCAGTATAGGTTAGGAATGTGTTATATTTACCTTTGATTTCTAGTAACCACTCTGTATCAACAATCTTGCTTATGTAATCAATAAACTTACTTCTAATCTTTATGAAGAAGTGTCTGTGTCTAACACTGGAACACAAGTGAGCAACAAGAGTTCTCAAGCTCTTGCGAACCCAGGGAGAAAGAGTCTGTAAACGGGAAGGATCGGGCCCTTGGGTGACAAAGGGGTTGTCCCTGCGGCAGGCTT
>QEPC01011631.1:466657-521840 GCA_003113815.1 Sphenodon punctatus
TCTCAGATTGTAAGCCCTAGGGGCAGGGACCCTGTCTATTTTATTACTTTGTAAAGTGCCAGGTACACTGCTGGCGCTATATAAATGTTTGTTAATAATAATAAATAATAATAAAAGCCCCAGTCAAACATGCACCTCTTAAATCCCCTCTTCATTATCTCCTGTGTTACAATACAGTGCAGATGGAAAACATCCCCCACTTGCAAGGACACTCTGCACCTCTCCAAGTGTCCAAACCTTGTATAGGGCAGTAAGCTCTTCTTCAGTACGTTTACATTCCCTGTATCTCGAGTCACTTGTGTCCCTGAAGAGATTCATCTCTGCCACCCAAACAAGGCACTCCCGGTGGCCTCACAGCTATCCTCTCATCATCATCAGGCCAGCAAAGAAGAACAATGGCAAGGAGGGTCCAGACTCCATTACTGACCATTACTTCTGGCAGTGCACATACATAAAGAAAATTCTCAATCTCGTTTGGATTCCAATCTCTCATTTCATCTGGGGCTGACACTCTTCCATTGTGCTGAACTTGGAAATGCATCAGGGTTGTATGGAATCTTTACTCCATCATGCATAACATGGTATCCTATTGCATGCACGTTCCAACTTATGTGAGCATAGGCTACCTCAGAGGATGGGTTTGCCAGTCTCTCTGTACATCAGGTCTCATCCAAATCTCAGCAAAGACCAGGGTATTCACCACCCCCAATTTTTCTGGGCCCCGTATCCTGGTCGGCCACAGCACCCACAGATAAAAGCCCAAACCATTTGTCTTTCCCAGGCAAACAATCCCCAGGAATAGCTTTTGAAGGCGTTTTGACTCCTCATGCCATTGCAAGGAAAAAACATTACTTTGAAAAGATAAGAAAATATAGGAGTAGTTTTAAACCAATGGACAATATCATCCCAGCTCTGCTCTCACATACATTCCAAGCACAGTGACCTCACCACCTTACAGATCCCATCCCCTGCCCACTCTTAATATGCAGTGGCTCACTCCACCACACTTAAAAACTGCATACTGCTGTGACACTAACATCTGTAAGATTTAGAGTTGACCTGTGCTCAGACATGCTTGTAACAGAATAGTTTAATAGCCACCTGGACTGGTAGTGCAGGTGCAACAACACGCACACACCTAACATAAGCTTTGCAAAAACTTTTTCAACCAATAGGCGGCCTGTAACCAATAGCAGCCAATTGTAGCTCATGCTCGACACTCAGCCTGTCCTGTAAGGACACATAAGCAATAGTGGCCAATAGCTGCTCGCGTGCAACACACAGCCAATCCTAGCTAGGCAGCCGACCATTTCTTTAAGCAGTTCAAAACATTGAGCACATGGTCTGCAGAGTTCACCGATACCGGAACTGTAACTATAGTGATGCATGGAGAAAACTTCTTTGTGGTCATTATCACGCTCCAGGCCTCCCTTTCTGCTGTTGCACAGAACCTGCGACCGATTCATCAGGTTCAAGACTACTGTATTCATTGGCTTGATGCATCATCACAGAACAGAAAGGCTCTTGCTTGATTGGCAACCAGGAGGGCAGGCCATGCCAAACTGCAGAGGCGGGTCATGCTTCAGTGCCACGCGCTTGCCTACCTCCTGCATCAACAGACTGCAACGGGGAAGATCAAAGTCTCACAAGGGCACCTGATGCTCTCTGAGAGGTACCTATCAGCAGACACAGCTTCGAGCACCAATGTTACGCACAAGTCTGTACCCACTGACCCAGGAACCTCCACCCAAGATTGTCTGGGTGGGGGAAGAAAGCACAAACTGGTGGGAGAACATGCTGTGGTCCAGGCCTCTACTGGAGAAACAGAGCACAGTGATGGAGGCATCCATCCCTGTTAAGAAGTGTGTTGTTGTTGCCATTGCCATCTGGAAGTTTGCCACTCCTGACTGCTGCTGCTGTCACCCAGCAATTTAGCGTTGACACCTCCACGGTTGGCACCAACCTGCTGCTGGACCAGGTGATGCAGTTTGTTGACTCCACTAAGGTAATGGAGGGCTTTTGGCAGGAGGGGTTCCCAAACAGTATGGGGCCATTGATAGGAGCCATATAAGCACAGCCTACACCACAGCAAGGATGAATATCTGAACTGGAAGGGGTTTGTCTCCGTGTTCACCATAGAGGACATGAACAGCCAATGGGTTAGGAAAGAGATAATTTGGTACTTACCATGTGAATTCTCTTTCTATCCAGGATGCCTCACTTTGGGGTCATTCCCCCTTTTGACCAGCAGGAGGCAGAACATCTTTTCTGGAGCATGCTCACAGGAACGATTCTCCCCTTCTCTCTAGTAAGTCCAACAGCAGAAGGACCCTGTGTATAACAATACTACATAACTAATTAAACCAAATTCAAATCTCATAACATTGTCAGAGGAAAACCCCTGAAAACTGAGGAACAAACGTCCTCCAGAAGGCGTAACTGAGACATCCAGACACTCTTCAGGATTTATACTGATTCCTGTTTGCCATACGGACGGACGGGAGGACTGTCAGGCGTACTGGATAGAAAGAGAATTCACATGGTAAGTACCAAATTCTCTCTTCTCATCCTGGAATGCCTGACAGTCCTCACTTTGGGGATGTACCAAAGCAGTAAAGATAGTCTATAGAGCGGGAGGGAGCAAACAGAGTTAATCCAACATTGAATACTCTCCTCCCAAAAGCCGCCTCAGTAGACTGATAAGAGTGGATCTTACAGTGTCTTACAAAAGTGTGCAAGGAAGTCCAAGTAGCTGCCTTGCACACCTCCTCCTAAGAAGCCCTGAAACAGACGGTGGTAGAAATCGCCGATCCGTGCACAGCATGCCCCCAGAGATTCCCTGGTGGGGCTGTGCCCGTGGCCCTATAGGTGTTCCTCTCCCGAGGGAAACGGTTTCCTTGGAACAGAGAAAGGCTCCTCTGTGGGGAGCTGCTGAATCTGCTTCTGCTAGGTCCTGAGGCAGAAACGAAACTGGAGAGAAGGGGAGAATCATCCCTGTGAGCGTGCTCCAGAAAAGATGTTCTGCCTCCTGCTGGTCAAAAGGAAGAACAACCCCAAAGTGAGGACTGTCAGGCATTCCAGGATGAGAATGATGCCGGCCCCTGCATTGCCAGGATGTGGACATTAGCCTGCATTTGCCTGCATCACAGATTCTGCATTCTCTGGGACCCCCACCATGAGTAGGGGCTGCGTGTCCAGTGGGTGGTGGCCAGGTGGCAGGTGAGGGGGAAATACCCTTATAAACAGGCAGGTGGACACCCACCTGGTGTGGGCTATCGTCTTGTTTGTTAACGCCCTTCCTTTCCCACTCTTGCCCTCCAGTGTAGCTGAATGAATATGGTGTTGGTCCTAGACCCGGGAGTCCAAGGTTCAAATCCCATCTTAGTTACAGGCTCATCAGATGGCCTTGGGCAAGTCTCTCTCTCTCAGCCTCATCTGTAAAATGGGAACAACGACCTACCTCACAGAGTTGTGAGGATGAACTAGAGAAGGACTGTAAAGAACTCTGAACATCAAGAGTGCTGTAGAAATTATTATTAATAATATAAAGCACTCAGCACTATGGATGAATAAGAGAAGACGATATTTTCAGCAGCGTACCTACAACCATTCCCAGACTAGTAAATTAAATTAACTGTTTAACAGTGAACCCCGTTGGAATCAATTAATCGAGCAACAGTAGCACTTTATGGGAGGTTGAGTAAATGAGCTGGATTTGAAGGGGTTTTATATTAATCACAGTTTGAGAGCTGCAGCTGTTGCAGGTTTTTGCAACAACAGATTTTGATAAGCAACTTTGTTGGAATGAAATTGCCAAGAGGCTCCAAGCTTCTGAACGCCAACCCCACAGGTGGCTGCATTTCAGCTGAAGAGGAAATTATCCCTGTATTTCATTTACCTACCTGATAGGATCTTCAAATATCCCTCTACGTGCTGTACCAATACGGACTGACATTTCTGGCAGTGGCAAGTAAAATCTTCACTTGGAGCAGCGGAGTGGTGCAGTGCATTCAGCAGTAAGTAAATAAGTGACTATGGGTGTTTTTGAACAAGCAAGGCTTGTGGCTGCTGAGTGGCACAGCTGTGGAGCAGTCACTCACGTGGAATACATGGGGTGGGATTCTAACGAGTGGCTCCTAGTACGGCTACCGCAGCAGCTGCCTCACCTTCCCATGGACCATGGGGGAGGGCTGGCCTTTGAAACGGATATGTCCTGGCACAAGTGCTGGGAAACCCAGGCTCCCCAGGGCTCACAGTCAGTTCCTGTGACTTGCAAAAGCCATGCCCCCTGCCTACAATGCCTATGAGCGGCAGAACAGTCTGAGGGTGCATGGCTGCTGGTCGCCAGGCACCTTTCTGGCTTGCCCCGCAGACAGCACACTCCGAATTTCTCAGCAGTGCTCTGTGAGCAGCCATGAGTGGGTGCTGTGTGGCTCACAGGAGCGCGCATTCCCCGCTGCACCTTCAGACGGGCAGTTGGATGAGTGGCTCCTGGGTGGCCATGCATGGTAGAGTCTCATTTAAAAACACACTATGTCAAGCATTAATGTTCAAAACGTGACCCCAAGTTTTCATACCCTTTACAACATGGTTAATTACACTTCCTGTATTAACCTCCGAGACGCACTGAACACATCTTGGCTGGGCATGCAGAAAGTATTTAAGAACACACATGTATTAGCCGAGTAGCTGACTCAACAGTAAGTGGATACACTGGAGCAATGATTCTAAAAAAAGTTCCACATCTTGGCCCTGCTTCACTACAGAATCAAGTCAGGGAACCTCCCTCCCATAACTGTGGGATCTACTAATGATCTAGTCACAAAGAGATGAGTGGATTTTCATAAACTTCATGATATCATGGTTGGGAACTCCATCCTAAGAGGGCCAGAGGCAGCTGTCTGCCATCCAAACCTGGCATTCTAAAAGATGCACTGCCTGCCTGGAAACAACCTATGTTTGAGCAGAACAGGGGTGAAGAACATTTCATCTCCCAGGGGGCACATTGACAGTTAGCACAAGCTTCAAGGTCTGCATAAAATTTGGAAGGGAGGGTGCTTAAAGGGTGCACTCAGGAACAGGAGGAACCAGATCATGGAACTGTGTCATGGATCTGTTCCTTATCTTTATATGCAAGCCCTCATCTCTGTTCCCTTACTCTGAGCTGAGTTTTTCAGTGGTTGGTGGTAGGAAAGGAATCCAAAAATCAAGCAACTGGAAAGGGGACAAATAAAAATTAGCCTTAAGTTGCACTTAGCCCCCAGGCCTGAAGTTCCTCACCCATGCAACAGGGATTGCTTGAGATCAGCCAGCCCTTTGACCACTTCTCCTTTCCTGTTAACCCACATGAGCCTCAATAGTATTGTCAAGTATGGCTTTGAGCAGTTCAGAGGTGACTATGAAGCACTGGTCAGGTGGGTGAAGGAGGTTGGGGCCCAGTCTGTGTACATATCAATCCTTCCTGTCAAGGATAAAGGCCAAGCCAAAGACAGATGCATCGTCAAAGTGAATGTCTGTCTGTACAGGTAAGTGTCTTCAAAAGGGCTTCCGCTTCCTTGCCTACAGGATGATGTTCTGCATAGGTGGCCTGCTGGAAAAAGTTGGGATCCTTGAACTGTCAGGGCACAGTCCTGAACGCTTGGCCCCTGGGCCTGCGTAGTGGCTACTTTCCCTACTGCACCACCACATAGCCCGACTGGAATTTGGTTTCTCCCTTGTATTTTCTACCTTCTCTCTCCCTTGCAGTCTGTGGCTACACCACAGCTTCCTGGTTGGCTCTCAGCCGTTATATATAAAGAATACTGGGAGCTGCAGGAAGTTGGCGGAGCATCTGTACCCGATTCTGCTATTGCCAACTCTTGCTGCTGCTCCTGCTATTCTAACCCACACCCTTAGATCTTTCTCTACTCAGGTTGTGTGTCTCCTTATTAAGTTTGCTTAGTAAGTAAATAAATCTTTATTGTTGAAGCCCCAAGGGTCAAGTTTGTTGAGTAGCGTTCCTTGGTTTGGCCAATACCATTAATAAATTATTAATAATAATTTTAAAAATAGTAGTGTTCCTTTCCCCACTGTGCTGAATGTAATTCTCTCTTGTTCCCCTCCGTCTCCCTTGTTTATTATTCTACCTGTTACAGCTCTTGCTTCCCTTGTAGTTGGTATCTTGATGTGCACATTGTCTCTTTTTCTCCCCCTCCCACAGTAGTAGTTAGTCCTTCTCCGTTAGTTCCTTGTTGTGTACCCTGTTACCCTCCTCTGCTTCCCCATATGCGGATAGTTCCCTTGCCTTTGCTTAGTTCCCTGTTCAGTGCCATGCTCCCCTCCATAGTTTCTTTAGACTTTTTTCATAGTTCCTCCCTCAATGTCTTGTCTCCCTTCATAGCTTCCCATTGCTGTTGTGTCTTGTCTTGCTTTTGTTCAGTGTCTTGCTCATGTTGTATCTCCTTACAGAGCTTTCCAGTCCTTATAGTTACCTTACCCCTTCCTTCCTCTTAGGCCGCTTCCACACAAGACAGGAGGCGGGGAAACTGACATTAGCCGAAATCACGTCAGGGGGATCATGTGGATCACGTGAAGTTCCACTCGCGTGCACTGGCGTTTAGCCCATTTCTGCCATAATTTCAGTGACGGGAGACAAGGCTGGATTCCCATCACTGAAATCATGGCAGAAATGGGCTTATCACATGAAAAACCCTGTGCACACAAGTGGAACTTCACACGATCCCCCTGATGTGATTTCAGCTCATGGCAGTCCCCCCCCCGTCCATCTCGTGTGTAGGTTGCCTTAGTTATCACCGGTTTGCTGTATGTGATAACACTGATCTTGGAGGAGTAGAGCGTGAGTTCGTGGCCTCTATGACAACCATGGGCCTGTCCCAGGTCATCAGTGGTCCCACACAGTGGTCTCCACTTCCACAAAAGATGGGAGAAGAGAGAATGAATGGCCTTAAATTACAGCAAGGCAGACTTTGGCTGACTACTAGGAAAAACTTCCTAACTATAACAGCAGTTGGGTAATGGAACAGGTTGCTGAGGGAAGTTGCAGAATCTCTCTCATTGGATTTTAAAAAAAATCAACTGGATGAGCATCTATCTGCACTATTGTAGGTACATGATGTCCTGCCTTGGCGTAGGGGCTTGAGGTAGATGGCCCTTGAGGTCCCCTTCCAGCCCTACAATTCTAGGACTCTTGGACTTGTCTGCAATCTCCAAAAGTTGAAACTCATACACTGAAACTACAATAATTCACACTAAGAACTGGGAAACCAATTGCTAATTATGTGTTGTTGTTTTTTAAATTAGCATGAAGCAAAATAATAAAAGCAAAAGGATAACGTAACATAAAACTCTTTGTTCATTTGTTTTTCTTTGACATGTATAATTTAAACTACTGATAATGCTTCCTAGTATTAAATGTACTTTAAATGTACATTTAAAATGTACCATTAAATGTACTTCATCTATTCTGTATAAAGTCTTAGCTTTATACAGCTAAATTTAGGACCTCACGCTACAGCCCTCTTCTATTAAATCACTGATGAGAAGTGGGAGAAAGGGCTGGTTGTGCTCAAACTATGGGGAAGGCTAATTACCAAGTTACGAAATTGTATTAACAATTTTACTGCATCTTATACCACGTAGCCATTACCAGCACTTTGAGGTGGACACCTTGGACCATATTTTCTATAGATGTCCCTACTTTCGGGGGCCCCGGCTGCGGTACCTTATGGGGTATATCAAGGGGTCAGATCTATCCAAGGAGTCATCTCGGATTCTTCTAAATCCTGCAGACTCAGGTCAGTCCAGGGCAGTAGCGAGTTTTGCCCAAGCCATCTTACACATTAGGCAGGCAAATAACCCCTGAACGAGGGTGGACAGTGATATATTCAAGCAATGGTGGTCTGTAGGGGTTGCGATAGTCCTGGTTAGTAAGGATTAACTATATGGTCCCCCAAACTAAGTTTTTCGCTTTTTGTTGCGAGGTCCCTATTTACCTTTACGGTAGGAGGCGGATAGGTGGGAAGGCCCCCGCCATTTTGGTGGAAGGTAGTGAGTATGGGGATGGCGATTAATAGGCGATGCCCCCACAGGAAGGGATGCTCCGCCCTGAGTACCCTGAGACAGATAGCTAGGAAGTAATGGACTGACGGTATGGAGGACTATTAGTGTGGTTGGCGAGGATGTACATATATATTCTTTTATAAGATTTAATTCGTCGACAATCAACTGTATAGGAATTGTGGCTGAGGATATATTTTATTTTAACCATTTGTGGTATGTTTTGTAAAGCTTGTAAAAGCCTATGGCTAAAACAATAAAAGATTTGATTTGATTACCAGCACTTTTTACTCAAGAAAATACCCACTGATGCCAAAGGGAGGAAGAGGAGACACTGGGGTGAATGCTGAAAGATGAGATGTCAGCAAAGGAGCCTACAAGTGCTTGCACTATACATTCTACTACCCAATGCCATATTTGATTGTGCCAGGACTAATTGTTTTCTGTTACAAAGGGTCTTTGGAAGACCTGGACCAAGCTCTTGGCACACAGCTAACCTGTGAGACCGAATACTGGCAGAAGCCAGCATGCAGCTGAGCTGGCTAAATATCCCCCCACACTGTCTGCTGGAGTCTGCACCCCAGAGTTTTGTTCTACTTGCTGAGATCTCTCCCTTCTGCAGCTGGTTGGGTGGGGTTTACATGTGTGCACAGGGAAAAGCTTTTCGCTGGGAATAGGGAATCTCTCAGAGAGATTCATTCACAATTAATTTGACTATGGTACAGAGGAAACTCCGTAGAGTGGGTATTATTTATATAGTATCAGCAATGTACCCAGCCCTGGTTAGCCATGAATAGACAAAGGTGCTTGCAATCTTGGATAGGCAAGGGAGAAGAGACAGTGGGGAGAGACAGGGACACATCTAAGAAGCTGTGAAGTTGCAGGTGCATATGCTTAGCTTAGTTACAAGGGGAGGGAAAGGATTCTGGAGAATTTTATCTGTGCTTTCCTAAACCTGCCCTAATCCTTATGGGAAAGATAGAACATAAATTTAAATAAATAAAATTAAAAATCATTCAGTGAGCAATCTCTGGGGATGAGGAACTAAGGAAAGTCTGATGGAGGAGGTAGAGAGCATATATGCTCAGAAAGGGAGTTCTAGGAATGGGGGCAGCATGGGAGAAGAGGCAAAGATGGTTTCTCCCTTCTTCTGTGATCTTTAGTTTACAGCAGAGGTTCCCAAACTACGAGCTGTGACTCCAAGTGGATCAGGCTACGGAGTGAACTGGAAAAAAAGTGCTTAGGAAGTTAGTTAACTTGGGGACTACTTGATCTCTGAAGATTTTTATAGGCAATAAGACACACACCCCCACCAAAGCTTCGGCTAAACGTTCTCCACAACATTTCCTGCAGGTTTTTTTTACAAGACACACTTAAAGGTACTGGCACCCAACCAATTTTCACACTCTGGCGATTGAAGTATTTGGAGATATAACTTCCACGGTGTTCCCCTAAACTGAGACCAAGATGACTCAAAATTATTGAAACAGATACAAAATGTATTAAACCAAATACTGAAAACATCATGCAGATTATGCAGGATACACAATACAAAATGTATCCAACATGCACACACAAAAAATCCTTGTTTTCAGTTTGCACCTACCAATGAAGTTGTTTATAGAGCCTAGAGGGGTGATCCATCTACTGCATATCAAGGGCGTGCACCAGGCCCCCATGTTGGTTTTGTTTTTAGTTTTTGTTATTCAAAAATGTCATTTTCATTATCGTTATTAACAATGTCGTTTTCGTTGTCATTATTGTTTGTTATTTTTGGTATCGTTTTTGATATCATTTGTTATTGGTATCGATATTCATTATTGTTATCGATATCATTACCATTTCAA
The DNA here is from genome assembly GCA_003113815.1 of Sphenodon punctatus. Taxonomy (NCBI): domain Eukaryota; kingdom Metazoa; phylum Chordata; class Lepidosauria; order Sphenodontia; family Sphenodontidae; genus Sphenodon; species Sphenodon punctatus. Next base: position 476,560 of record QEPC01011631.1, read on the forward strand.
ACAAAGATTTTATTTTTGGTATCAGTATCATTAGGAATGAATGAATGAATTTATTACGTGGTCATAGACCATTGTAACATACATAACAAAAGAAATGCGGAGCACAGCCGCAAATATAATCATCCATACACCGCACAACTTAATACAGACACGTATATCACGTATAAAATCAATACAACAAAATCGACATCAAATCCAAGCATTCCAATATACTATACACAGCTCCTAACCGCAAGCCCCTAATTTATAACTGAAATGTACTGATTAATAAATTTGTTAGTTAATATTATAGGGCCCAAGGAAATGCAAAAAAGATTTCCTATAATGGAGTGCTTGGATAAGAAAAAAGGGCAATACTTTTGATCACCTCTTGATCCGAGCTATTCAGCAAAATGGCCAACATCCTATGTTCGGACCTACCCGGATAGGCCTCCAAAATGGAACCCAAAAAAACCTCAAGCAATTTATCATACAGATGACAACAGAGAAGAACATGCCCTATTGTCTCTGCCTCCAAATTGTCAAACGGGCATATCCGCTCCGTATACGAGATACCACTAATCCTACCCTCAAGAACAGCAGAAGGGAAAGCATTTAGTCTTGCAGCACAAATCAACTGCTTTGCCCTGCCAGAAATTGGGGCACTCAGGTAGTCAGCTACCTGCCCCATCTCTGGGATCCAATCAAGATAGTCCCTGATATGGGGGGGTTGATCTCAATCCACCAATCTCCATCTGCCTCCCCATATCCTCCACACGAGACAAGATCTCCCCCTTAAGGGAAGCCTGACACTTGTGTTATAAAAACTCCGGTGAGAGACACATTGTTGTTTTTGTTTCCCGTTATCGTTTTTGGTATCGATACCAGTATCCATATCGGTATCGGTATTCTCGGTTGTTGTTTTTTGTATTCTCGGTTGTCGTTTTCGTTACTGTTGTCGTTCTTCTCAGTTGTCATTTTCGTTATTGCAATAACAAAAACGACAATTTTTGTTATCGTTATTGTAATAACGAAAACTACATGCACACCCCTACCCATATTAATTATTCACCAAACCTTTCACCATTTATCCTGCTATCAGACATAGCACTATTGGGGTAAAATTGCTAGGGCAAAACGTTACCCATCCACCCCCCCTTTTCTATCAGCAGTAATACTCACAGTTCCTTACTGCTATACGTATGCTCCATTTTCACTCCATGTAAAGTAGTTGGAGAGTCAATGCATGAACATTTCAGAATAATTTCTTTAAAAATAATGACAACTACATATGTTTTCATGGGAAAATGTGAATATTTTCCTTAATTGGCAGCATGATAGAAAATCAGCATACACACAAAATTAGCGTGCCGAACTGTCTTACAGGGTAGGCTTCAATGCTTTCAGTGGTGACAAAGTTAATTTCAAATATAGGAAGACCAGATAGACACATGGAAAGAAAGGTGATTGTCCGTATACTATGTGGCCACAACACTTCATAATTACTCAAGGTCATTGATGGCATTGTTATTCTCAAGGGTATAAAATTACAAATACTTTTTTTTGGCAAGTAACATTTTGAGGCCTCAGATGTATTTTTCTGTCTAGAGGGACAGCAGCTGTCATAGCAGCAGCAACTGTAATCCTTCCTGCTGTTTTACCTTGGACTGCCACTCTTGCCACTAGGGGCACTGATTAAATCTTCAGGCAAGTCATACTGCTCCTCTCGCTCTCCTAGACTATTATGTACCATACAGCTACAGGCAGCAAAGACAGGTATCACTAAACTGGAAAGGAGGTAAGTGGTTGTGTTTATAAAGCGTTTTCTAGTCTAAAAAGCAATTGATAAAATGGTACATGTAAAAACTAATTAAATGGTAATAGATAATCTAGATGGGTAACTTTTAAGTCTTCTGCCAAATAGCTAGCTAATTGTATGTCTGGGTAGTGAATGAGTCTTTTTTTTCTTTTTTTTTTTTACAGCTCTAGACAATGTAGTTTTTTAGGAAATGACTAACAACTCTGTTTATATCACTTTTTAGCTTTCAGTGTGCAAGTATTGGACAGTTACACCAGTGAGTCATGTAGCCACCTGTATCATATACACGCCAACACAAATACTTGTATGTAAGGACAACCAATATGGTCACACTCAAGGTATCTTCCATTGTATTGGCTGGAAATGGCGAGCCTGCCAGTAACACATCCAGAATGCTACAAGGAACTCAGTACTCAAGGACAATGGACAGTCCAACATCAGAGTAGATATGGATTCTCTCCAACTGCATGTGATCAAGCAATTGAACAAACTTGCAATAGAGATTCAAAAACAAGAAGTGACTTGATTGGACTGACAACATAACCGTCCTGCAGTTTATCAACGGATCGTGCCACAACACGAGAGGGCTGCAGCAACAAGATGGTGTGAGAAAGGACAATTGGGTCACTTACCTTGGGAATTGTCCTTCTGTAGCTTCTGAGGGAAGTTATTCGGACACAGGGAGTATTCTCCTTCATAGCCAGCAGGAGGCAGCACTGACTTTCAACTGGGCACGTGCAGGGACAGCACGCCCTCAATCCCCAAGTGTAACACAGCTGATGGATCAAGGACACCTGAAAAGGAAGAAAAGAGGCACCCCTTCCAAAACTAGGGGTCTAACCACAGAAATACCCCCCAAACAGGGTTATACCGAACCCTGAGGTCCCCCCAGTCATAACATCTGGGGAAACACAAAACAGGGAGGTTGCCAACGCACAGCAAGACTCCCAGAGGGTGGGGGGAGCAAATAATCTCCCTCAGAAGATACAGAAGGGCAATTCCCAAGGTAAGTCACCCAATTGTCCTTTCTACAGCTTCTTCATCCGGTTATTCGGACACAGGGAGGTAACAAAGCAGTACGCCCAATTCAGAACAGAGAGAGAAAGAACAGAAGGCAGCTGAACCTGCACAACCCACATGGAAAAGTACTGAACTTGACTAACCCAGGACCCCTTGCAGAATCTGCCTACTGAAAGCAGCCCCGGCAGAATCCAGAAGGTCAATCTTATAGTGTTTGGTGAAAGTTTAGGAGTTCTTCCACATGGTCGCCCTACAAATTTCACCAAAAGAGGCCCTCGCTCTGAAAGTCCAATTGGCCCACCCTTGTAGAGTGGGCCAAAACCCTCGTCGGCAGCAAAAGCCCCACAGCTCTGTAAGCATCCATGATGCAGAATGAAATCCACTTGGAGTTCAACGTCTTAGACGCCTACCTCCCCTACGAGCATGAGTGGTGGCTGACTAAGAGGCTCGAAGTCCATCCAAAAGACTCCGTACAATCCAAGTAGATCTTGAGCACCTGACAAAGGTCCAGAGTATGACATAACCTTTCTGATCGATGCTGAGGGCGAGGGCAAAAAGAAGGAAGAATTCTCTCCTGCCCCAGGTGGAAACAACAATTAATCTTTGGGACAAGAAAAGGGTCCAAACATAGTATGACCGATTCCTTACAAAAGGTACACAGGGCCGGGGCCATAGAGAGTGCCCCTATGTCTGACGCTCTCCTAGCCGAGGTAATTACAATGAGAAAGGATACCGTAATCGACAAAATATAAGGAGACCTTCCTAAGGAGCTCAAAGGGAGAACCTGTAAGGGCCTTAAGAATTACGTTAAGGTTCCGAGAAGGAACCCTATGAGCTACAGGAGGGGAGAGCTGTCATGCGACTCGTAAGAACCATTTGATGTGCCGATGCACAGAAAGACGAACTCCCCCCTGTAACCCTAGAGTACTATCTAGAGCGGCCAGTTGCCTTGAAAGAGTATTTGGGCACAGTCCTTGTCCAGACCCTCCTGTAAAAACTGCAGAACCTGAGCAACTGAAGGGGATTGAGTCGATACCTGATTGATCCGACATCAATTAACAAATACCCCCCAGGTACATTGATAGATGCACCTAGTAGACTTGCGCATTGTGGAGGAAATTTTATAAGGGACCCTATGGAATTGAATTACAATAGCCAAAAGGAAGGTAACACAAAATGGATGAGACAGAAGCATTTTGGGTAAAACTTAATGCTTAATAGAAGCTATGCCTTTGCCCTTTAGACAGAGAGCCAGAGATGCCGAAAGGGTTTAATTACTTTCTCGGAGTACCCTAGACCACGGAGGGTTTGGGTTTCAATACCCAAGCAGTCAGTCTCAGAAACCCTGGTTGTTTGTAGAACTGGGGACCTTGAGACAGTAGGTCTGGGTTGGGGGGAAGCTCCACTTTCTCCCCAGTCAACAGGCTCACTAGGTCCATGAACCAAGGTCTGCGAGGCCAATAAGGTGCCACTAGAATCAGTTGGCGTATTCCATTTTGCATTTGCGTATCGCCCAACTTATGAGGGGAAAGGGCGGCAAGGCATATAGCAGACCCTTGGACCACTGGTGACTGAGGGTGTCTTGTGCCTCGGCCCTGGGATGTCGCCCCCTCGACATGAAGGGTACTGTCTTGGCGTTTGATGGAGAGGCAAAGAGGTCCATTATCAGTTGGTCGAATCCAAGTACTATTAGATGGAAAGCTGAGCTGCTGAAGGACCATATTTTATTTATTTATTTATTCAATTTGTATCCCACCCCTCCTGCGAACAGCACGGGGCGGCTAACAAGTTAGTTATAAAACAATTTATAAACAATATAATAAAACAATCCATAAAAACACTACAATAAAACAGGCTGGGATAATAAATAAATAAGGGTGGGGGAAGATAAAACACCCCCTCCCCCACCCCACAGGCCTGGGTGAACAGGCAGGTCTTACAGATTCGCCAAAATGTCAGAAGGATTGGGGCCAGGCAAGCTTCCTCTGGGAGGAAATTCCAGAGGCGCAGCACGGGCACGGAGAATGCCCTCTCCATTGTGGCCCCCCGCTTAACACGGGGGACCTCCAAGAAGGCACCCCTGGCAGACCGAAGGAGCCACTCTGGGGCACGGAGGGCAAGGCGGTCCCTGAGGTATAAGGGGCCCAGACCGTGAAGGGCCTTGTATATTAACATCAATACCTTGAACCTGGCTCGGCACGCTATCGGCAGCCAGTGCAGAGTCCGGAGCATAGGTGTTATATGCTCCCGACGGCCCGTCCCCGACAGGAGGTGGGCCGCCGCATTCTGCACTAGCTGCAGCCTTCGAACCAGGAACAAGGGCAGCCCCTCGTAGATCGCATTGCAGTAGTCCAGCCTTGAGGTGACGAAGGCATGGATGAAGGAGGCCAGGTCCGGACCAGAGACGAACGGACGGAGCCTCCGCGCCAGATATAACTGGCGGAAGGTGGCTTTCGCCACTGCCTCCACCTGCTGCTCCAGGCGGAGGTGCGCGTCCAAAATCACCCCCAGACTCCGAACCTGCTGAGCTATGGGAGGGCGAACCCCCCCAACCAGGGGGGCTGACAACTCCCTCGCTCTCCCCACCACCATCACCTCCATCTTTATCAGGGTTGAGTTTTAGTCTGCTCTGCCACATCCACTCCGCCACGGCCTCCAAACACTGGGATAGCAACGAGATGGCAGGGTCTGGGTCAGCTGAAAGAGAGAGGTACAACTGAGTATTCATCAGCATATTGGTGACATCGCACCCCGAACCCTTTCACAACCTCCCCCAAGGGCTGCATATATACATTAAACAGAAATGGAGACAGAATAGAACCCTGTGGAACGTCGCAGGATAAGGTGCGGGGGCAAGATGATTCAGCTCCCAGCACCACCCGCTGGCTTCTCCCCGAGAGGAATGAGCGGAATCATTCAAGAACAGTCCCGTCCAGACCCCCCAGGTCACGCAGCCGTCTCAACAGCAGCCCATGGTCCACGGTGTCAAAAGCAGCTGAGAGATCTAGCAGGATAAGAAATATTGAACATCCTGCATCCATCTCCCGGCGGAGATCATTGACCAACGCCACCAACGCCGTCTCGGTGACATAGCCGGGGCGGAACCCAGATTGAAAAGGGTCCAGGAAACCAGTGCTATCTAGATGTGCCTGGAGCTGGGTCGCCACCGCCCGCTCAATAACCTTCCCTAAAAAGGGAAGGTTAGAGACAGGTCGGTAGCTAGCGAGTACGTCCACAGCTAACGATGTTTTTTTCTGCAGGGGGCCCACCACAGCCTCCTTGAGACTAGGCGACAACCTCCCCTGCTGCAAGGGCGCAATGATCACCCTCGCCAGCACCGTCCCCAACGTCTCCCTGGAGGTTTTCACTAGCCAGGACGGGCACGGATCGAGTTCACAACTGGTGGTTCTCACAGACACCAAGACATCCACCGCATCGGCTGGCGTCACTTCCTGAAACTCCCCCCCCACAAAGTTGGACCAAATGGGGCCTCCATCACCTTGTGCTCTCCACCTACTGCCTCTAATCCAGCGTCGAAGTCGCTCTGAATCCGAGCGATATTGTCTGCAAAGTAGATGACAAACTCCTCACAGTGGGCCTGGGACAAGTCCCCGTCCAGGCGGAGGGACGCCGGACTGACCAGCCCCCGCACCACCCGAAACAGCTCCGCCGGGCGTGACTTCGCAGTTGCTATGAGGACAGAAAGGAACTCCCTCCTTGCTGTCCTCACAGCCTCAACATAGGACAACACATGGGCCCTATGGAGAAGTCGGTCGGAGTCAGATCGAGTCTGACGCCAGCGTCGATCCAGCCTCCTGCCTACTTGCTTCATACACCGCAGCCCCTCAGTAAACCAAGGGGCCCTGCAGTGAAGAGACCGAGGCAGAGGGCGTCTCGGAGCCACCCTGTCAATGGCCTCCTCCAGCAAGGTGTTCCAAAGCTGGACCAGCTCATCGACAGAGCGACCATCCAGGTTCAGGGATAACCCCCCCAGGGCTTCCTGGAACCGCTGGGGTTCCATCAGCCTCCGGGGGCGGACCATCCTAACTGGCCCATTCCCCTTCTGGAGGGGGTGCGCTGAGACACCGGCCGTTCCCCCGGATTCACTGTTTTCCGCCTCAGCCCGTTTGCATGCACGTTGTCCATGCCCTGGATGTGTAGCGCTACAAGCGAGAGGACATGATGTTCCGCCCACGTCAACAGTCGTGTCGCTTCCACATGTAGGGCTTGGGACCAAGAGCCCCCTTGGCGGTTCACGTAAGCTACGGCGGTTGTGTTGCCCTCAAAAACCAGGACGTGGTGTTCATCAATCACAGGCTGTAAGGCGAGTCAGATGGCTTTCAGATGAAGATGGGACCCCAGACGAGTAAGCTGGCATCCGTGGTGACCACTGACCTGAGGGGAACCATCAGCGGAACCCCCCACACGAATCGGTGGGGATCCTCCCACCAGGTGAAGGAGTCCAGAGTTTTTTGGTTTAATGCTATATTTACTTGTGTGCTGGCGATGATTTGCCCCTCCCAGGGACGAAGATGATGTTGGAGGGGCTGAGAATGGAATCGCGCCCACTGTAGATGATGGAATCAGGATACCATCAGCCCCTGAAAAGAAGCCATAGATTGTAGAGGGTTTCAAGGATGTGACCGTATGGCAGTGATGAGTAGGTTGTCGAGAGAGGGGAACACCGCTATGCCCTCCAGGCAGAGGTTCGCTATCAAGGGGGAAAGTACCTTGGTGAACATTAGTGGCGAAGATTTCAGGCCAAAAGGGAAGAGCTCGATACTGCCAGTGGTGTCCTGCGTAGCAGAAACAAAGCCATTTCCAGCGGGCTTGGTGGATGGGGACATGAAGGTAAGCATCCTCCCAAGTCCAGGGATGCAAGCCAGCCACCTGGAGAGAGGGAGAGACAAATGAATGCCAGAGTTTCCATGTTGAACTTCTGCGGTCTCACCGCTCTGTTTAAGCATTTTAGATCGAGAGCTGCTCTCCATGTCCCATTCTTCTTCATTACTAGGAAGAGAAGCAAGTAAAGACTTCCTCCCTTTTCTGATGAGGGGTCTGCTCTATTGCTCCAATCTGCAATCTTTGAATTTCCTGCTCCATGGCTGAGTGTTTGATCAGGTTGCGTGAGCATGGGGATACTTGAAACAACTCTCTTGGTTTGTACTTGAGTTTATTGAGTATCACCCCGCAATGGTGCCTCTTATCCAGATGTCAGTGGTCACTTGCGCCCATCTGTGTGCGAAGCGTTGCAGGTGGCCAACAAGCAGTACTGAGGATGGGGAACAGCCAGCGGAGTAGTCAGGAAGTCTACTTTCGGGAGGGAGATAAGGGGTTTGAATACCTATTTGGTTTAGACCCACGGCCTCTGTATCCCCAGCCCCATGATTGGTATTATCCACGAACCTCCAGGAGCTTGGCTCTTCCTTGAGTTGTGCGAGAAGCGCTGGAAGGAACGAAAAATCTTTTTTAAAGGACTGTGATTGATTCAAGGAGTGCTTCTTCTCCTTATGTGATGCCTCAGCCAGGGCTTTGTCGAGGGTGAAGCCAAACAGTTTCCCTCCTTTAAAAGGTCCACTCACTAGTAAGTTTTTGGCATGCGAGTCTGCTCACCAGGAGCAGAGCCAGAGTCTGCATTTGGCAGCTACGTTAGCCGCCATGCCCCTAGCCACCCAGGTGACAGCATCCATGGATGAGTCAACTAGGAAGGCATGTGCCAAGGTAATACTGGTGGCAAGCTTGCGTGACAGAATCTCTGACAAGTCCGGGTCCTTGCCTAGTTTAAACCATCTCATGCTGGCCGTAGATACATAAGAGGCTGTTGTAGCCATACGCAGTATGTTAGCTAGCGCTTCATAGTTTGTTCTAAAGCCGATCTCAAGCCCCGTATTGGTGGCGTCCTTAGGGAAGAGATCTCCCTCTGCTGGGAAGGCAGATTGTCATGCCAGGGAGGCATCAGCCTCATCAACCTGAGGCACTTTGAAAACTAGGTCACTGTGTTTATTAAAGTCATATAGGGCCTGCTGTACCCTGGATAGCTTAGAGGATTTAGTGGGATGTTTCCACTGTGCTCTAATTATTCTTTCGAAAGCCCTGTCCAGGGTGACTCATCCTGAGGTACTGGCTAGACGAGGAATGTAGTCTCTATCAGAGTCTTCTTCCTCTGAAGAGGATTCAGATTCCTTTTTCCTTTGGGACTTAGGTGTTATTGTGCAAACCCTCTCCGCCCGTTTTACTAGCTTAGGGCCCTGGTCAGAGGGCAGTTCTCTGTCCAGTTCTTTTAGGGCCTCGTGTTAGGATCATTTCCATTTCAGGGGGATCCTTTTCAGAGGAATGAGAAAACATGTCCCATGAGGTCTGATCGGAGTCCTCCTGAGAGGCTCCCTCTTCCCTCCGTGTGACTCTGGTGGGCCTGACCGTCTTTCTCCTTTTTTATCAGAGGGGGGGGAACTGGAGTCGGAGTCTTCCTTGGGGGAAACTCACCCTCCTCCCTGTAATCCATGCCCACTCTGCTTCTGAGGAGGAGCCAATCAAATCCCTAACTGAGGGTTTCTGTGGGGCCCTTCGGGATCTCTGGGCGGGGGGGGGGGTTGTTTCCCCTTCCCCGCAGGTTTAGAGGCTCCCTCAAAGGACTTTTTAGGGGTCTGGTGTCAGGTGGGGCATGCCTGCTTGCTGGGCGGGAGTTTTTTGTGGGGTGTTTTGCCTGATTCCCCTTTATCCTGAACAGGACCCTCATGACCTGCTGCATGGCATTCCTGTTGGACTGGGTCTAGGATGGGGGACCCTCTTATTGTGAGCTGGGAGGCACAGGAGGCCTCCTCCTCTTCTTCCTCCGATCTGCGGGAGGCTCTCTTCATAGGGGCAGGTCTGGTGTGGCTTGCCTCCCGGGCGGCCGGCGCCGCCACAGTTTCAGTTTCTTTTCCTGCACTGGGGCTGCGGCTAGGCGGGCGGCGGCCTGGAAGGTTCCGCCATGCCTGCAAGTTCCCTCACAGTGAGAGGGCGTACCCCTTGGGCCAACCCCCACACCTGCTTTGTCCCAGGCCAGACCCTGGGGCTGGACCCAGGGGGCAAATTTGGAGCGGCCGCACCACTGAAGGATGCTGGCGCCTGGAGGTGCTGTAGGAGCCCGCACTTGCTTTGCTCCGAGCCATACCGTGGGGCCAGACCCGGGGGCGAATTCGGAGCAGCCGTGCCGCTGAAGGATGTCGACGCCCAGAGGCGCTGTAGAAGGGAGAGCAATCCCCCATTAGTTTAAGTAAAAAATCCTGTCTGGGGCAAGAAAGCCTATTAGGGTGCAGAGCATCCCCGCTGCACTCCTATCTGGCCCAGAGGCAGACTTTCAACTGGGGGATTGACGTAACACAAGGAAAGGAGTGTCACTGCCTGAGCATTCAGTCCAGTCGTATTGATTAATTAAGTTGTGACCATGAAGAACGTGACAAAGATATTTCTTCATGTGTAACATGCTGCCAAGGACTATCCGAATGTAATAATAAGGTGTCCAGATACAGATGTTGCAATCATAAGCATTAGTCTCAAGTCGCATCTGCCAGTTAATTTATACTTTTTCACTGGTATTGGTCATCGAAGCTGTGTTGTTGATTTTTAAAATGTCACTATAGCTCTAGGCCATAAGGTATGTACCTCTCTTATTGGACCATACTGGACCAGTATGTACCATACTGGATCAGACCAGTGATTCATCTAGCCTAGCATCCTGTCTCCAACCGTGGCCAACTTTGGTTGTGTCAGAAGTACACAGCAGGTTCACAAAGGAAAGATCTATTTCCTGCTCGAGACTTACTGGACGCTACACATTTACAGGGTATGGTTCACCAACTGCCTTCTAAGGGAAAAGAAAGAGAAAGGTATTTGCTGTGGCATCTAAAAATAAAGTGTTTCTTGATGCTTTCACTGATCTGGGGAAAGAAAGACTCAACATACCTTGTGCTGGAGAAATTGTGTGTCGTCTATATGGCCAAGCTTCATCACCAAATGTCAATGACACCTGATACAGGATGTTCTGCTTAGCATTGTCTTCGTTTCTTGAGCAGAACATGCCACCAACACATGATGCTCTACTACACCAGCACACAAAGGGCAAGTTACCAAGATGCTATAATGAGGCGTTCTCTAGTTAACAGATGAACAATCCTTCCCCTGTTGGCCATGGTTGGGATTTAAAAGAAAAGGTGCTTGCCGTCTCCTGGATGACAAGTCCTGCACCAGATAATACACTGAAGGCAGTGCACTGAAGTTGCAAGCATATGAAATGTCAAGCAAGGTAGTGTTCCTGTCATGCTCCTTAGCTACCCTGCATCGACTGGTGTACATGACAGAAAGGTCTCTAATCCTGCAACTGAGAATGAGGCTCTCTCTGATGAGAGTGACTTTGAATAGGATGCTGTGATTTTCAAACTGAGGCGTTAAAATAGATTTTCCTTTTGAAAATAATGACTAAAATGCCAACAGTTATATACATTACAAGGATAGTATAGTGATTGCCCAGGGCAATCACATTTCTTTCTGTATTTAAAATTTAAATTTGTCACCACTGGAAGCGTTGAAACCTGCCCTGTAAGACAGTTGGGCATGCTAATTTTGTGTGTATTAGGCTGTGTGTATGCTGATTTTCTATCATATGCCAATTAAGTGAACTATGCACAGTCATTTTCCCATGAAAGCACATGCAGTTGTCATTATTTTTAAAGAAATTATTCTGAAGCATTCATACATTGACTCTCCAACTACTTTACATGGGCTAAAAATGAAGCATACATATAGCAGTAAGGAATTGTGAGTATTACTGCTGCTAGAAATGGGGAGATGGAATGTTTTACCCGAATAGTGCCCTTTCTTATTGTTGCATAGTTTACTATAGCAGGATAAATGGGGAACATTTTGGTGTATAACATGCAGTATATGGACCACGCTCCCTCAGTTTAGGTGAAGACTGTGTAAGTTACAGCCCCAAATTCTTCAAGTGTCTGGGTGTGAAAATTGGTTGGGTGCAAGTACCTTTAAATGTGTACTGTCAAAAAAAACTGCAGGAAATTTTGTGGAGAACTTTTAGCCCAAGGTCGGGGAGAGTTATTGCCTACAAAAATCTGCGGAGATTAAGTATTTATTTATTTTCATCAATTTATATCCCGCCCCTCCTGCAAACAGCTCGGGGCGGCTAACCAATATAAGATACAAGTATAAAAATATATAAAAACACTCATAAAAACACACCAAAATACAATAAATAGGGTGATGTGGGATAAAAAAAAAACCTAACCCACCCACCCCCTCCCCAAAGGCCTGGGCGAACAGCCAGGTCTTGCAAATTCGCCGAAATGTTAAAAGGCTTGGGGCCAGGCGAGCTTCCTCCGAGAGAGAATTCCAGAGGCGCGGCCCTGTCTCTTATACACATCTAGATGTGTATAAGAGACAGGTGCGCAGCAGCAATCAAAAAATCAAACAGAAAGTTAGGAATTATTTGGCAAGGGATAGAAAATAAAACAGAAAATATCATAATGCCACTATATAAACCCATGATGCAACCACACTTTGAATATTCTGTGTAGTTCTGGTTCACGGGTATCTATATGCGGCTTCTATATGCAGAGAGGCTTCATAGATAGAGCTCTTCAGCTTGGAGAAGAGATGACCAAGAGGGAAAAAGATAGAAGTTTATAAAATCTATCATGAGTAGATTGGTACAAGTAAATAGGGAGTCATTATTTACCCTCACTAATAATACCAGAACTAGAGGACACTCCATGGAGCTAACTGGCAGCATTTAAACCAAATAAAAATTAACTTGTGGAACTTGTTGCCAGAGGATGTGGTCAATGCCAGTAGTATAACTGGGTTGAAAAGAGGATTGGATAAGTTCCTGGAATATAGGTCCATCAATGGCTATTAGTCAAGTAGGTTCGGGGACGTAACTTCTGACTATCGGGAGCTGAGCGCGACCAGCAAGGAATGGTTCACTGCATTATGACCTGTTGGGTATTTCTCCGAAGCAACAGAGAGTGGCCCCTGTTGGAGACAGACTGCTGGGCATGCTGGACCATTGGTCTGACCCAGTGTGTGTCACTTCTTATTTTCTTATTCTGCCCCACAGCTGTTTTTTATTTAGTCCCTTTCCAGTTCCTACATCTGGCCTGTGGATCCAGTCCCCACCCTTCAAGCACTGAAAGAGTGAGCTCAGCGAAGGGAGTAGAGATGAACATGCATTCAAGAATAGGGGACAGATTGATGATCTGGACCCTACCCTTCCTAAGCACCCCCCTTAAGCTCTCCCATCTCCAACTCCTATCTGGCCCACAAAGCCTGTACACATTTCCAAAGTGGCCCATGCCTTAGAAGGTGGCAAACTGATGTGTTGTAAGGGCAATTTACAGCAAAATTATGTAACAAACACAAATCAACTCTAATCTAAAGTTGTACACAAAGAAAGTTTATCAGTAGGGTGATGTCTTCTAATTACAGAAACAACAATACAAAGTTTTAAAGAAAACACTGCCNTATTGGTGACACCGCACCTTGAACCCTCTCACAACCTCCCCCAAGGGCTGCATGTATACATTAAACAACAATGGAGACAGAATGGAACCGTGTGGAACGCCGCAGGATAAAGCGCGGGGGCAAGATGTCTCAGCCCCCAGCACCACCCACTGGCTTCTCCCTGAGAGGAATGAGCGGAACCATTCAAAAACAGTCCCGTCCAGACCCCCCAGGTCACACAGCCATCTCAACAGCAGCCCATGGTCCACTGTGTCAAAAGCGGTCGAGAGATCTAGCAGGATGAGAAATGTCGAACATCCTGCATTCATCTCCCGGCGGAGATCGTCGACCAAGGCCACCAACGCCATCTCGGTGCCATAGCCGGGGCAGAACCCAGATTAAAAAGGGTCAAGGAAACTGATGCTATCTAGATGTGCCTGGAGCTGGATCGCCACCGCCCGCTCCCAAAGTAGCCCCCATATTAGTGGAACAGACCACCACAATAATGGGTCTGACCCCAGGGTCTATCTGTGAATGAGGTCACAATCTTGACTGATACTCGGTATACTCTGCATGTCTTTGGTGCTGTCTGTGGTTCCCAGGACTTTATTCAAGTCTCAAAATTGAGCCATATAATCAAAATGTTGGAAATTGCTGGATGTGCTGATCTCCTCACTCGACACCAACTAAAGGATTGCACAACAGAAAACAGACAGCTCTCTCTCAAGCAGATTAATTCCACAACTACCCCCCAACCTTTAGCTGCCCTGGGCCATATTCTATTAACTGGATGCTTATCTTCTCTTTTATTTGCCTTTGCAAATTAGGGGCCAAACTGTGCTTGCCCTAGATGCAAAGATCATATATCGATCACAGCTGAGCAAGACTGCTATTGAGGGAAACCATCATAAACAAGCATTTTCATGGTTTGACATCTTTAGTGTCCATGAATCACCATTTCATTCTAGTATATAATTTGTTGTGAACCTGGGGGATGGGGGCCTTTAGAAGAAATCAATGCATGAATTGACCCTACCTAATCAAAGAGCTGGAGCGAGCGGAATCTTACCGTTACATTCCTGAACTGCTGCCTCTGCAGTAGTTAAAAAAAAGAAAATAATCCCTACAGCAGTGTGGACATCATCAGTTGTAGTGAACAAGAAAAAAAAAAAAAAGACAGGTTAATTTCAAGCTCCATTACAATTAGATCGGGGTGGGGGGGATCAATGTTTGGCAAATGGAAAAGGACAAAATCTGTAGGGGAAAAATGCATTTCCAGGCAAAGCTAGTACAAACAATGAATCGAAACAGTATTTGATGGTGTCCTTTTAAGACTGTCAGCATTTCTATTTACAAACTTCATTTTAGTTTAGTTTCAATAAAGGACAAAACGTTCATCATGGAGATGAAGTAGTTCAAATGGTATCTTTTATTAGACCAACTTCTGTTGGTGAGAACTACTTCATCTCCATCTCTTACATTTGGGACCAACACAGCAACCAGACTGTTTCTAAAATGTTTATCATAATAATTAACCACCACCCATAGTCTGAATATCAACATATAAGATTGCAACTACTAGAGTACATAAACAACACAAGATAAATCTATATCTAAATTTAATTTCTTATACATATCCCTTAAGAGGTTTGCCCAAGTCCTAGTCTGAGAATCTTCCAGAGGCAGCATAAGACCTTTGTTTGGCCAGGCATTTAACAAACAGGGTTACAATGTGGGGTGTTTTGAAATGTGGCTTTAGTCTTTATATTTTATATGAATTTTTGATGATGTTATTATCCATGCTGAGCCTTCGGGGAAGGATGGGATAAAAAATTCTACAAAAATAAATAAATAACGTGATGGTATTAAAGATATTTTTAGGAGAGTTTTTTGGCATGCCCAGCACAAACGTTGCATTGTTTTAAAAGCTATAGATAGGAAAGCTGCTTACAGTATTTTAAAAACAAAATTTTTAAAAGGCATATAATATCCAAGATCCTAACTATGGTTCATAATCAATCATCATACAAAATTCCCACTGGGGTTTATTTGGATGGAGAAGGCTGCTCACAGTCAACATTCCTGGAATATGTGCATTAGAAACAGAAAAACAGGAGTAATCTGTACTGCATATCAGGCATTCCTGTAGAACACACTCTAAAACAGCCATTACCAGCTTCTGTTCTACAAGACCAGAGTAGATGTACTGCAGCTGGTCTACGCAACCAGCCACAGATACAGTAAAGTGGGCTTGCAACCATACTAGCACAAGGGCCATCTTTGAGGGGAAGGCAAAGGAGCAGGGAATGACGTACACACATATATGAGCCGCAGTGCCCTTCCTGTATATCCCAGAGATTGCTCTGGTGCAGTGACCAAAGATGCTCATATTCTTCAGGTGTGGCCATCTCTGGCAGGTGCACTGGGGTCTGCAACAAATTCTGAGCTATGACAGTGGCCCACTGGTCCAAGAAACTTGGGAATCTACTGCTCCTCTGACCCCCTGGTTCTCAAAATGTCCATGTACCTGGTGGACATTTAAAGATGGTTCCCTGCCCCAGCACATCCCGGTTCAGGCTGCAGCGGGTCAGGGAAGTGTTCCCAGGGGCATAAGCCTCCACCAGGCAGCTGGATGTACCCCGCTGGATCCAGGTGCCTGAGGGACGTTTAAAGTCGGTTTCCTAACACAGTGCACCCCAGTCCGAAGTGCGCTGGGGCAGGGAAACTATTCTTGTAGTCAGACCTCATGGGAGGCAATGGGGGTAGCAAAGACGAGGGGGAGAGAGGGAGCAAGGTGTATGCATGTGGGTGTGGTGGGAGTCTCAACTACCACAAATAAAAGAGGGAATGTGGTCTAAAAGGTTTGAGAACCAGCAGCATATTGGAGTTCAGCAGACCCAAAGGCTACAATTGGATCTGTCCAGACAGAGCACTGAGTAGCACATATACAGCACCTGTCCAGAAGCAGCTACAAGAGAAGGAGGCATCTTAACTGGTCTAGCATTATGCTCTGCAAGAATGTGCAGAGTACGGGGTTTTTTTAAAAATAGCTTTTAGACAAATCTAAGAGCAAAAGCAATATTCTTAAAATCTCTGAAAAGTCAAATTCTCACAAATAAGCAATAGGAAAACTAAAATCTTTACCCACTAGGTTTCTGACCAACTACTCTGGTGGGAGACATTTCCTGGACTATTCTCTTATGCACAAGTCATCTACATTTTATTACTGCTAAATAATTCACATAATTAACTGAGATACAATTTGGTGCACCTCTCTAGTCAGCACTAAGAAGTACAATTTAAAAAATAGGTTCAGCACAGAAAGACAGTCAGTTGGTTAACAAAGCATGGAAAAGCTGCCATTAAGCTGAAATCTTGGGCTGTCGCATAGTTTTGAGCCACTCAAGGCATTAGTTTTATGGGCATGCATCTCCCAGGACTCTGCCTTTCCTGTATCTGTCTGTTGTTACATTCTGTCTACAGGAAATAGAAATCTACTAGAATGCTCTCTCTGCAATGCTACTTGACCTTATTCCAGAGATCAGATTCTAGCAAGTCTATCCATGCTGCCCACATACAGAACACCAAAACTGCACTGCAACACAAGAAAAAGGGAAGATGATACATTAATGACTTAGGAAGAAAGCCTGTAAACCCGAGAGGTTTTGATTAAGCAAATTGACAGGATACTGGAGGCATTTTTTGTAGCGAGATTTGAAAATTCATGGTAATTCTTAGTTAGGGAACCATGGACCAGTATTTCTCTGTAGGGAAAGTTTAGAAAGGACATGAAACTGGCAATGGCCCTAGGCTCACAAAACTGGGGGGCAAAGGGGGGGGTTAAGTTATATTTTAGATCCTTGCTGGAATTTACCATGACCCCATGTGCACCTTGGTCCTGCTCCAAAACACCCAGAACCTTTTTCTCCATAAGGACTTGACTAGTCAGAAAGAGGGGTGTGCATGGGACATGAATCTCTGAGGCAGGGGCAAGCTTCTGAAAAACGGCTATTGCTCCAGAGTGACATGCCTTTATAAACATGATCAAGGATGTCTGGTCTAGTGCTCAAATAGCCTGAAAATCACCCCGGGGGGGGGGGGGGAAACAAAACCAAACCTACTGATAATGGTTCAAGAATCCACAGCAAAATTTTGAAAAACTGTGCAGTACTGCATGCTTACACAGAAAATGACACCAGAAATCAAAGAACAATTAACTGCAGCAGTAAACGTAGAAATAAAAGGGAAAAACACTCTTGCCAAAAAAAAAAAAAAGCCAGATAGAATGAGGTCAAGGAAGACACATTGTAAGTTCATCATCCTGTGTGGAGATAGAATATCAAAAACTGAAACAAAGGAATAAAATAAACAAGAAAGTGAATAATATCCACAGCAGCATACCTATCACACCTATGATTACACAATAGATAAAGCCCCCTGAGCCCACTAATCTTTACTAAGAAAGAATAGAAAAGTAAATACTAGAGGGAGTGGGGGAGGGACAGAAACTGCAAGGAGATAAGAGGAAGACTAAGATGTTTAGAGAGGTGTTGAGAACTACGTATATTCAGTTTACAAACGAAGAATATTGCTTTGCTAAAGCTAGTTTTCAAAAAGATTCCATATAATTATTTGTATAGTAATATTCAAAAACTCCACTGTGAAGCAGTTAGGTATGCTGCCCATGTATTATACCTTATCAAATCCTCAAAAGCTAGAAAGTGAAAAGTTTAAGTCACCTAACAAGTAGTACTCGCTTCTCCTTCGACCACTGTCAATCAACATTACTTCAACTACCATAAACCACAACCTTAACTCTGGCCCCTGAATTTTAATAAATTCTAGATTAGGGGTTACCACTAAGGAAGAGGATCTTGGGACTCATCATGGACAATTCACTGAAAGTCTCAGCTGTGTGTGTGGCCGCAGTCAGAAAATCAAACAGAAAGTTAGGAATTATTTGGCAAGGGATAGAAAATAAAACAGAAAATATCATAATGCCACTATATAAACCCATGATGCAACCACACTTTGAATATTCTGTGTAGTTCTGGTTCACGGGTATCTATATGCGGCTTCTATATGCAGAGAGGCTTCATAGATAGAGCTCTTCAGCTTGGAGAAGAGATGACCAAGAGGGAAAAAGATAGAAGTTTATAAAATCTATCATGAGTAGATTGGTACAAGTAAATAGGGAGTCATTATTTACCCTCACTAATAATACCAGAACTAGAGGACACTCCATGGAGCTAACTGGCAGCATTTAAACCAAATAAAAATTAACTTGTGGAACTTGTTGCCAGAGGATGTGGTCAATGCCAGTAGTATAACTGGGTTGAAAAGAGGATTGGATAAGTTCCTGGAATATAGGTCCATCAATGGCTATTAGTCAAGTAGGTTCGGGGACGTAACTTCTGACTATCGGGAGCTGAGCGCGACCAGCAAGGAATGGTTCACTGCATTATGACCTGTTGGGTATTTCTCCGAAGCAACAGAGAGTGGCCCCTGTTGGAGACAGACTGCTGGGCATGCTGGACCATTGGTCTGACCCAGTGTGTGTCACTTCTTATTTTCTTATTCTGCCCCACAGCTGTTTTTTATTTAGTCCCTTTCCAGTTCCTACATCTGGCCTGTGGATCCAGTCCCCACCCTTCAAGCACTGAAAGAGTGAGCTCAGCGAAGGGAGTAGAGATGAACATGCATTCAAGAATAGGGGACAGATTGATGATCTGGACCCTACCCTTCCTAAGCACCCCCCTTAAGCTCTCCCATCTCCAACTCCTATCTGGCCCACAAAGCCTGTACACATTTCCAAAGTGGCCCATGCCTTAGAAGGTGGCAAACTGATGTGTTGTAAGGGCAATTTACAGCAAAATTATGTAACAAACACAAATCAACTCTAATCTAAAGTTGTACACAAAGAAAGTTTATCAGTAGGGTGATGTCTTCTAATTACAGAAACAACAATACAAAGTTTTAAAGAAAACACTGCCCATTCCTAAATTCCTTGGATCAGTATGATTTGACACCAAAAAATAAAAAAATAAAAATCTGCACAGAATCCTAATTACTCAGACGCACTGATGAGTTCATCCATACAAACATGAAAAAGGCCTAAGATCTGGAAGAGAGGTTTCTGTAATCCAGATATGCAAAGCAGACAGCTTTGAATAAATCCTCCTAACCCAGAATACTTCTAACATATGTTCTTGAGCAAATGGAATGGATCTATGCTTTTTCTAGTCGGGAAACAAAACACAAACAAAACAAAACAAATCTATAGAATGCTTTTCGTTACCCCCAAAACATCCGAACACACAGCTACTGGTTAGGAGTTGGCATAATATAATTAGCCCTTATGTCCCAGGCTGCCCTTACCTGTATATCTGTGTCCTTCACAGGCTCAAGAGGCTCAAATGTAGTGGCTGCACTAAGACTCTCCAGCCGCTGAGATATGTGAGAGATGTCAAGACCTCTGGACCCAAGAAGAACTGACCTATAAAGATTTAAAGGTGGGTAAAATTAGTACAAAAAAAGTTAAATTGGTGCAAAACAGATGAAAAGGCTACATTTCATATTCCTGAGAAAACCTCTTAATTTCAAATATTTCGACCTACTTTGAGAAGCTGAATGCCTGCCCTCCGTGTGTGTGTTAAAGCAAGCCCTGGACGGACACACGTTGATATAATACCCACTGTAAACAACCTCAGAAGAACACAGTGAGAGAATTGGATTTCCTTGCTGAATAATATTGCTCTCATCATCCACTGCAGTACCGTACAGCTGTCGAAGCTTTCCAGCCATACCATGCTGGTAACTTAATCCTCAAGTAGATGCAGAACGGACCACCACACTTGGGAATTAAATCTTAAGGGTCAGTTCTAGTAGCTCAGCAGATGAATTCTTCAATCATTTGCTAACAATCAGAGCATCAGCATTTTCTTCTGTCAAACATAAGAATAAAAAAAAAAAAAAACCACTGGTAAGGAACTCTCTTCATTCTACTGATCTACTCCCCACCTTGCCTTTACGGTGCTTCAAAGTTCCTTGCAACAGATTGCATGCTTCTTCAGGGCAGAAAGCAGAGGACAAAGAGAAAGTCTGCCATTCCTGCTATTCCAGAAATCTGATCCATTGCTTGATCTTCATTTTGAAACCAGTTATTTAATTGTACTCTAAAATAACTTGACCTGATTGGGAGAGCAAGAGAGACAGAAAATGGGGAAAGAGACACTGACAAAGGGAATGACAGAAATGGCCTATTTTGTCTAGCCATAGGCCATTGGGAAACCTCTCCTATCTTGGCAATAGGGCAAAGAGTACCAAAGGGATGAGCTAACCGTCCCACTGAAACTTAAACTACAATTCTGCAAAGGAAGTGTATACCAGGATCCCCCTTCAGGATAAAAATATTGGGAATCAGCTATACGTTTCTCCTTTTAAATCACCAGAGGCCTTTAGAAATAGGTTAGACAGGCATCTCTCTGGGATGGTGAGGATACTGTGGATCCTGATTAATGGCAGGGAGCTGGACTAGATTCTAGAACTCAAGGTACAGGCATCCCTCTTTTACTGCAACCACTGGCATGCTTAGCTAATCGTTCTGCTTTGGGGCATGCTTCTATTGTCTGGGTCATCAAAGAAAACATTACCTAAAAACAGACTTTTTGCAAAAAAAGAGAGCTTTAAACTAATACTAGAAATGTAGCCATGTTCGTCTATAGTTATAACAAGAACAGAGAGTCCAGTGGCACTTTAAAGACTAACAAATATTTATTCGTGCATGAGCTTTCATCAGCAAAAGCTGGCTTCCTCAGATGCATGGAACGGATAGGCAGTTGGTCTTACTATATATAGAACTAGAAACCCAGGGGCAGATGTTAATCATTTACTTCTCAGGGGATGAGCTGATGATGTAACCTAGGGCATTTTTAGATGTTGCCACTTTTCCCCCGACTTTTGAAAACTTCCATGCGGCGGGGGTGTCTGTGAGGGGGGGGGGGCGGTTAGACGCTCACACCTCAACCGGAAGTTGCCCAGGTGCCACTGTTAACAGCGGCGTCATGGAACTCCCACTCGTTTTGAGACCCGGACTCCCAAAAGCCAAGGTCTTACAAGTTCAGGTCTCAAAACATGTGGGAGTTGCGCAGCGCCATTTTTTACAATGGTGCCCGGGCAACCTCCAGTCAGGGGGTCAGCGTCTAAATCCCCCCTCCCCCGTGGGAGTTTGCTAAAAACACCCCTAGTCTTAAAAATCTGGGGTACGACAGACTGACATATCAGACTTGAGGTGAACAATAAAATCTGACCCAAGTCACTGCCTCAGTAAAAGAAAAAAGCAGTGATTTGCTCAATGAAACTGCTATTATTATTATTACTACTATTATCATTTATATAGCACCAGCAATGTACCTGACGCTGTACAATCAATAGTTATAGACAGGTCCCTATCCCAAGGGGCTTGAAATCTAAAACAGACAAGGAGAGGGAAGACAAGGGAGAGGTGAACATAGGGAAAGATACATTAATGAAATTGAGAAGAAGTTGCAGGTGCACATGCTTAACAGTTACAGGGAAGAGGGGGACTCTGAACGAAGGAGGGAGAGGAGGCAGCTGTGAGAGTCTATGAACTGAGGAGCTAGGGAAAGCCTGATGGAAGAGGTAGGTTTTCAAGAGGGATTTGAAGGTTGGGAGTCGGGGAGCAGAATTAATATATTCAGGGAGGGAGTTGCAGGCATGGGGGGCATCAAGGGAGAAGAGGTTTGAATAGCAAGGGAGTTGCAAGCGAGGGTTGGTGCTGGCAGATGAGAAGCAAAGCTCCCAGACAGGAATGTGGAGGAAAACAAGTGCGGAGAGATATAGGGAAGCAAGGCCATGAAGTGCCTTAAGGTAAAGATGAGGAGCTTGTACTGAATACGTTCAGTAGAAAAAGACAGTATAGGGTGGCAAGGAGGGGCATGGTCAAAGCAACAGGATTACTTTGGCAACAGAGCCTTGAACAGAAGTGAGAGGGGTGAGGTCAGAGCAGGAGAAACCAGGAAGGAGGAAGTTGCAATAGTCACAGTGAGAGATGACTAGAGTATGGACTAGGGTTTTGGCAGTGGAAACAGTACGTCAAGGCCAAATTTTTGCAATATAATGCAGAACAAAGCAACAGGACTTGACAAGAGCCTGGATCTGAGGTGTAAAGGAGACACAGGAGTGAAAAACGAATCCCAGCCTACATGACTGGGGGACAGGCTGGATGGCAACACCCTCAATAGGAACCAAGAGGGAAAACAGAGCAGAATGTTTTTGTGGAAAGATTAGGGATTCAGTCTTAAGCTTGAGTTGGCAGCAAGACATCCAAGCAGATATGTCAAAGAGACAGTCTGGGATACAACACTGTATGGAGGGGGAGAGCACAAAGACAGAGTTGAATGTCATCAGAATACAGATGCTATTGGAAGCTGCAAGATTCAATGAAATTGCCCAGAGAGTGTAAAGGGAGAAGAGGAGAGGACCCAGGAATGAGCTTTGGGGAACTCCCACAGAGAAGAGGAGAGACACAGAGAAAGCATTGAAGGACTCCGAGACATTGAAGGAGTGGTTTGAGAGATATGAAGAGAACCAAGCCCCGAAAACCAAGAGAGTAATGCGAATCCAGGAGGCAGCCATGGTCAACAGTGCCAAAGGCAGCAGAGAGATCGAGCAGAACAAGAATGGAACAGAGTGTCTCAAACTTCACTAAGAGGAGGTTGCTAGTGATTTTAGTGAGAGCAGTCTCAGTCAAGTGAAAAGGGCGGATGCCCAATTTAAGGGGATCAAGGGAGAAATCTGAAGAGAGAAAATCAAGACAGCTCAAATAGACAGCTCCCTCCAGGAGCTTGGAAGCAAAGGGGAGATAGTTGGAGGGATTGGAGGGGTCAAGAGTGGCTTTCTTAAGAATGTTTGAAGGCCAATGGAAAGGACCCAGCAGAGAGGAAGAGATTGGTGATGTGCATCAGAGAGGGCACAGCAGTGGAAGCAATCGCAGTTAGGATACGAAAGGAGATGGGATCAAGGGGGCAGGTGGAGAGATTGGACGAAGAGAGGAGGGAGGTTATCTCATCAAGAGAAACTAGAGAGGAGGATGGAAGAGAGGCAAGAGGGGGAAGAGCGGGGAAGGAAATGAGGGAAGAAGAAGGGCAAGAAGCAATGTCAAGGCAGAGGTTATTGATCTTATTGTTGAAAAGGGAGATAAGATCCTGTGCAGAAAGAGGGGAGTAGGACAGGAAAGTTTCAGAAGGAAAGTGAAGACTGAGAAGAGACAGCAAGGAATGCAGGAGTGAGACCTGATAAACAGAGTAGCAGCATTCTTTGGCCAGGGAAAAGACATTGCTAAAGGAAGAGAGGGCAAACTTAAAATAGAGGAAGTCAGCAAGCTCATGAGACTTCTGCCAGAGACACTTAGCAGCACAAGAGCAAGATCAGAGGTGGCAGTTGGCGAGCGTGAGCCAGGGATGGGGGTTTATGCAGCGGGTAGGAAGGGTGGAGGAAAGGGATGTGTTGAAGGCAGATACAGCAGAGTCAGGGTAGTTGGAAGAGGAGAAAAATGAGAGAAAGGGGGAGAGTGAGGAGGCAAAGTTCAGAGGATTGATGGATTGAAGGTTATGGAAAGAGAGAGAGTTGGGGAAGGGGTGAGTGGGAGATATGGAATGAAGCAAGGTGGTGTTAGACAGGAGGGTGTCAAAGGAGAGGTCAGAAATTGAACCGTTTTTCTAGAAGACTATGTCAAGGGAGTGGCTATCATGATGCATTGGGCAGTGAACCCAGAGATGAAGGTCAAAAGAGATAGTAAGGGAGAGGAATCTGGAAGCAGCAGGGTCAGAGGGGCTGTTCACATGGATATTGAAGTCCCCAAGAATGAGAATGGGAATGTTATTGTCAGGAAGACGGTAAGTCAGGTGTCAAAATCGGAGAGGAAAGGGAACTTGAGGGGTGGTAGATGACAGCAACACCAAGGTTGAGGTGGGGAGTGGAGGCAAATGCAGTGGGTTCAAAGGGAGAGCGAGAGGGAGGAGTGCTATGGGGTTGGAACTGGCAAGTTGTGGCAAGGAGCAGACCAACCCCACTGCTGCAACGTTCAGGTCGGGGTGAGTATGTGAAGGAGAGGCCACCAGTGGAGAGGGCAGCAAAAGTAGCAGTGTCCTAGGGGGAAATCCAGGTTTCTGTGAGGGCAAAGAGCTGTAGGGAGAGGAAGAACAAGATCATTGATGAATGGTGCTTTCTTGGTGGAAGAGCAGAAATTCCAGAAGGGTAGCTGAAGGGGGAAGACAGGGGATGATCATCCCTGGAGTACTCAGCCATTTAAACACCAGATTTGGTTTCAGGAAAGGTGCAAAAAGCTCAATGGATATGTACCTACCAAACTGACCTATGAGACATGGGCAGGCCAGTGCCATTCACAAAAAAGGTAAAGCTGGATTGTATTTTTAGTCACAAGCCAGGCCTGCCAATTAGTCAATGTTACTATGTTACATATCTGTTTAGGTACTTATCTCTGTGACATCTGAACCCCTGACAAAACTAATGAGTTTATCCTCACAGTTCTCTTGTAGGAGAGAGAAATACTGTTCTCGTTCTAGAACTGGGATGTGGAACCTCCAGTTTTTATTTGGCTTTTTTTCCAGTTCTGAAATCTGACCAATGGATCCAGTCCTGGCTCTCAAACACTAGATCAGGTATTTATTACTGTACTGACCATCAGGCCTTGACAAAAACTCTCAAACACTAAGTGCTAATAAATGACACAACAGCCATTCCAAATAGGTGTCCACCAGGTTGTTTATTAAATGGACACAGATCATCCTCCTTGAGATTGAGGAGGATGCAGTGTAGACTAACACACAGCCCCCAGGCCAACATACACGCATGCTGCCTACTGGAGGGTCACGATTGGGGAAGATTCCTTCCTCAGCCATGACACACACACACCCCTTCATTTATTTTATTTAAATTTTTATCCCACCCTTCCCTAAAAAAAAAAACCATCCCTGCCCAAATGACTTCACAAACAGGAACGCCTTACATCGCCTACAGAAGATGCTCAGGCTCGGAATCAAACAAACCTCCAAGGGAAGGGAGCTCTATAGCATCGGGGCAGCACCTGAGAGTGCCTCCCTGTGAGCCTTCATCATTTGAACAACAGTAACAGATGGTACCAACAGGGAAGCACTCCTGGCTAATCACAGAGGCCGCAACGGGGCATGGAAGGACAGATGGTCTCTCAGATATGCAGAGCCCAGACCATTTAGGGCTTTAAAGGTCAAAACCAGCACCCTGAATTGGGTCCAGAAAGCTATAGGGAGCCAGTGCAGACTACAAAGCACCGGTGTAATGTACTCCTGGCACCTCACCCCCGAAAGGAGGCAAGCTGCCACATTCTGCACCAGCTTCAGCTTCCGAACAGTCATCAAGGGCAGCCCCACATAGAGAATGCTACAGTAGTCTACCCTTGAGATGATGAAAGCCAGTTCAGAATCAAAAAGAAACAGCCATAGCCTCCTCACCAGATGGAGTTGATGAAAAGCACTCCTGGTCACCACTGCAACAGGTCCAGAAGCACTCCAAGGCTGCAAACCTGACTGCCCAGAGGGAGCCGGACTCCATCAATAAGAGGAGTCCCAATCCCCTCCAGGCCACAAGGCCAGCCAACCATTATCACCTCAGTCTTGTCTGGATTCAACTTCAATTGGCTCACCCTCATCCAGTCCCCAATAGCAGCCAGGCACTGGGTAAGCACCAAGACTGCAGGGCCTGGGTCAGATGAAAACGAGAGGTAGAGCTGAGTGTCATCAGCATACTGATGGCACTTCACACCAAACGACCTTGCCCATTGGCCTCATATACACTTGGCTTTAGATCCCACTTGGCTCCTTCACTGGCACAAAGGAGCCAAGTGGAGATCACAGCCAGCGCACTGAAGCTCCAGAGTCCTCCTTCCTGCTTGCAGCTCCAGTATGCAGAGTGTAATGGGTGTGTGCAATAGCCCAATTTTCAAGCTGTGACTGTTGTTGGACACTCACCCACATATTGGGTGGTGTCACTCTTAGACATGTGGATGAGTGTCAAAGATACTCACAGTTTGAACTCAGAGCTATCATCCCTTTTATTTTCACCCACTGAAAGAGTGGGCTCAAAGGAAGGGAGCAGAGACGGAAGGATGTACTTAATGATAGGGGGATGGATCCATGGCATAAATCCCTGATCTGGACCACACACCCCTTCCTTCACTCATCCTAACCACACCCTTTATGCATCCCACACCCTCAACTCCTATTCAGCCCTCAGAATGGCAGGAGTGAAAAGGTTCTCTACCCTGGTTCTAAAAGATAAGAAAGTGAAACACAGGCAGGTTAGGTTAGAATCAAGAGTTTTTTGGCACAGCATCCAGGCTTACACAAGCTTAAAGAACAGGAGAGATCAGGGGCTGAACAAAAACATCCCCAGGGTGCCTACAGGGACACTGCCATTGTTTTATTTATTTATTTTAACACTTTTATATCCCGCCCTATCCTGACCAAACAGCTCAGGGTGGCTCACAGTTTCATAAAACAGCATTATAACAATAAAATAATAAAACACAATTCAGACACCCAATGGAACCAAAAAACACAACCCAAACTCCCCCTCCCTCGCCAAAGGCCAGACTAAACAGGCAGGTTTTACATTGGCGTCGAAATGCAGGGAGGTCCAGGGTCATCCTGGCCTCCACCAGAAGGGAGTTCCACAGCCACGGTGCGACCACCGAGAACACCCTCTCCATTGTTTACCCCCCCGGAATACCCGGGGGACCCCAAAAAGGGTGCCCCTTGACGACCACAGGGTTGATCCAGAGCCCAGGGAGTGAGGTGGTCTCGCAGGTAGGTAGGGCCCAGACCATGTAGGGCTTTATAGGTCATACCAACACCTTGAATCAGGCCTGGAAGACTATAGTGAAAGGAGAAACAAAACAAAACAAAAAAATGGGACAGGAAGCTAGGTAAAGAAAACACATTAATTGTGCACCCAAATGAAAAGTGGTACCATAGTAGATGAGCATACAAAAGCACAACAGACAGGGCAGGAGGACAAAGTAGACAGAAGAACAGATAAAGGCTTTTAGAAAAACAAGGAGGCAAGGGAGATATAGATCATCCCATAAAAAGGTAGTCAATGTGACCGGTTCCCCAACGTCTGATTGGTTTTGAAAGAAGGGTTGACACTCGGCAAAAACACAGACAGGAGATGACTCACCAGCTCTAACACAGGAGTCTGTGCCACAGCTAGGTCTGGATCCAAGAGGAATACAGACCTCCAAAATCTCAGTACAATGCTTTAACCCCAAAACCATCCTTTCCTCATTTTCAGTAGATTTTGAGGAGAGAAAAAACATCATATAATCCAACCCAGATATTCCACCCAACCATCCAAAATTCATTTTGCCTTTCTCCAAAAATTATGAAACAATTTTTAAAAAACAAACAAATTAGGCAACAAAATTTAGGTGCAACACATCCCTGGACAAAAGTCCTAATCTGAACTTCAGGCTGGAAAGTAATGGGGAAGATGAAAACGGAAGTAAACTCTTCTATAGCAAGGATCGACAGGCTTTTTGCATATATTGAAGGATGTGACAGATTTTGGCAGGGTGAAGGGAAATGAGTGACATAATATAAATTGATGTTAACATACAGTAACAAAAAGGTCATTGATAAAAATCACACCTAGGAAGAGGTTATTTATACAACACAGAAAATACACGTACAGAGCTGTACAGTTGTGGCCCCCAGCACAAAGCAGCTCATGTAACCATTTAAAAATCTCATTAAAAACCATTTAAACGCGAGGGGGTTTTAACAAGGAATTAAATCAGCCAAGAGCTTGCTTCTTGCAGTCACAGCCAACACAGGGAAAAAACAGCAGATCAGGTACTTACGCCTTGACATCCGCGGTCTCCTGTGAAGTTCGGGTCAGAGTCCGAGAGCGCAGGCGTTCCCCCGCCTGCTGGATCTCCTGGAGATTGCGTTCGACATGAGGAAGCTCAGAGGTGCCCTCTGTCTCAGCCGCAAGCTGTTCTGCTTGTTGCAGAAGTTCTCCAAAGCCTTCGGTGTCCATTTCCAAAACAGGTCCTACACAAGAGACACAGAGAAACTCTAAGAAAATGAAAAGAGAAGTACTCGAGAAAACAATAGGAAGATTACTACTCTGAAAAGAGCAAGTACAAAAAGATCAGTCTACAGCAGGGCTGGGAAGCCTTCAGCCCACAATACCCCTCTATCGAGCTGCGGAGGCTTCGCTTCCCCGTCCCCCCCCCCCCCAACTTACATTCACTGAAGCCTGACATCCATTTCTCAGTGGCCAAGAGGGAGAAAGTAAAGTAGGGGGGAGCCTCCTGGTGTGATGATGTGCTTCCAGATGGGGCTACATCTCCACAAGGCACTCCCAGCGCAGCTTGCCCCACCACAGGATGTGCCAGGATGTGCCCCTTCTGGCACAGTGTGTTCCCAGTGCAGCTACACCCCTGGGGGGTATGCATGCAGGCCCAGCCCGGAGTGCTCCTTCCCTCTCTCTTCCCCCCCACAGGATGACCTGGCTCACAGGAGGAAAGGTTCTCCACCCCTGGTCTACAGAGACCACCCAGCGACAAAAGTAACAGGTTGTGTCACACAGATCCGCCTGACTACATGTCCGCATGGCAGGGTGCTAGTGTAAATCCCTGCAGGAGCAGATCCTAATTGGCTCCACAATGCTAAGGGCCTTTCATAAATCTGAGCTCCTGGCTCAGGGGGTGAGATCACCAGGAAAGGCTCCAGCATAGGCAAAGCTGGCTGATGCAGTGCCCAAGTAGGGGAATGCCCAAGGGGAAAGTTAGGAATCCAGGGAGTGGCTCACCTCAGAAAAAAGGTCTTGCCAGCGTGAGGGGTCTAGTAAAGAAGGACCAGAATTGTATTGTATATGGTGGTGGATTCTGCTCCTGTAACCAAATTGCACAAGGAAGAGAATTTTGTTGCAATATTTGCTTGCTGTAAAAAGGGTAGGAGCGTGGTTCTAAGACTGCAAAGACTCCCAGTAACCCAAACCCTTCTAGTCACATACATATGGGATACTGTAATGGTCTCTTAAAAACAGGAGGTGCCTGGGCTGGTGTACATGAGTCCACGTTTATGCAATAAAAATAATGTCTAATAAAGCAACATAAACTCAAAGTAATGGAGAAGAGGTTAGCAGAGGACAATAGCTCAAGGAAAGGACTGAGAATTAATTCAGCTTTAAGTTTAAAGTACTTATCCTACCACCTCAATTTTCCTCCCCTTTTTTAATCTTCCAGGAAAATATATAAAGCTATGCATCACTGGCTTCATAGAGCAAAAGAAATATGAACAGGCTGTTCTAACATGAAGGGTATATAGCCCTCCCTCAGCGCACACAGGAAGGTTTCATTAGCATTAATGAGAATTCCATGCATATATTGAGAGGGAAAACGTATCGCTGAGACGAAGTGTACAGTATAAAGTGTGTATTTAACAAACTGGCTGTAACTGATGGGATCATTAAAGCATCCTATAAATCCAAATACTGAACAGTTACTGTGATTTCTAAGAAGGGACAGGAATGGACCTAAGAAAGTCACCATCTAGATTTGACAAGGACACTCATATTAATGAAAAGCAAGAGCTCAAGTGTTCAGTGCCCATATCCATTAAGTAGTCAGTAAAGCTAACAGATGAAGCAGGTGCTCAGCACCTCCAAACAGTTGGGTCATTTATTTCAGTACTTTTAACTCAAGCTTAAACAAAGCTCTTGGCAAGTGCAATAAGTTAGCCCAGTTCAGCAGAGAGTGAAACATGAACGCTTCAGTTTTAGAACATTCTTCTTGTTTGCAGGTGGTTCAGGAAATATTCAAGAACAGCATGATCCTAAAGCCATTTAGCTTCAATACTAGCCCTGATAGTTCCCATTCACTTCAGTGGAACTCAAGCTACTGCTAAGAGCAAGCATCAGCACTAAAGAGCTAGAGAAATGAATGAATGAATATTTATTCAAATGCTTGACCATAGGTCTTGGCATGAAGAGCTAGATGACTGTGCCCTCCATATACAGTGAAGGCTGTTCTTGAAAAAAGTTCTGACTTATCAAAACTGCAACAATCCTGAGCTCTTGGACTCCCAACACATTTGGCAAAATTTAAGTATCAAAGCAACTGTATTCAAAAATATGGAGGCAAGGAGGAAAGGCATACTTAAGTCTATAGCAAGATCTTGTTCTGCAGGTATCACCAATACGTGGGCAATATTCTTCCATTATTTCAAGGAAGTTTACATGCCATATGCATTATCAACAATAGATAACATTGAGAAAATCCTCCTACATAATCAATAAAATACTGCACAGTATGAAAACAGAGGGGGGAGGGGGAGGGGGAAGGGGAGGAGTCAGAGTTAATTAGCTCATGTTTTTCCCCAGCAGAAAACAGGATGGCAATCTTACACAAACGCCTGATGACAAACAGGGAAGATTAGTTCCTATAATGCTATTTTTATTAAACAATTTCCCATCGACAACAATGTTTCCAGTATGGCAAACAATGGCATATAGTATGTAATAATGGTCATGCCACCCACAAAGGACACAGGTGGAAATGGAAATGTATAGATGCTCCTCTTTTGAGGACATGTGTCAGCTGCACACCTACACATTCTAAGCCACATGCCGCATATGCAAACCTGTGCAGCACACTACCCCACCTCCACAGGAATTCAGCATCACGGTACTTCTCTCATAGTTGATGCTTCATATTTTTAGCCAGGTCTCCTTGGAAAGAAGACTGATAAGGGTTGGTCACGTCTCTCAGCTTGAAGTGCCATGTACCAAAATCTTCATATGGCTGAGTGCCACAAGAAATGCAGACGTGCATGCATACGCAAACCTCCCCTGCTTTCTGATTGGCTGGTGGAGTCAGTGCTCTGTGGTCCTGGCTGCTGAGATTCTGAGGAGCAGCTACAATTCAGCAGCAGTGAAGTAAGACACAGAATTATATGGCAGGCCGGATCAGTCCTGATCAAGAGCTGCACTTGAACTACCCAAGGGTTGCATGTATTGCTCTCAAACGAGAGTATGGCTACCCCTGGTTTATGCTCTCTCCCTGTTTGGGTGTGCCTATCTTCTCTTAATAACACTGACTCACAGGATCCAAATTCAACCAAATTTGGTAACAGGCCAAAAGGCGAAAGTTAATCAGGAACACAAAATTTGCTAACAATACGTGTACCTGGAAGGGAGATTTGACCCCTTTTATCTTTCACAATCATATTTACTTACATTAAGCACTGGCCCCATTAATTAATGATTCTCTCCAACCAAATTAGGCAGAGGGACCAAAGATAGATAGGGACCCAAAATTCTGTAGGAAAGATCATCTACAAATCAGTTTGGGAACACGAATAAAAATGTAATTTCAAATGAATAATCATTTTTTAAATAAAGTCACAAAACAGGTCAAAGAACATCTTTGCATAAGTCAGTTAACAAGTTTACACTCATAAAAACATCAATCCATGAGAAACCAGGCTTCACTAGTTTGGGTACTTGCTGCACAGAACTACTTGCTTAAAAATTAATCACAAGACAAAATTTAAGCAGCCAAACATTCCACATTTGTTGACAGGTTCCATCAGGCACACACACAAAAGTGGAGTTTTCAAATCATTTCATCACTAAGCTTGTTTTTCAGTCATCATAGATTTCAGAATTTCCATGAAATTTATTCAGTAACATGTAGTTCTTATGAAAATCCCCATTTCTAAAAGAACTGGAAAAATATACATTTTAACACTAAAAATGCACCAAATGTTTGCTTTACTGACACACTGTCACGTGATATCCATAAATAATTGAATTCATTGCATAGATCTTAAAAGTGATTTCAACAAAAATGATACTAAGCTGCATCACAGACCAAAAACCAATATACTGTAATGGGCTTAATATAGTAATACCAGAAGGAAACTGACTGGCTCAGTATATAGGAGGATAGATGGCTTCAGTGGAAACATCTGACGTTAAAATTTATTACTGTAAGCCAGACGACAAGCTAATTCCAGAGCTCAGACTAGAAGGCACTAATGTGAGAAGTATGTCCTTGCCTCTGTAAATTTTTTGCATGCCTGAAGAAGAGCACTATGTGACCCCAAAGTTTGCATTGGTCCAATAAAAGATCTCATCTGAGCTACTTTGTCATCTCTTACATCTGGGGCCAACACAGTGAACGTTTTTACACACACATTTCTCCTGCATATTTGCAGTTACATCCTGAACTTTCTGTGTGTCTAAATCACTCACCCAGATCTTAAACATCCGGATCTTTCAACTTCTCCGTAGAATTTCTCCCAGAACTTTGTGTGTAAAAAGTTCTCCTGGTAAACTGCTTTGCTCCAGGCAGCTGTTGTCACTTGGTTTCCATGGCAGCCTGTCATGTCTACAGCTGTGGCTACTTTAGGCTGCCTCAGGGCAGTGTTTGTGTGAAGAATGCATCCAGGAACTGCCTCAGGGCAGCATGTGTGTTAAAAATGCATCCAGAACTTACTTGTGGACTTGTGAACCCAAAAGACTGAAAAATCCAGAACTTTGTTGTGTGTAAAAATGCCCAGTAACTACGCACTTGCTAGATCTTGTAGGTTGGGATCGCCTTCTAAACCAAAGTTGAACTCTGGTGCAAATGCAATACTTCTTTATTTTTTCCTTCCAATATTTCCTCCCTTCTCTATACAGAATTTTAATGAGGCCCTACTCCAGAGGCTCCCGAACTAAGAGCTGGGGCCTCAGTTGGGATCATGCCATCTCAATACCAATTGTATTTGACATACTTGGCATGTCTGTTGGTGTCAGGAACCACAGGATTATACTTAAGTCATGCAGTCAAGAAGCTTGGTAACCACTGTCCTACACTGTATTCTCCATGACTCTTCCTTTTCAAATGTTCAGATTAGACAAACTAAAGGTCTGAGGCATTAACTGTGACCCTTGAGTATTCATTTGTGGCAAGGAATTACAGACAAATAATTTTAACTTGCTTATTTGAATCACATGAGACAAGCTAAAGAGCCCAACATAAAGAAAGCTGAACTTTATACTAGAAGAAAATGTTGAAACTAACATTTCTAAAAACACTCAAAATAGTCAAGATTTATATACTCAAGGATACACTTTGCATTTCATTTTGTGCAACTCTAGCTGCTAATCAAAGCAGTAACTGCCTAACACAATCAGATCATCATAATTAGACCGTTTGTTGTACCTTTTGAGAGAGACAGGAGAAACAGACTACATGCAAGCATATTGGCCTCTAGCTTGAGACAGAAAGGGTCAGAAGCTACCATCCACCCCTGGTTGGGGAACCCTTTCCCACCCAGGGGCCATTTTAAAAATTAGTACAAGCTCCAAGGTCCACAAAGAAGTTGGGGGCAGGAGTACTTATGGGGTACACTCAGGAAGAAGAGGGTCCTGATCATAGATTTGTCCCCTCTCTTTGCATGTGTGCCCTCATCTCTCCTTCCTTACCCCTGAGCTGTTTTCAATGCTTGGACAGTAGGAACTGAATCCAGGGTCAGATGCAAGAAGTGGAAAGGGGCCACACAAAAACTAGCCATGGGCCACGTTTAGCCCAGAACCTGGGGTACCCTACACCTTACCTAATCTCCACTACACCCCAAAAGACAAGTACCTTTCTGCAATGGTTAACAATCCACTCATGATCAGTCTACACTGGAAGCACCAAGAACTGCAAGGAGTGGGAGAGGAGATTAAAGAAGTTCAGTAGAGAAAGGTTAAAGTGTTTAGCTCGCAAAACAATTCATTTTTAAAAAAACAAACAAACAAAAAACCTCTGCTTAGAAAGCAGTTTGCTGAAAGAGAAAACCAAGAACTAGAAAGAAAGAATTTCATATTACCTATCCAGCAGAGTCCCTTTATCTGGACACCTTAGAGAGACATGCTTCTGTCCAGATTAGAGAGATGTCTATATAAGGTGGGGTTCTATCTGAATAAGAATACTGTGTTTGAGCACTGCAAGGAAGTTTCTACTCTACACCCAGGCCACATTCCAACAAACAGTTACGTGAATGCAGCCGGGTCTTATTTCTGTTTTACTCCTGAAGTATTTGTTGGATTGTGCAACAATCACAAGCAAAAGCCCATTGCAAGCCCTGCAAGCTTAGTATGGGGCTTGTCCAGTAGGGGGAGGGTCAGAGGATGAAATAGGGTTTTTTTTCTCCTTGTCTCTTCTCTTCTCTCTGTCCTCCATCTTGTCCCATGCAGTCTGTACAGTATGGAAGCATGTCTTCTGAGTTCTTAGTAAAGTTCTGTTTTGAAGAAACTTCTGCTGTGTGTTATTCAACAGAAAGCTAACTCTACAATAGGTTATGGGCCCAGGACATCTTCAAGGCAATTTTGAAGACTAGAAGCAGCCCAGAAGGAGTGCAGACTGTGAAAGAAAACTCCCAGACAGAGAGGCCTACTGACTGTGAGTAAGAAGGCCTAAATCCCAGAAGGGGAAAGGGAGGGAAGCAAGTATGGCAAGCAGCTCAGAGCTCAGACTTTCAGTAGGAAAGCTGAACAATGTAAACTACCAATTGTGGAAGTTTAAAGTGGAAATGCTGCTGTCTAAAGATGATCTATGGGAGGTGATTACCACGAACAGACCAGCAGCAAATCATGAGGAATGGGATAAAAAGGACAGGTTAGCAAAGGCTACAATAAGTTTATTGGTAGAAGATGACCAGCTAATCCATATAAGAAGTGAGACCACAGCAAGAGGCATGTGGTTTGCATTGCAAAACTTACATGAGAGAACTAGCCTGAACAGGAAACTTTCTACTGAGGAAACTATACAAAATGAGGCTTGGCAAAGAAAGTGAAATGCAGGAGCATATAAATGCCATGGTGGAAGTAGTGGCACAGCTGAGTGGCATTGGAGAAGATATAAAGGACAGCCATGTGGTAGCCCTACTCCTCTGCAGCCTGCCTGACCCTCATCAATACCCTAAAGACAAGGCCAGAGGCTGAACTGAAGCTGGAATTTGTTAAAAGGTAGACTTGCAGATGAATTCCAGCACAGAAAGGAGAACCTGCAGAATGATCTAAAGCAGGGTAATGAGGCTGCACTGAAAACCTCAGACAAAGTTCCTAAGAGGAAACCAGAGTATGCTTCAGATGCAAAAAGGAGGGACATTTAAAGAAAGACTGCTATATAATAATAAATAATTATTATTATTTATTTATTTATTTATTTAACGTGGCCTTAGGCCATTGTCAAGACATACAAATACAACATGTAACAAAACAGAAAGCAGAAGAAACAAGATAATATTTTTCCATATAGTAAAATAAACTAGGAATGCCATGATCCTTATACTCATCAATCTGTCCTCATAGAATAATAGGGAGCTTAGATTTCAAGAAAAGGTGCCTCTGGTTAAAGGTCAAGACCAGAAATTTAGAAATAGCTTGGGTTATTTCAGGGGAGATATCCTTTAAAGCATTCTCCGACAGGCAGAAATCCGTTCTGCCGGGAAGATTATCCAGAAAAAAGACCAGAATTTCCCTATCCAAGAAATCAAAGGTGACAGTCAAATAAAATGTATTGGGTCGACTCAGTAATCTGATTTTCATAAACAGCAGAGACGGTCTCCATAGGGTACGCCAGAATGTCATCCCTCAAACACTCTAGAGGGCAGGGCATTAATATGCGCACAGAGGAATAAATACTTCTCTCTAAATGTACGTGATGTCTTTAGATAAAAGCCATTTCCCTTAACACTGGCACCCATAATAAATAGCCAGTCATGTGTGGGGTAGATCTCACTTTAGCTGTATCCTCCTGCCTATGAATATCACTAAGTCTTAAAAGGATCTCCGACCTAGCTTCTTTCATGGTTTTGTTAGCAAAGTACATATACGAAAACCCTAAACCCTAAACCCAATATTTTCAATATTTCTCATCCATTGATTTTTGTGGGAATCTTCCAGCATATACTTGACAAGCCCTCCATTTTGATCCAATTTTATTATCCTCAGCCAAAACTTGAAAGCACTGTTGGTGCTGGTATTAAGACTGCTGGTGCTATGTTGAAGGTGGCTCAAGGGAGCAAGTGGATTAGAGCTGAAACCAATGCCCAAATTGGGCAGTGCATGGGCAGGAGCCACGCACGTCGCTCTGGGCATGACAGGACTTCCAGTTCAGCCCATTTAAGAATCCGCCTGGCCAAGGTAGCATTGAGGAGAACCAGAGGGATTCCCCACCAGAGAGTGAGCAGCATGCGTGGACCCAGGGAGCAGTGACAGGTGTCTGGAATAACTGATCCGGGGGGGAGGGGGCTTTTCTGTTTGTGCAGCTGGGCGGTGCACGGGCAGGAGCCGCGCACGTCACTCTGGGCGCGACAGGACTTCCAGGTCAGCCCATTAAAGAATCCGCCCGGCCAAGGCAGCATTGAGGAGAACCAGAGGGATTCCCCGCCGGAGAGTGAGCAGCATGCATGGACCCAGGGAGCAGAGACAGGTGTCTGGGATAACTAACCTGGGGGGGGGTCCCCTTCTGTTTGTGCATGGGTAGGAGCAGTGCAAGTCGCTCTGGGCGTGATAGAACTTCCGGGTCAGCCCATTTAAGAATCCGCCTGGCCTAGGCAGCGCCACGGGCAGCGCACCTAGAGGCTGCACGTGCAAGGGCGCGCCCTTGCGCGCGCGGCCTTGGGTGCCGGCGTAGCACCACAGACACTGAACAGGGCCAACATTTCTTATCAGCTAACCCCATGAAGGGGTAGGACTCTCTCCTTTTTAGGGGTTTAACCTCTCGCCAGTAAGTCCTGTGAAGGGGGCTGCTCTACTTACCTTTGCAATCCAAGTCATCGGGAGGTCGTGGCAACCTAAAGCATCTTTTCCCTCACCTGAGACTGTGTAGAAGCACTGCTCTTCTTGTCTTCCTGGTAACTCCACTTGAGGAATCATTATCTGGTGGGTTGAAACTCCCCTAGACCTTCGTAGCAAAGGGCATTTCGTTTTCTTTTTGGATTAGGATATAAAGTGTGGCTGGGTTCGACTCTTCCTTATTTATGCAGTTGTTAAACTGCTATCATGAAGAGTTCAGTATTTGTTAACCATCTAAGCCAATTAGCTTTTTGTATAACTAAGGAAACTTTGGCTTTGTTACATTGGGGCGTAGGGTTGCAAATATGACAAGGAAACGAAGGCAGCCAGGCGTTGCTGTTTCAGCCAATTTTTCTCAGTCTAAACAACTTAAATTAGATACATTTATAGTTCCACTGCAGAAGGGGATAAGGGGAGGGGAAGGAACGTCGGTTCCATTATCTGTGCTTTCCCCTCCGCAGGAAGTGATATCCCACCCTAACCAAGGAAAAACCAGGCAGGGAAAGCAACTGACTGCCTCTTTGAGCTCCCTAGATCCATTATTTATAAGTGGGGATGAACTCTCAAGTGGGGATGGTTCACATATTGCAGAAGGAGCTGGACTTTCACCTCTAGAGCTTTTGGGGACTCAAGGTTTTCTGATTGGGGATCTCATAAAGAAGCTGATTTCCCAAGTGGACGATATAACCTCATTACTAAAATCACAAAAGGTCCAATTGGACACACTTACCGACATTATCTCCAATCAACGAGTAGGCAAAAAGGGTAATGTGGTATTAAACCCAGTTAAGTCTTCTAAGATCAATGCCCCTGAGGATATAATAAACCCTCAGCAGCCCCTTAGCAAAAAATGAGATCCCCAAAGACAATGCCTAGGGAACTGTTTATCTGGCCCCTATGAGCCAAGATCAAGCAAGGTACAGTAACCCTTCAGAGAATAGTAAATTGAGGTTGGATGAGAAGGCTGTCTCATTTAGGATCATACCCCTACCTAATGGAACATTCCCGCAGTGGAAATCCAAATGGGACATTCAACGTCATTTAACTGATATCACTCGGCAGCCAGTACCTGTGGGGCAAATTGATTTTTATCATATTTTACCATCTTCTCCCAGACTCCAGCGGTTAGTTGCCTATTTCCATTCAGCTAGGATTCCAGTGAGCCTTCTCTCATAGACGGGCTTATTTCTGTCTTGGGGGGTTCAACTGGGAGAAGTATTTGTTAATTCCTTTCAGCAACTCCTGTTACCTAACTATGCTGGCAGTGAGAATAAGAGGGGGCAGAGTCCCTTACTCTCCTCTCCCACTCCTGGACCAAGCTTCGATGCTGGCAGAATGCAAAATAACGCATCAAGGACTGGGAGTGTACAGTCAATCAATGCCAGACTTCTTAGTCTAGCAATGGTTACAGACCCTCCTATAACTTCCCAGTTATCAGAAGTAAATATGTTAGATATAACAGTTCCCCAATTGTCCATCTCTCCATTATCTCCAGCTAAAGGTTTAAACTCGATTAAAGAACTAACCAAAAAGCAAATAAGGATCAAGGGACTAAATCTCCAAGTAAGTATAAGGTGGATACACAGATTAACTCCACTGATAGGGACACGGTATTGTCTATGGAGACTACCTGGACAAAGGATGTTTGACCTCAATTATTCCATGAATCTGATATTCTTTCTATTTGCTCCTGGAACCCCTCTGGGTGGCTGGTCCACCAGGGGAACACTGTGTTTGTTTCTTATATTAGAAAATTTCATATTATCTTTATTCAGGAGACTTGGGCTAAAGATGTGTTGGAGTTAGAGCATTTTAGATCTTTCTGTGTCCCGGCTACATCAATAAAATCGAGGGGCTGACCTCGGGGTGGTCTGGGGTGCCTGATCTCTGAAAGTTTAGAGGTCGATATAGTGTAGTGAAAAGACTGTGAGAAGACCTTTGTGCACCGGTGGAGCCAGATTAGTGGGCATTTATATATCTTATTTTGGCCTGCATATGCTGTAGAATCCATCTTGATTGACGTATGTAAAAACATATATGTAATGTAAAAATTGAGAACTGGCAACTCATTTCATGCAATGGATGTATCTTATGTAAGCCTCTTTGGCAACTTTTTTGTATTGTATAAGTTGTTATGGGAAGCTCTTACCAGTTGAGCTTGCTAGTAAGGCTTTTTAATTGGATGAATCAGGCAGAAAGGATGCAGCTGCGCTAGCTAGAATTGGTCACACGTGCAGGATTGGTAAGAGTGAGTGTGTAATATCAGAATGCTATAAGAGACAGAAGCTGGGGTCCCATCTTTGGAACTTCACTGTTAACCCGTGTCGCATAGATGCTGAGGGGTGTAGCAGAACCTGGGGCCCACCTGGAGATCATCTTGCAGCCAGTGTAGGAGTTCCCCGGCGTGCATAAAGGGATGTGAAACGCTTTTATTATCTTTTGTATGCTTGTATATAATAAAACTGCTTTAGTGGCACCATTCATCTGAGTTATCACTATTCAGATCTCAAACACCACACGTTTGCGCTACATATAGTATATAGTCCCCCCTTTGTCCTAGGGGTGGTGTTAAGATATGGTGTTCATCTGATTATTGTTTTGACCGTATATGTTCCCCCTCACAATGCGGGCTCGTTTGATCCCAAGACTTGAAGCAATTTAGAAAGTGTGATCAAGGATCTCTTGATCAAGCACCCAAGAGCCCTCGTTATCCTGATGGGGGACTTCAATGCAAGGCTAAGTTCAGATGACGAATCTCTTGCCTTGCATTGCGAATTTTCTGCCTTTCATCCCTCAGATGAGTTAAATCTTCGAGTATCTAAGGATAAGAGGATAAATTCTTCTGGTATCAGATTTGCTAATCTGATTGCAGAACTTTATTTACATATCCAGGAATTTTGCTGTAGATTCCTGCCTAGTCTATGATCATTTGCCACTGACTTTGCAGCTTGCTCTCCCTGGGACAAATCATTTCTCCGCTGTGGCGACTTCCAATAATCTGGTTTCCTTGAACCGGCATTGTCCGGTCAAATGGAACCAGAAATACGCCTCCTCTTTTGACCTTCTACTGACAGGGGAAGTTTGTAACTTTATTAAGGAGAAAACTGTGGGAACGGATGACCACCATGTGGTTCTGGATGCCTACAATAACCTTAGTGCTCTTTTCTACCAGCATACAAGAGGTACATCACGCTCTGATCGTGAGTCCAGGAATAACAAACAAACAAACAAAAAAATCAACCCTGGTTTGATCAAGACTGTAGAATACTTTGGAGAAAAATGAAATCTGTCTATCAGGATTATCGTTCCGGGTCTTTTACAGAATTGCCATCCCAATACTTTTTACATAAAAGGAAGTATAAGGAGCTGATCTGTTTGAAGAAGTGTTTGCACATAGAAAAAAGGTGGTTGACCCTTCTGGATGCCAGCGAACTCAAAGATGCTAAGAAATTCTGGTGATTGATTAAGGGTTCCATCCAGAAAATGTGATGTGATTGGTCTCTTCCGATTCCTCCCCATTTGTGGGAGGAATTTTTTAGTGCTATGTACTTAGGAGCGGAGGTGTTTGATCAATCTTTCCCCCTCCCCCCCCCCAATAGTAATTGAAGTGGAGAAGCTACCTGTTTGGCCACAGGTAAATGAGCTGGAGGTAGTGTCGCTTATAGGGACCTTTAAAAATAATAAAGCCCCAGGTCCAGATTTGGTGCAGATTGAATTTATAAAAGCGCATATGGACTGGTGGGTCCCAGTACTAGCCGCCCTATTTTCAACAATTAACAACACTGGGGTAATCCCCATGGGATGGGGAAAAGCTAGAATGGTTCCAATTTATAAAAAAGGTTTGCGCTCAAACCCTGCAAATTATAGGTAAATCAGTCTCCTAAATGTTATTAGTAAAATCTATGCGAAATCACTATCAAACAGGTTAACTCAGTGGATGGACCAAAGGAAAATACTCTGTCCAGAACAGGCTGGATTCCAGAAAGGAAGATCAACAGTTGAACAATGTTTGACACTGTTCCATCTGACTGAAAAGTACAGGGCTCTGAATGGAAAACTATTTGTAGCCTTTCTTGATTTAAAGGCTGCATTTGACACAGTGAACAGGACTCTTCTGTGGGAGAAGCTAGAAAGACTATCAATAGATAGGAGATTATTTTTCTTATCCAGAGACTATCGCGATTCTTCCCTGATGGTTAAAGTAGACGAAGAGCGGCATATCACAAGAAGTATAAATGTGACCCAAGGAGGCAGGACTGCTATAGATGGAAAGCAGAACAGCAGAAACTGTCTCCACGAACACCTAAGCAGAGGGCTAAAGTCACAAACAGCAACACAGTCGCTCAACAATGAAGTGGGTGCTTCAGAGCAACGCAAGATAGCTCATCCCAAAATTGGTGTGTAGACTCTGGGGCAATGAGCCACATGACTAGCGATAAAGGATTCCTCACAGGACTGGATCTGAGCAGTAAAGAAAGGATCTACCTTGCAGATGGGAGAAGTATCAATGTGGAAGGAATTGTACAAGGATTCCTGTACTGCAACCAGTCACAGAGAGGCACGCTGACCATACCCATGAAAGATGTGCTCTATGTGCCCAACTTAGAAGGGGGACTCCTGTCGTTGAGGCGCCTGGCAGCGAGGGGGCTCACCATTCATTTCCTGGGAGACGAATGCACAATTCAAAGTGGGACAAAAGTACTGGCCAGAGCCACTGCAGATGAGCACCTGTCCTGTCTGAGCACAGCGAAAGAACAGGCAAAGCTCACTGCGCACAAACCACACGATGACTGCATCCACCTGTGGCATAGACGCATGGGACATAGACACCCAGACACCATCAAGGAAATGCACACACAGCAGTTGACCAAGACCTTAAGGTATCAACGTGTCCCGTAATCATGAAATGCGACTGCTGCATCAAAGTCAAAGCCATGAGGGCTACGCTTCCTAAGAAGAGTCAGAATAGAGCCACGAAACCACTTGATCTTGTACACAGCGATGTCTGCGGCCCAACGAAGGTTTCTACACCAGGAGGCAACCGGCATATGGTAACTTTCATTGACAACTATTCAAGGTACACAATCACGTACATCATGAAGAGTAAAGATGAAGTATTCAACAAACTTCAGGACCATGTGACCATGACGAGCAACAAGTTCCAGCGCAGACCAAAGACACTGCAGACTGACAATGGAGGTGAGTTCACAGGAAAGGAAGTACAGAACTTCCTGAGACTCCATGGAATGGAGCACCAAAAGACAGTGCCATATACACCCGAGCAGAATGGAACAGCTGAAAGGAAAGACAGAACGCTAACCAAAATGGCTAGATGCATGTTAACAGACTCTGGACTACCAGAAAGTTACTGGGGCGAAGCAGCGGTTGCCACTACCTACCTACAAAATCAGCTGTATTCTAGAACAGTGAGGAAAACTCCATACGAACTGTGGCATGGTCAAAAACCTAGCATGGGCCAGATCAGAGTATTTGGAAGTATGACAGGTATATATCCCAGAGGAGAAACGTACCAAGCTGCAAAACAGAGCAGTGGAAGGTATCCTCATAGGATATAGTGAG
Organism: Sphenodon punctatus; assembly: GCA_003113815.1. Lineage (NCBI taxonomy): Eukaryota > Metazoa > Chordata > Lepidosauria > Sphenodontia > Sphenodontidae > Sphenodon > Sphenodon punctatus. The sequence continues at coordinate 519,371 of QEPC01011631.1, forward strand.
CATTCCAAAGGTTACAGGATCCTGGATCCACACACAGACAGAATAACCATTAGTAACAGCGTGACCTTTGTGGAAAACTCAAGCGACAGTGTGATGACTCTCCAAGGTCCAGGCAAAGGTGAACAATCAACAACGGACGAAACCACTGAAAGGGAGCAATCCTCTGAACAAATGGTCGAAATTGGCACTAAGGTAACAGAAGTGCAGGAACAGACACAGCCGGCTACTAATGCTGAGCCAAGGCAGTCGACGAGGTCTAACAAAGGCATTCCCCCCACTCGACTGTCCTACAAAGTCAGCACCAGTAAACTATCAGAGCCAGCATCCTGGGAGGACATCTCTCAGATGTCAGAAGGAGAAGCAGAAAAATGGGTAAGAGCGGCTGAAGAAGTAAAGTCCATGCAGGACAACGTGACATGGACACTTACTCCACTCCAATGGTCATTTAAAATAAAGTACAATGCACAGGGAAATACTGAACGGTACAAGGCCCAACTTGTCGCGTAAAGATACTCCCAGAAGTATGGAGAAGACTACGATGTAACATTTGCGCCTGTAGTTAAGTACACTACAATCAGAACATTGTTAAGTATAGCTGCCAGAAGAGGAATGCAAGTCAAGCATATGGATGTGAAAACAGTGTTCCTAAATGGTGAGTTGAAGGAAGACATTTACATGGACCAACCACCAGAGTTTGCAGACGTTGAAAGGCCAGATCTTGTATGCAAACTGCACAAAAGCATATATGGGGTTTAGCAGGCCGCCAGAGCATGGAACAATAAAATAAACAAGGTGCTCATGAGGGAACATTTTACCAGGAGCAAAGCAGATCCCTGCTTATACACAAAGAGACTAAGGGGCAGGTAGATCTTTGTATTAATTTATGTCAATGACCTTATCGTATGCTTTGAGCAAGAAGGGGACGAGTGCGAAACAATGAGAGCTCTAAATCAGGTTTTTGAAACTAAGGGCCTGGGTAACATAATGCACTACCTTGGAATACAAATTGAAAGAGAAGGTGACAGACGCTATCTTCTCAACCAAAGACAGGCAATAGAAGAGATGATAGAAAGTTTCGGCATGAGGGGTGCAAAGGCAGCAAATACCCCTATGGAAACCAGCTACCCAAAGGAGATCAAAGAACCGAGCTTATTGCTGCCAGACAATAAACAATACAGAAAGGTGATAGGAAACCTCTGGTACATTGCCACAATCACAAGGCCTGATACTGCAGTGGCAATAGGTATACTGTGTAGACAAGTCTCAGACCCAACCCAAAGGGATTGGAACGCAGTGAAGAGGGTCTTATGGTATCTGAAAGGGACTGTGCACCTCAAGTTACGGCTTCCAGCAACTTCCGTGTCAGACCTGATAGGGTACGTGGACGCAGATTGGGCTGGAGACCATTCGGACCGAAAATCTACCAGTGAGTACCTATTTTTGCTTGGTGGAGGACCCATGAGCTGGTGCAGTAGGAAACAAGTCTCTGTGACACTTTCCTCAATGGAGGCAGAGTAGGTGGCAGCGGCACACGCCAGCCAAGAGGTTATCTGGTTGCAACAGCATCTGAATGATCTGGGGCAAAAATTGGACAGACCCACGCCAATCCTGGGAGACAACCAAGGATGTATAGCGCTGGCGCAAATAGAAAGAATCAACCCCCAAACCAAGCACATTGATGTAAAATACCATTTCCTAAAAGACTCACAGGAACAAGGACTCATAGATCTGCAATATTGTCCTATAGAGGATATGACAGCGGATGTGTTCACGAAGCCACTATCAGGGGAATGCCATCGCAAGCTATTAAGAAGAATGAACCTAGTGGGTTTGGCTAGCGACTGCTAAGAAGGGGTGTTGGATTGTGCAACAGTCACAAGTAAAAGCCCATTGCAAGCCCTGCAAGCTCAATATGGGGCTTGTCCAGTAGGGGGAGGGTCAGGGGATGAAACAGGTTTTTTCTCTCCTTGTCTCCTCTCTTCTCCTCTCTCTGTCTTCCATCTTGTCCCATGCAGTCTGTACAATATGGAAGCATGTCTACTGAGTTCTTAGTAAAGTTCTGTTTTGAAGAAACTTCTACTGCGTGTTATTCAGCAGAAAACGAACTCTAAAATAGTATTCACATGAACAAAGTGCTAAAGAAGGAGGAAGAGAAATTTATGCATACCTCCCTTCAGTTTGCATTTCGAAGTAACTGTTCATGTGAACACTTATCAGTGTGAGTAACAACCTGAGTTTAACGATCATGATATTTCAACTAGGGTGGAGATTGACACATTACTTATCTTTTTACACTGTTCATCAAAAATGTTACCAAAGTGGAGTAGTTCCCTTTCACCTGCTTCTCCCCCTACTCCTTTCCCCTCCCCTCCTACCCCCAACTAAGCCTGTCATCTCTCTCCACCGTCCCCCCACCTCCTCCTCCCTCCCGCCACTACTTCTTGCCCCCAGCCCCTCTGCCCCACAGCCC
>QEPC01011631.1:524153-536741 GCA_003113815.1 Sphenodon punctatus
CCCACGCCCCCCCCTGCTCCCCCAACCGCCTTCGTCCCTTCTGCCTCGCTGCCCCGCATGCTTGAAACCCTTGTCCGCCTTGCCCCTACCCTCCACACCTTCAAGTCCCTCCTCAAAACCCACCTCTTCTGCTCCGCCCTGCCTAACTCCTGTTAATCATCCCCACCCAGGATTATCCCCTACCTGTTATCTGCAAACTCCTATTTTACTGTAACCAAGCCAAGAACATGTAGCTGAATTCTCGCATCCTCATAAATGTTGCATCTCTTGTCTCTCCCTATGTTTTCCCCTTCCCTGTCTCCCCTCCCGTCTTTAGATTGTAAGCTCTCGAGCAGGGACCATGTCTATTTTAATCTCTGTAAAGCACCAGGTACATCACTGGCGCTATATAAAAGCTTATAACAACAACAACATGGGCCCAGTTTCAGCACTACCTGTTAGGTGCCACTGTTACCAGTGCTGATGGATAGCAGGTTAATATATTTGGCAATTCAGACACCTGCAAGTTGGTAGATAAATAGCCCACTGCACACACAAGGATGGACAAAGAACAGTCTGACTTCAGAAATCAGGGTTCACATAAAGATTGCCACCCACAAGTAACTGAACTGTTTTTGCATGCAACTGGCAATTAAATTTATGTCAGCCAATAATCCAGGCTGGAGAGTGGATACGGTTTGTTCAAAAAGATTTTAACAGGCCAATGGGGGGGAAAAAAACACAATTTCATGCCCTGCAATGCAGCACAGGCCATCTTTTCAGCTTTTCCTTGTGAACTGCTTCCTCTTGGCAGAAATCTCATGTGCACCACTGCCAGAAGCAGCTTGTTGGCAGAGAATGACCAGAACAGCCACACTCCCACACAGTTAAAACTGCTACTGCCAGTTCCTGAGGGGAGCAGTGCAAGAATGACACCGACTTCACTGATCTGATTTGATCCGGTCGACTTCTTTTTTTCATTAACTACCTAGATGAAAATCCAGCAGCACAAGCAGGAGCTAACTTCTCAGAGCACACAAACTGTAAGCATGGAGCGTCAGCACACTATAGAATAGCTCACAAACCTACAGCTTTGGCTCAGTGTCGAAACTGTGTAGGGTCGGTTTCATAAAGGTGCAGATAAAGGACAGCTTCAGCTAAGATGATAACAACAGATCCCAGTCTTGGTGAATCTGGAACAAGCCAGCACTAATTCTGGCCCCACAGAAGTCTAAGCTGTATAGAAAACCTGCGGAAACAACAACTCCCTGTTTAGCCAGAGAGTAAATCAACTATTTATTTATTTTTTTAATTAAATTGCTTAGCTAGACTAAAGCAGAGAGCGAGGTTTTTCACTGAGGCCATTTACTGCATTCAAGAGACTGCAGTCTGACTCTTAATGCCACTGTTCAATATGGGAACTGCTATCACGGTAATGAGCAGAATGATGCCAGGTTTTCATGTCTGGCTGGGGAAAGAGCAACAACTTGACACCTAGGGGAAAGAAAACGTAGACAGAAGAAATTAAGCTAACTTCTGCAAAGCCTTATCGACCACTGGGCTAAAAGCCAGGCCTGGCGAATCTCTCCTGTAAAACAACATTGATGACCTATCAATAGATTCTGTTGCATTAACCACTACCCATGTTAAAATGGAGTTTCATTGGACATTTCTCTCACTCTAAAATCAAAAATAAACTCCATATGCTGTATATATAGTACTAGGAGACTGAATTTAAGCCAAAATGAGACCATAAAAGACAATAACAGATGTGTTAATTCCAGGCAGATTGATTTAAATGATGATTCAATATTAAAATATTTAACATCTTACCACGACGACTGGGGCACTTTCTGCTGAGGAATGTCATAATTATTGTATTCTAAATATAACCCTTCCAAACTGAACTGGCTTCAAAATTACATTCAGATGTGTGAAGAGTGTGTCTGTTATCCCTCAAACACATAACAGTTGATGTCATCTGATGCAAAAATATATCTTTGCAAAAAATATAGGGCAAAAAATGTAAGTGTCTCTTACTTTCAAAAAGAGTTCAGATATTTAACTGAAAACTGTTCAGATAGGACATCTGGGGCTATAAACCTGCACTGGTCAGGTGTACAAGCCTACTTGCCAGTAAAGGGATGGAGTGCCCTCATCCCCCACTGCCTCTTGCTTCACAAACAGAAGGTGTGAGCCCCACCCACACTGCAAACCCCAGGATAGGACCTGCAATGCGGGAGGGGAAGGGGTGCTCCTGCTCCCAATGATCAGTGAGAAAGACAGGTCTTGGGGCTCAGGGCCAGTCTTCTGGAGCAATACTGAGGAGTCTGCAGGCTCCTCAGTACCACTCTCAAAAGGCTGGCAGCCCTCGATAAGGGGTCTAAAAGTCCACTTGCCAAAAACAGAATCACCAGAAGCGAGTGGATTTTTTCAGCCCCAATAACAACTAAACATTCAAGCACCTTGGGTATCAAGTTAGAATACTAAACTTTAAAGTTTAGGATTTGAAAAACACATTGTCCTCTACAGTAATTGCCTGTAGAAGAATGTCACTGGAAAGCAAAGGGGTCTTGCCCACTAATCTTTATTATAGGGCCACATTTGTGGCCAGACAGTTAAGGTAGTAACAAACTCTCATTGAACAGCGTCTAGTCTCTTCAATGGGAGTCAGTAGAGCAAAAACATCCGGCTGGTGACCATTCTAGCTTTCCTCCAGCAACACATCTGTTCTGTGATTACAAACAATGAAAGGGTGGGGGATGAAGGTGGGGGGGGGTCCCCATCCCTCACCTGCTAGAAGTGCTGCTGCAGCAGCAGCAGGACACCAATTGGACTGGCAGATAAAGCTGTTTGTTTACAAACAACTCCTCCGCATGTGAATGATCAGAAGGTTGTTGCCTTGTAAAGAAGGTTATTCGGGATGGCTGCTAACATTCTCATAACTGGGTTCTGCATGCTCACCATATTCAAATAACAGACCACGTGATGGTCTTGAGCTCCTCTAGTATAAAAAACACTCTCCTCCTCTGAATGACAGTTCCTTCCAACCCTTTCTAGGAATATAAGAAAATTCCATGCAGAGCTGGAAGGGTGGGTGTTGTGAAAATGTTAGGAGCCATCTCAAAGAACCTTGTTTACAAGACAGCAACCTTCTGTTCTTGTTCGAGTGGCTCTTCACAGGCTGTTTTTACAAGGCTCCGTCAGGTGGGGGGGTCCATGGGCACGCCGGTGCATGGGCGGGGCGTGCACACGGATGCACACACATCCCCACTCATCCACACCCACAGAGCAACCGCCGTTTTCCCCAGGTGTTCCGTGCGTGGGAATGAGATCCCCAGGTGACTGGGGATGCATTGTAGGCAGGCTCGCACACGCACCCCCACTCACTGCAGGCGTTACGTCGTTCACACAGGGTTCCCCCTCCCATGAACACGCAGAAGTCTGTATGTTCATGGGTGGGAGAGGCTCATGTAAAGAGGGTCACATTCTCACAACTGTTTTACTTATACTATCTTAAGTAGGAATTTAGGATGTAAAGCAATATCTATTCTATCTTGGAAAATCTGCAAATATGGTTCTGAGATTATTAGTCGATCTGACTCCGATCGACTTCTCCATAGGGCCCATTTGCAGTCCTATGTTGAGGCTGTGAGTACAGCAAGGAAGGAGTTCCTTCGCATAACGTCTGCGAAGTCACACCCGGCGGAGCGGTTTTGGGTGGTGTGAAGGCTGGTCAGTCCGGCCTCCCTCTGCCTGGAAGGGGACTTGTCCCAGGCCCGCTGTGAGGAGTTTGTCACCTACTAAGCAGACAAGATCGCTCGGATTCAGAGCAACTTTGACGCTGGGTTGGGGGCAGTAGATGGAGAGCACAAGGTGATGGAGGCCCCATTTGGTCCAATTTTGTGGGAGGGAGTTTCAGGATGTGACGCCAGCCGATGCGGTGGATGTCTTGGGGTCTGTGAGAGCCACCAGTTGCAAACTTGATCCGTGCCCGTCCTTGTTGGTGAAAGCCTCCAGGGAGTCGTTGGGGACGGTGCTGGCGAGGGTGGTCAACGCATCCCTCCAGCAGGGGAGGTTGTCGCCTAGTCTCAAGGAGGCTGTGGTGCGTCCCCTGCTGAAGAAACTATTGTTAGATGTGGACGCACTCGCCAGCTACCGACCTGTCTCTAACCTTCCCTTTTTAGGGAAGGTTATTGAGCGGGCGGTGGCGATCCAGCTCCAGGCACATCTAGATAGCACTGGTTTCCTAGACCCTTTTCAATCTGGGTTCCGCCCCGGCTATGGCACCGAGACAGCGTTGGTGGCATTGGTCAACGATCTCCACCGGGAGATGGATGCAGGATGTTCAATATTTCTTATCCTGCTAGATCTCTCTGCTGCTTTTGACACCATGGGCCATGGGCTGCTGTTGGGACGGCTGCGTGACCTGGGGGTCTGGACGGGACTGTTCTTGAATGGTTCTGCTCATTCCTCTCGGGGAGAAGCCAGCAGGTGGTGTTGGGAGCTGAAACATCTTGCCCCCGCGCTTTATCCTGCGGCATTCCACAGGGTTCCATTCTGTCTCCATTATTATTTAATGTTTATATGCAGCCCTTGGGGGAGGTCGTGAGAGGGTTCGAGGTGCGATGTCACCAATATGCTGATGATACTCAGCTGTCCATCTCCTTTTCAGCTGACCCAGACCCTGCTGTCTCGTTGCTATCCCAGTGTCTGGAGGCCATGGTGGAATGGATGTGGCAGAGCAGACTGAAGTTCAACCCCGATAAGACAGAGGTGATGGTGGTGGGGAGAGCAAGGAAGGTGTTGGCCCCCCTGATTGGGGGGGTTCGCCCTCCTATAGCTCAGCAGGTTCGGAGTCTGGGGGTGACCTTGGACTCAGATCTCCGTCTGGATCGACAGGTGGAGGTTGTGGCGAAGGCTGCCTTCCTCCAGTTATATCTGGTGCGGAGGCTGCTCCCGTACGTCTCCAGCCGGACCTGGCCTCCCTCATCCATGCCTTCGTCACCTCGAGACTGGACTACTGCAATGCACTCTACATGGGGCTGCCCTTGTTCCTAGTTTGGAGGCTGCAGCTAGTGCAGAATGCAGTGGCCCAGCTCCTGTTGGGGACGGGTCGCCGGGATCACACAACACCTGTGCTCCGGACTCTGCACTGGTTGCCAAAAGCGTGCCGAGCCAGATTCAAGGTATTGGTATTGATTTATAAGGCCCTTCACAGTCTGCACCCCTCGTACCTCAGGGACCGCCTCGCCCTCCGCGCCCCAGAGCGGTTCCTTCGGTCTGCCAGGGGTGCCTTCTTGGAGGTCCCCCATGTTAAGCGGGGGGTCACAATGGAGAGGGCATTCTCGGTGGCCGGGTCGCGCCTTTGGAATTCTCTCCTGGAGGAAGCTCACCTGGCCCCAAGCCTTTTAACATTCCGGCGAGTTTGTAAAACCTGGCTGTTCGCCCAGGCCTTTCGGGAGGGGGGATTAGGGTTTTTTAATCTCCTCCTACCCTTATTTATTGTTTTATCATGTGCCTAGTCCTGTTTTAATACTATTATGGTTGTTTTAAATTTTATATTATTGTTTTTTTATGTTTCAAAATGGTTAGCCGCCCCGAGCTGTTTTCAGGAGGGGCGGGATATAAACTGATGAAATAAATAAATAAATATTATGGTTGCTATTTCACTAACTCTTCTTAATGAAGTTAATGCTAACAGGAACACGGTCTTTAAACCCCCACCCCATAACCAGTTCATTTACACCCCCCCATATAATCAATTCACGCTGCCACAGGGGCGCAAATGAACTTGTTATGGGTGGGGACTGTGTGAATTAATTATATGGGGGGGCACGAATCAACTAGTTATGGGGTGGGGCAGCATGAATTGATTATGGGGGCACAACTGAACTGGTTATATGTTTCTTTTCATGGCATAATGCACTTAATAGGCTGGCTGCGTTTTGGGTGTCATGTGTTTGATAGCAGCGCCCCAAGGTCCGGTGAGCTGGGCACCATCCCTAGGCCCGCCAGCGGCACACAAAGATGGGGGCCCATCAGGGGCCCATTGCACCCTAGCTACACCCCTGGTCTGGTGTGCGTGTCTGATCAATTTGAATGAGTGTGTGAGGTGAGAGCGTGTGTGTGTAGTGTGTATGGATGAGTGTGTGCGTGTGATCAATTTGAATGAATGTGAGAGATGAGAGCACGTATGTACTGTGTCTGAATAATTGTGTGTGTGATCAGTTAGAACGAGTGTGCGTGTGTGTGAGAGGTGAGAGTATGTGTGTGAATGAGTGTGTGATCTCTTTTACACAAGCTGCACCCACGCAGTGGCATGGGTGGGTGCATCTCGTATGAAAGCAGTCGCATGTGTGCTCCTGTGTAACATGTACCTCCACCCATCACCCCTGCACAGAGAAACCTGTGAAAAAACAGGTTGCTCTATGTGGGAGATGGGTGAACACTTGCAGTGTTCTTGTGTCTGGGGCCAGCTTATGTATTACAAAATTTCAAAAGAAGGGAAAATTACCTAGAAAAACACCTTCGGTTTAAGAAGCTTGTTAATGTGGCATTACAAATTATACTCAAACGTTAACATGACAGTAAATTGTATGTTAAGGCAACTTTATTAAATATCAGACCCATCTATAGGTTATTCATTAATAAAACAAAATTATGACAACTGAAATTAAACTGTATACATTCCTCAGTATTGTTCAGTCGCCATACCACACATATGCAGCTTAATTTCAGTTGTCATAATTTTTTTGTTATTAACGAAAAAGAAAATAAAAACTTATAGACTGGTCTGATATTAAATAAAGTTGCCATAACATACAATTTACTGTCATGTTAACGTTTGAGTATAATTTGTAATGCCACCTTAACAAGCTTCTTAAACCAAAGGTTTTTTGTCTAGGTAATTATTTATTATACCGACTTTAATAGTGATTACAAGTCCCCAAAAGAGACCACAGCCACAGTCTGCTTGACACTGTATAAACATATAACCATATGCCCCAAACAATTTACAATCAAGGTAGTAGTAGTTTTAAAAATATTAAGTTTCTTGTCTTTTGGCTGCAAATTTCATACATGTGCTGGACATGAATAAAGCCAGAGCTATACTCATGCAGACACACAGCTAATATAGTGCCATTGCTACCACTCAGATCTTTCAGTACAGCAAAATTGACATGCCTGGGTAAGTTTCACAGCTTATATTTAGAATCCTGGGAGCAGCAGTGAAAAGAACAAGAATCAGGTCAATTTCCTTCTGCAGCTGCTTCGGGGAAGCTAACAGTAGCACCTGAGGTAGAAACTGGAGCTAATCCCATGGGGAAAATCCACAAAACTAGAGCCACATTAACTATTACACTGACGATGGCCATTTTTAAACAGGATGCACCCATGCAGGTCCACCCATCCACCCCCACCCCCCACCCAAGTGCCTGTCTGAAGACAGGGTGGGTGGGCGTGCACTCCTGTGACCCACATATCACCAACTCATGCCCATGCACAGAGTATCGGGGGGAAATCCAGGATGCTCCGTGCAGGGGCAGGAGTGGGCAGTGCATGGATAAGAGCACACACCCAGCGCACACCCATCCCAGCCCGTTTGTTTCCCCACCCCCCACTCACCGGTCATTCATGGGCACTCTACGCAGCGCCCACAGACCTGTCCCGCCCCCCAGCCATGGCCATTTAAAAACAGCCTATGCTGGAGTGTGGAAGCCCCCATGGAAAGCACCAATCAGTGTGTGTACACCAGATCAGCCTGTTTGCTCAGACTGAATTCCAACAGGGCAAGACCCTAAAGCTCATGCCAAGGCTGCCAAACAGGCACAGCTCAGTTGGGGAATCAGTGAGACATCACATAGTATCTGTATCTTACTTCCCTGCCCTGTTTCTTGAGCTGGCCAGCTCCTATACATAATGCTCATCAGGTCAGAATTAGAGCAGCACATCCAGCATAAACGTCTTGCCCTCACCTTCAACTTTCATAGTTTTTTATAGCCTTACTCCCCCCTACCTTTCTGGCCTCATCATCTACTATGTTCCCACCCAGGAATGTCACCCCTCTGCTGCTACCACCCAAGTCTTCTGCTCCCTTAATCATCTTCTCCCATTTTGCCTCCTATGCCTGGAACTCCTTCTCTCCCTGACCTCCAAGGCTGCACATTTCTCAAAAAAACCTACCACTTCTATCTGTTTTCCCAAGCTCTCCACCACTCACAGATTGCGCATTGATGCTTCTCCTTATCCCACTTTGTCCTTCAGGAGTGCTCTCCTATCCTTGTAACTAAACTTAAACCTGCACCTGCAGCTTCATGAATGTATCCCTGACTCTGTCTCCCTTCCCCCTTTCCCTTGACTCCCTATCCCTGACTGTGTCTCCCTTCCCCTTGACTCCCTATCCCTGACTCAGTCTCCCTTCCCCTTGTCCAGTCTAGATTGTAAACCCCAGGAGGGAAGGAACCTCTCTCTAACCACGACTCCTGAGAATCAGGCACATCGTTTGCACTATATAAATAATTAACAATAATAATCTCTATGTGGCCACCAAATAGTGAGGCTGCTGCAGTGCAATAGATATGTAGGTAAATCTGGGGGAGGCAGATGCCCTCTGACACACACACACACCCCAATCCTTTACTCTAGCCCTACACAAAACACAAAGACTGAGCAAGGGACAAAGTAGTAGGGAATGCCATCATTCAAAGCAGCCGGGCTTTGGAAGTTCAGGCAAGGGTAAGGTGGAGTAGAGTCCCTATGGCAGGATCTCTAGTACCTTCCCTCTTCCTGGCAGGTAGGAAAGACGCTGGGTTACTTACTATGCTACCAATCTGCACTATTGACCTCTTTATCTTCTGTGATAAACAAGCCAAAATGTTTAACTTTTACCAGAAGCCATGGACATCTTGGTTCAATCATCAAACACCCTAGAAAGCCTAAACATTGGTGTAAAAATAAGCTTCTCTCACTTTTTTTTAAAAAATTGTCATCTTGTTTTTATGCTGTGCATACTCAGATAAACAATGGATTTGCTTTATACATAACCATATTATGGTTTTTCCTAAACTATTTTTTTGTTTTGCTTTCAAAGAGAGAGAGAGGGGGTAAAAAAAGCTTATCTCCCAGAATCTATACTTCATTTTTTTGGAAAGCACAAGTAGTATCAAAAGATCCACACTTAAAAGCTTGATTCTGTAAACCTTGGGAATTTTACATATGTAAGAACTGCAGGGTATGAGCCTGAAACTAAAAACAACATGTTTCAAAGAGGAGCACTCAAAAATTAAAGGAAAGCAGGTCTGCCCGAAGCTGCAGATCAGTTGGGTATTTTCAGCCAAGGGAAAAAAAATATACCCTTTCCCAGCAATTGAAACCTGTAAAAGAACATTTAACAGTGCTACACAAATGGTATGATTAAGTTGGCCAGCACAGATTAGGCTGCTTGCACACGTGCTAATTTTCACGTTAGATTAAAACTAATGTGAAAAAAGTAATAAGGAATGGGCTGAATGCTCACGTTCATTTCTTCTGGGTTAGGGATCTGTTATGAAAAACAACTTCATTTTCAGCCCCCCCTTACTCCCACCAGGGAACACCCTAGAGAAGCAGCGCCCAGCCAAAGCCCCTTTGCCAAGCACTGCTAGTGTTGGACAGAGAGAGAAGGGAAGGAGGATCCATGGTCAAACCCCTTTTTTCCCCCAAGCACTGTTAGTTTTGAGCAGGGAGAGATGGGAAGGAAAATCCATGACTCTAGCAGCACTCGGCAATGGGGGGGGGGTTTGACTGGGCGCCAGTTCCCTAGGGGATTCCCTGGTGGGGAGAATGGGGTACGGGTCCCAACCTCTCCCCTGCCAGGGAAATCCCTAGGGAAGCGGCACCCAGGCAACCCTCCTTTGCCAAGCATGGCATGGATCCTTCTTCCCTTTTCTCTCCGCTCGACACAAGCAGCACCCGGCAAAGGGGACGCTTCCCATCCAAATTTCACAGCAAGTTTATTTAACATGAAATGTGCATGCCCACATTCAAATTTAACATTAAATACAACTCACGTTAGTGACAGGGCTGGATTTTAAAATCCTGTCATCCGTGATGAAACACATAAATTTCACTTCCCGATGAGAAACGGTGCATGCCCACATTACACAATCTAGCATTAGATAGAAATTAATGCCAGATTGTGCAACGTGGGCAAGCAAATGTCACTTAGGAGCACAGAAACTGCAAAACTGGATTCTATCATTGGTCTAATTCAGTAACTAAGGATCAATAATAACTGTAAGATGTCCATAATAGACATTATGTAATTTTCTCATACAGGAAGTTTCTCCTAACCCATATCAGTTAGTGGCTGACTTATGTTCCAGATAAAAAGGCTTTATATTCCCTTGTGGTTTCTGATCCTGTTTGTTCCAACTATGAAGACACACACAAGCTTAGGTCTATTTCCATAATCAAAAAACCTCGGGTTTACAAGAAGAGTTAGGCGCTTGCAAATTCAATCATGCACTAAAAAGCATGGAAATTGCAAGTTAAGGCTCCCGCCGTAACTTCCATGCCATGTTAGCAGTAAAGACATTGTACAGTCTCACATATTGTGCTCACTTACAACTTAGGCTCCATGCACCCGAATTTGGTCTTCGTCTTTCAACCCCACTCCTCTTCCTCTTTGCAGGTTGGGGGCAACACTGAAGCTTGGGACACAAGGGCGTGAGCTGGCCCCTCACCCCCTCCATTTCCTCTTTAAGAGAGAACTTAGAAGTTCTGGCTCCCACCCCTTCTCCCACTCTAATCTTCTTGGTCCCAGCCCTGTAACAGAGAACTCAGGACTCCTGGTTTCCAGCCTCTCCACCCCACTCTAATCCAGTAGGCTGCACTCCCTTTACAGTTAACTCAATAGTCCTAGTTCTGAGCCTGTTCTCCTCTCCCCTGCTCTTAACCTTGTAACAGACAACCCAGAGGTCCTGGGTCCAAGTCACCCCTCTAACCCTGTAGCCACAACTGTCATCACAGAGAACTCAAAAGTCGAGGGAAATACAATGTTTGTCTATATGTGTCATATGGAACAGAAGTGTGTATGTGGAATGACCAAAAAAAAAAGAAGAGGAAATGGAACAACAGGGACAGAGGCTGGCTATCAGGAGTCCAAGGATAGGGAGTTAGCTATGGTAAGTGGGTAAAATGACAGGACTGCTCCCCTTGGTATCCCATCAGTCTCCTGAATCAGTTATTTCACTCAGAACCTTGCTGTTATAACTATTTGTAATTCCTTCTGTAATTCCACCCACTTACTTAATCCTGCACATTCTTTGTATTTTTCCCTGTCATTCCAATAATTCCACTTACTGCATCTGGTGCCTTCCTCATCATTTCACACCCTCTTGCCTTCCCCATGTACTCCCAAAGATGCAACAGTGTTGTATAATTTCACAGTCACTTAATTGGATGTTAGAATGACAATAGTATTTATTTAGAAATTGGCACTGAAGTTGCCTCCATTCCTTCCAATGGCCATTCCATTTTATTAATTTCAATGGATGCCCAACTTAGTTTTAATTAAACATTTGTATACGACTCTACCCAGCTTCACTGTGCTCTGGGAGGGCAGTGGAGACTAGTGGGTAAGAGGGATGTTTGTGAGCCATTAATCAGCTGTCCCATTCTCCCCAACTGAAATGAAAGGATAGAGGGAAACAGAGGGGGTGAGGGGCCAGCTCACGCCCTTGTGTCCCCAGCTTCAGTGTTGCCCCCAACCTGCAAAGAGGAAGAGGATTGGGGCTGAAAGACAAAAACAAAATGCAGGTGCATGGAGCCTAAGTTCATCTTTGACACACACCTCTCTTTTAAACCTTACATTGACTCTGTTGCCAAATCCTGCCGATTTGCCCTCCATAACATTGCTCAGATCCGCCCCTCTCTCTCTACCTCCTTGGCCAAAACCCTTGTTCATGCCATGGTTATCTCTCGCCTCGATTACTGCAACCTCCTCTTTGCTGGACTCCCTCACTCTCACCTGGCCCCCCTTACTGCAATCGAAAACTCCGTTGCCAAGGTCATTCACTCTGCCATCGCTTCGACCATGTGCAGCCTCTCCTCTTCTCTCTTCACTGGCTCCCCCTTCCTGAACGTATCCTCTTTAAACTCCTGGTATTCACATTCAAAAGACTCCACGACCAAGCTCCCCCTTACTTCTCGGACCTAATCTCCCTACACACTCCTGCACGCACTCTCCGCTCTTCCTCTGTCCCCTCCCTCATTTCTCCTGCTCACCTAACCACCTTCAACCCTTTTCCCTTGCTGCCCCCCATGCCTGGAACTCCCTCCCTACCCACCTCCGCCTTGCCCCCTCCCTCCGCTCCTTCAAATCCCTCCTCAAGACCCACTTTTTCCTCGCCACCTTTCCCAATGCCTGCTGGTCGTTTCCCATATGCTTACTGTCTGTCCTCCTCTGCAGACTGCTGCAACCAACCTGATTGTAACCAAGCCAAGCACACGCACCTGAGACTTCGCATCCGCTTGAATGTTTGTTTGTCTTCTCCCCTGTCTCTCCCACTGTCCCCTCTCCCTGTCTCCCCCTCCTTGTCTTTTAGATTGTAAGCCACAGGCAGG